>NQLW01000066.1:0-97402 GCA_002312845.1 Kalanchoe fedtschenkoi | reverse complement strand
CGAGTCTGCGTTGATGAAGAAGCAGCACCTCGAGGACTTGAAATCTGAAGATATCGTCATTGATCCCCTGTGTTCCGCTATCAGTCCAACAAAACTGGATAATCAGGAAATGCTGGACCCAGCAGAAACTGTTACACATTGCTCAAGCGAGGAATGTGAGAGTTTAAATGATGAGAGACATGGTCAGGAAGAATCTAGTAGTGATAGGAGCTGTTTTGACAACCAGAAATCTGTTGCGTCCGGGAATCCCAATGGTGAACCTGTCAAGGAGTACTCCACTTGTCCGGAAAATCAGTTTGAGAAGTATGATTCTCTGAGAAATGAAAATCCAGGTGACAGAGAACATTATTGGCAAGACCCTGCTAGTCGGAAAGGCTGTTCCGACAACCAGAGTTATGTTGGGAGTGAAGAAGAGCACGGTGTGGAAGATCGTTCCAGTCTTGGCAATGAAGATTGCATTTCTTCACCCGAGCTATCAGCAAATGGCTCCTGAATTGTTCACAGAATGGCTTATGGCTTCTGTAATGGCAAGTGCACAAATGTATGTTGCCCCTGAGTAGCAACCCACACTTTTTTTTTTTCCGGATACACGTGGACGAAGAGTGGTCTTTGGGATACAGGTGAATATTGAGGAATGAAAACATGGGGTTAAGCTCCATGAAAAGCGGTAGCGGCCATCTTAAAGCTTGGTGTATATTCAAGTGGTGGAAAAGTTTGTTATATTTGGCGGTCCAGATTACTCGGCAGAACTCAGTGTCCAGCGGTAGTGCGGGTCATGTCCATCCAAGTTTTTACAATTCAACTTGGTGTAGATTCATGATTTTGGTATTGAACAATGTACTAGGGCGGATTAAATGGGAAGGAAACGAGAGGATGATTTGAAAAGTAGCCTTGCCAAATACTCTATTCATATTCACACAAATTTTGTTGTAAGGAGGCCCTCGATGATGAAACTGAAATGCAAATGCCTAATGAGATCAGTTTGAGCTAGTCTTTAGCATCCAACCAACCTAAGATATAAATGGAAGCATTATTATCTCTTTGCGAAACTCGCGTCCGTCCTCTCACCTGGCCTGGCTTCTTCACGGTATTAGCAGCGACTTCCCATGCCCCATTAAGCAAAACAGACAAGTGAAGAGAATGAGCAGCAATCTGGAGACAAGAACATTGATGGATGATCTTTGCGGGTTCACTTCTGAAAAGCCTGCATTGTTTGATCTGGGTCATCCTCTGGTTAATCGGGTCGCAGAATGTTTCGTCAAAGCTGCCGGGGTATATTATGGTTATGGCGAGGCGTCTTGTCATATATCTAGTCAAATTCTTCAAGTTGCCTTTTTTGGTGATGTATGTCTGATGTGCATGCAGATTGGTGCTGTTCAGGCCGTGTCCCGCGAGGCTTACTTCACCGCTGTTGAAGGTAGGGATTGAATGGTGTCTTTTTGAATGTGACCGGGCACTGGATCTGATTGAATATGCTGGTTTCAGGTGGAGGCCTTGATTCTTCTGGTGGGAGTAATCTGACGACTGATGTTGCTGGCGGGTCCAAGAGTCAGCGCTTTCCTGATCTCAGAGGTCTCCTTCCTCTTATTGCCTAAATAAAAACCTCTCATTACAATCCACTCCCATGCACGACAATCTGATTTGCTGTTATTTGCTCCTCAGGAGAAACCAACCGAAAATCCCTCGAAGCAATGGTATGTATACTTCCTTAATCAATATTTTTCCCCTTTACACCAAGCCTCATTTTGTGAATGTTCTTTTGGCGACTTCTTAATGAGAAGGCTTTTGTAACCCCGTCCTCATGGATTCGTGCTTGTTCTGATTTTTTAACAAATCTTGTTGACGCACAAAATCTCAGGTGAAGCATACGGGTAAAGAATCACTGCAATGGGGTAACTGTTCTTCCCTTTCTCTGTGCTCGAAATCTTCAAGGCTGCCTATGGAATTCTCTTTTTTTTTTGTCAAGTTTTTTTTACCGCGAAACAAAAAAAAAGAAGAAGAGTGTGATTATTTTGATTATACAAATCCAATTAATGAAAACAAAGGTAGATAATGCGGCTGTTGGTTTGTGACAGGACTAGCTGCAGGAGTGTTCTCAGGACTCACATATGGACTGAAAGAGGCTCGAGGAACGCATGACTGGGTAAATGACTCGTTCGAACCACCTGAACATTTCCAAACACACTGTGTTGGGCTGATCTGGTCGCACAACTTTTTACATTAAAATGCTCACTGAGTTTTGCACGGCAGAAAAACAGTGCAGTTGCTGGCGCAATCACTGGAATAGCGCTGGCACTCACGTCGGAGGATTCTTCTCACGAGCAGGTGGTGCAGTGTGCTATAACCGGAGCTGCTATTTCCACGGCTGCAAATCTCCTTACAGGCATATTTTGAATAACCTGCCGCCTTATTTACCTGTGCAGTCCCAGGTCCGTTCCTCAGATTTTGTGGGCCATGGGCGAAATTCAAATTATGGGCCCTGTAGTTATGTTATTTTCTTTTACTAATGAAAAAATTCAACTAGTGACGTAGCTGAGTTGGTTTATACTGTTTGAAATTTGCAGTAGGGCGTAAGTTCGAAACCAGCTAATAGATTATTTGAAGAGTTATTTGTATTTTTACATTGACTGCGGACCAAATTTTTTGTGTGTTGGGCCCCGACCCGTGATGGGCCCCGGGCGGCCGCCCACATGGCTAAAGCATCAGGGCCGGGCCTGTGTGCACCACACTTCTACATCAGCGTGAATTTGTGGTGTGTTTGTCTTTTGTTAGATCTAATAGTTAAGAAAGTCTTGCTTTATATTTGTCAATTTCCCCCTTTTCATCAAGCTTAGGCTTGTAAGCCCACTTTACTTCTCTGAGCTCCTTTGGGTGGATCTATTGATTCTCATGTGCCATTTTTTCAATTGCTTCAATCTCAGCATCCATGACATTTCTCCATCTTTCGCTCTTCAAGACTTCTTCATAATTGAGTGTGATCTGCACCAATAGTGAACAATGTTGAGAAAAACGCAGCCTCTTCATCAGAAAAACCTTCACTGGTTACATAATCTCTTAACCAAGCCGGTTTTGCTTCCTACTCCTCCCTTCTGAGTGATATGGTGAATCTTCTTGATTAGTGGTGTAATAGACTCCTCTGGTTGCGCAATAATATGTTGGACTGACACAGCTAGCGTTAGACTGCGATCTAAAATATGCACGGCCAGAAAGTTTTTAGAATTTTTTTCCATGATGGTTCGATTCTTTTGTTCGACAACTTCATTTTGTTGCAGGGTTATTAATTAAGCCTTAAAACCTTAAATGCTCAAACTTGTAGTGCTAAGGATGATATATTTTGCACTGCCCTTGTTGAAACAAAAAGCTCAGGCTCTTCTCATGCAAAATGATCTGTGTTTGGTTTAAGGAAAATTGAGTGGAAAGAAAAGTTTGAGAAAAAATTGAAAAGAAATGGAATTCTTGAAGGATTTCATCTAATTTTCCTTTGTTTGGTTTCATAAAGAAAATGTCAAGGAAAATTGTTAGGAATCCATTTCATTTTTCATAATCATGGAAAGTTTTATGAAAATAGGTAGAAAAATATTAATATTTTATCATTTCATATATTGAATTTGATGAAATACATTGAATTTGTTCAAAAAATTGTTATTTGTTTAAGATACATTGAACTTGTTTAATATATGTAGAATCACATTTTTCATCCAATTTTTCATCTAATTTTATTTCCCTCCTATTTTCCATCTAAACCAAACAATGAATTTTACTAATTTTTCATCAAATTTTCCTTTCCGCCAAATTTTCTAAGACAGCCTAAGAGTATGTTAAATATTACTCGTCGTGCATATGAGCAAACTGCTTTGCTACTCATCAATCGACAGCACACTGGTATCCTTGGATTCTTCAATGGAACACACAACATAACTAAATTTAGGATTCATTGACCTCAGAATCTTTTCCGCAACATCAACATCTTTCAAAGCTTCGCCGTTTGATTTCATCTTGTCCGTGATGACAAGAACACAAAGCAAAGTACTCAGTCCGCAGATTCTCCATATTTTAAATTTGAGCCATTTCAAACTCCTTTCCCAATGCATGTTGGTGAGCAGGTTTTGCTCATGTTACTCTTTGATATTTCTGATACGTAGAATTCCACATCACTCTAGTTGAGCTCAAGATTGATCTTCATATATAGTTGGCTCCCCACTCACAACCAATTAATTTTGAGTGTGAATTCAACTAATTTTTAAAGTATCAAATATTTGTTGATGTGTCTTTGTTAATGATTGTTTTCAGAATAGTACAATTTGAAGCATGAAACAAATAGTTCTTAGCTTTGAGATCCTTTTATTTCTGGTCATCATAATTTTTCTTTTCCACCTTCTGCTGCTGCGGAAACTCAATTTTCAATCACTCCCAGATACTCATTTAATTGAAGAATTTTTTTTGTAAGTATCGCCATCAACAGTAGTAAATCAAACTTGGGCACCGCCGTCAGGGGTACCAAGGGGTGGACAGCGGCCCAAATTCCGACCAAACGTTCATATTTTAGTGTAAAAATAATATATTTTTAATTTTTGTACCCCCAATTAAGTTTAAAAATATGATATTTCTTATTTTTGTACCCCAGTTAGCTTAAAAAAAAATTTATACTCTCAATTAAGCTTAAAAATAATATATTTTTTATTTTTATACCTCATTCAATTTTTAAAAAAATTTTCGTACCCCCAAATTAAAATTTCTGGTTCCGCCACTGACCACCGCTAAGCAAAAACACTCTCTGTAGTAATTGTCGTTGCTTAAATCCTATAGGCTGTGTTTAGTTTATGGAAAATTTGAGGGAGAAAATTTTAAGAGAAAATTCGAAGGTCCTTTGTTTGGTTTAGACAAAATTGGAGGTGAAAAACTGAATAAAAAGTTAGATGAAAATTTTATTTAAATTAAAGAGTGTTTTAGTACTTTCTATACAATTTTTCACCTCAAATCAAATAAGAGTAAAATAAAATGAATTTTTTGAGCAATTCATTTTTCCTCTAATTTTCTTCTCCCTCCAACTTTCCTCAAACCAATCACATCTTGAGTGGCTTCTCAATCCAAATGATAGAGTAAACAGTATAGTGTTTCAAAGATAAATAAATTTTCAGAGGAATTTTCTTTAATTTATTGGAAAACGTTTAATATCAGTTTGCACCAAAACATAATAAATGAAAAACAAAAAGTTTTTAAAATACTTATTTTAAAACAAAAAATTCTAAATTTTATTTGATTTACTATTAAGTGTCATCTTAATCCATTCAATTTAATCTTACACAAACACCGTTAAGTTTTAAAAACTAGAAAATCAAATTGTGAAAAAATTCTTTATCTCATATTTCTAGAAACTACAGATCAAATTTGGGCCCGGAAAGACTTGAGCCCTGGCATTTCGAAAATCGACGCGCGAAGACTTTCCGTGGTTTCCCGCCAATTCCCAAAGCCCTAAGAAAGTGCGCAACCAACACTCCAATCCGACCGCGACAGCGAAGCTTGGATTTCCGAATTTCAAATTCCACGAAATGAATTATACTGTTGAGAATTACGGCATCGGAATCGAGATTTACGACGGCGATTCGCTCATGGAAGAATCGGCGAAACCGGAGCAAGCCGAAGATCCGTTTGTCGCGTTTGTGGAGTACGCGAAGACGGTGCTGTGCTCCGCCGCCGATGCGAATGAGGAGGGAAGGCTGGAAATTGGTGGGGAGGCTAGCTCGCCTGGATGGGGTTGGATTGCGTCTCGGATTTTGAAAACTTGCATTGCCTACTCCAGCGGTGTCACCGAGGCCATTTTACTCTCAGATTTGGCTCAGGTCGGAACTTTTTAGCTTAGATTATTGGTTTTTGATTTTTTATTAATCAGCTATTTCCTTTGATTTGTGGATGAAAATTTTCCTCTTCAGATGGTTTTGATCGGTATTTGTTTGGAATTGATGCAGGCTTGGGATGAGCAGCAGAGGACTGGTGTATCGAAGAAAAGGCCCGAGTGTATCGACAGACTCAAAAAGAAGCACAGGAGAACTAAGCTTGCTCACACTGTGACAATAGATTCTATTTATGAAAAGAAGTTTTTGTCCCTGAATAGTGTTCTGGAAGCGGTTGTGGTTGATGCATTTCCTCTTCCAGGTACATATTGTGCTCTTAAAGAAGTCATGTACTCCTTATCTTAAACGAATTATGTGGAATATGTATGATTGAATTTACTGTCTCTGTCTGTGCTGTAATGAATAATGCAATAACAGCACTCCGCGCCCGTTAATTGTTTATCACGATGCACTTGACGGCGTTGGAGAGTGGAGACAAAGTAATGTTTAAGAGCAATACTTTATTGTTCCAAATGTTTTCAGATATTTGGATTTGAATGCTTTTGCTGACCCATGAGATTAAGCAGAAACAGAAGTTTTATGCCTTTGCTTGCGCTGCACTTACTTATTACCCACTATCTTTTCACTGTATCTCTATTCATAATCAACTGTGTGTTGTTTGTGCAGGTACAAATATACACATGCTAACTTTAGGGGATTTTTGGAGCTCCAACACCATTGATCTATATCTACACCGCAGGTAAACTTTTCAGTTCATTGATATAGCTGTTACTATTCCTGTCTTTGATTTACCTTCTGATAATGTCAGATATTATAATTTGGTGGACTTTGAAAATGGAGTTCTTAAGAAAGGGAGAGAGGTATTTCTCACTGGTTGCTATCTTCGAACCGCAGCAGAAGGAACTGGGCGACCAAGGCTTTTGCCCTCTGAATATCTTGTTGTTCTCTTGGACGAGGTTATCTCCGATTATTCTCATTTCTACTATATCATTAATTTGCTAAAAACTGCCAATGTTAGATACCACAAGCTGTCGTGATACAATGAGTTATGGTGCATCTGCAAATATTTTGTTCATTTTTATTTCCCTATAGGATGATGTGTCACTCTTGATTGTATTAGTGGCCTTAAGATGTTATTTTGAAGAATTTGATTACTAAAAGAATGTTGTCAATCATCTTTTTAAGATTCACTGACTAAAGAAGTTCATGACCTATTACTGACCCAAATTTTCTTTTGCGATAAAATGTTGGTATCATAATGCAGGACCAAGATGATGATGCAATGCTTTTGGGAGCTCAGTTTTTTTCAGATTCTTTCTCCTGTATATCTCTTGATGCAGCTAATCAAGGAATTTCTTATTCGTTGTATACTAGGTTGATACATCAACTTATTTTACATCATCTTTAGATTTATACTAGTTTGTGGTTGATGACGCATTAAATTCTAACATTCACTTTCCTATACTCTGAAGGATTGAAAGCATCGGAGATTTAGATACTCAGGGAAAGTTTAGAAATATTCCAAGGAAACAAGTTACTGTCGTGGACAATGATGGTGCTAGATTAGACTTATACTTGTGGGGTGATCAAGTTGTCCTTGCTAATCTTTTTAGGTGAGTTGTAGAGCTTATTTCTTAAATCCTTGAGAAATAAAAAAAATGTGTCCTCACTTTTATTAACACAATTTAGACTTTTTTTTAGTGTCGGGAGCATGCTTGCAATTGATAGACCATATATTGCTAGCTCTTTGGATGGTGCAATGGAGCTTTGTCTTGAGTATGGTAGTGCAACCCAACTCTATCTGGTGCCTCATATTGATCATGAAGAACAAGTAAGATGCATAATTTTATCCAAAATTTTTTTCTATATCATTGATACAGTCATCTTTTCAGATCTGTGTGCCACTGACACAAAACCGATATCAAGGATCTAGGATGATGGCTATGTCAGGTCCAACTCAGGATCTCAAAATTTCTCAAGTGTCCCTGCGTTGTGATTCTCAAGGAACTATCGACTTCAGCGCTTTCCCTTTTAGAGTAAGACTGTTGATCAAATTTCAGAGTTTAGTATGCTGTACTCCCCAGGATAATAAATTTCTTCATTATATCATGCTGATTAATAGCTGCTGCGCTTATTTTAATACAAAAGAAGAAGAAATAGTTATTTTCTTGGACAAATTCCTCAACATGATGTATGCCAAGATGTGCATTTCTCTTCGGTTGCCAAACTCAATTTTATGACATTTTTTTCAGTTTTTTAGGCCAAGGCTTACATGCACTGTTCATCACAAACTATTTAGAAACACTTACAAGAGTCCTGCAGTCTTTTATTGTAGATCTTCGCGACAAGATGACTGGAATTTGCCTATATGGCATCGTTAAAGACATTTTTCGGGAGGGAAACAACCAAAAAGTTGTATTTTCCTTACGATTTCAAGACAATACTGGAGCCATCTGGGCGAAGTTGCACTTCACTAAGTCTTGGTATCCAAAATTTCACAAATCAAGATATAAGAAACATAACTTTCATGCCTTAATATTTTTATGTGCTGCAGGTCTTTAGGTAGACTGGGCCATGGTCACTCTGTATACATCTCCGGCCTAACCTGCTCTATGACGCCACAGAAACGGTGAGCATCACTGCTTTATTATTTGTTTTACTTCTGTGATAAATGTGCCACGAATTCTTATAATTTTTTCTGACATAAGTATCATCTAATTAACTGAGAGCACGAGGCACATATTACAAACTTAATATACATGATCTTGTTCTTGATTCGGCAGTCTTGAAGTTTCCTGGGTCGAGAATGATTCTGGAACTTCATTTGTCAATATGAGTTGCTTGCCTGCACTATTAACCTCATCATGTCTACAAAAGTTGTCCTGCCTTTCTGATCTACCAGCAGAGCAGAGTAGCACACATGTATGAGCTTTCCTTTTTTATATGTTTAATAAATATTTTTGATGCGATTGTTACATACTTGATTCCATTTGCTACGCTAAAAGTTTCCGCTTGCTTCAGCAGATTTGTCGAGTTTGGCCAGACCACATCGATCATTGTGATGTGATTATACACATGGTACATGCAGCATGTGGTCATTTTGTTGAGGAGATGGCTGATGGATTTGCTGAATGTAGTTTTTGTCATCAGAGTTGCGAGCACGAAGTAATCCGTTGCTTCCATTTAAAAATAACGCTGGCTGATGAAAGTGCCAAAATTTTTGCATGGTGTAATGGTCATACTGCTACAGAATTGCTGCAGATATCCCCAGATGATTTTGTTGAACTTCCAGAGGTATATGGTGCTCTACATGGCCATCTTTTTCGGCATCTAATTGAGAGGTTTCTAATAATCTGATGTAAAAAAAAAATCTAATAATCTGGAATTTGTTTTGGTATGTCCTCTGTAGGAAGAACAGATTATGTATCCTTCTTCTTTGGAACATGAAAAGTTTACAGTAGCACTTGTTTATTGCAAGACGGACGTGGATGGGCCAAAGTTATCAATAGATGGTGACAAATTTGATTGGGAGATTACTCGTGCTCTAAAATATGAGCAATGAGGATATCTTTTAGAGGTAAGAAGGCTTGTGAGTGACAGTATTTCTGTTTTCTGAGAGAGATTATTATGAGTTTTGTTCACTTTAAACCATGCAAAGATGATTCTAATTTTAATCCTCTATTGGATTCGGTAGAGATGGTCAATCTTACAGGAGCTTCCATCACTTATTTTGTTTTTGTCTGAAAACTTGAAAAAAATGTTTATTGATGAATTAATAATGTCTTACCAGTAATAGAAATCCTACTTTGGAAGACAAACATACACAGAGTTATGTAGAGTCAGCATTTTTTTGGTGAACTATGATTTCTATTCAAAGCATATTTAAAGACCCAATACTATTAGATGTACTGTTGGTGGTGTGTGTGAATACGTTTTAGATACACATTGCACATATTTAATGTTAGCTAAAGATGCACACACAATAACTTGATGAGCACCATTGGGTGCCACATACTCCCCCTAGATGTTCTTCCTGACCACTTAATATGCAATATTATTGTTGACTCCTGTTAAATCTCTGTGCCATTCAGGAGCCTCGACACGCAATTTTGTGAATAATATCAAGCCAGAAGTTCGTCATGGATCATCTTAAACAGCCAAAACTAAGCATGTGATCTGGCATTCCTACTCAGCGCCCAAAATCACCATGTATACTGACAGTGGAGAGGCCTTCTTTCCATGTCTAATGCTGATGGACGTGGTGAGTTTGTTATTAGAGCATCATGTCATGGTCTCTTATGCGTCACATTCAGCAGACCATCGTCAGAATCAGTTATCCTCTGGAATCATATTACTAGGCAGTGCAGGGAACTTACAGAATCTATAGAAACATCTGGATCGGACTCCATGGGAACATGTAAACATGATAATCTAGTCTAGGAATGCATCAGTAATGTTCATCAGCTGAAGCTCCCGTGAAATGCTGTGTAAAGATGGAGGTTGCTGAAGCTCTGTATCTCTTGTATTAATGTCATTGTCTCCGAAGTGAAGAGTATACAAGCCTACGTAGGAGCCTGAAAAAGAGTAGATGAACATGCATTATGTCACTACACTTGACTGCCTCACTTGGGCTGAGACTTGAGAGGCCTTGATTCATGGCCCAGTCCGATGAAGGTGTGTGAGCCGCCACATATATCTGTTCGGCTCAAAATCTGAAACACAAATAGAAAATAGTTAAACCATTATGTCAGTCATTTGAAAATTAGTTGCTGTCATCGACTCTGGTCTCAATTATCAGGTCGTCATGAGATTTGATATCTCTAGCTTTCTGATGTAGACTGTGTTTGAAGTCCACATTTTCCTTGCAGTTGCTCCAAGATCAACGAATGATTGGAGCGAGGTGTAAGCATGCAGGGCTGTATGAAATTTCCGGACACCTGTTAAGTTGGGTGAGATACGAATTGGCCAATTTTTTGGGGCGTGATCGGAGACCGGAACCCCAGTAAACTCGAGCTCAGGAATGGAGCATTCTCTGATTCAAGTCTGACATTGGGGGATTCAATGACTCAATCCTTAGGGTTTTACCCTTCTTTATGATAAGAATGGAATGAAAATAATTGATGAGCACACAACTTTAACATACATAAAAGCACTTTCACATCCAACCATTTTAAGTGTCTTGCTAGCCGAGTGGCACTCTCCGATTCAAATCTAATTAGTAGTTAGGTGTGGAAGTTTTTTTTAAAAAAAAAAAAAATTATCCAACTATATCAAGTGCAAAACTAGTCTAATTTTTGTTTTGTTTTCTACATGTGGCTTTTAGCCAAGGTAAACTAACTTCTAGCCAAGTAACTACATTTAGTTATAGGTATCTAGAATTTAGTTATAAGTACTTCCTCTATCTTCTAATACATGTCGTTTAAGGTTAATTTGAGTAGATTAAGGTGAAGTAAATGTTAGTGGTTGAACAAATTTAATGAGTGAGTGATTGTTATTTTTTTTAAAAAAATTCATACAAAAAGTAAAATTGGTAGATTATTACTGGTGATGAATGATTTTTTTATTGATTATGATAAAAAAGTGATTAATGTTTGACATTTTAAGGTAGTTGTTGATATTAAATACGCATTAAAAATTATTAAGTGATAAGTAAAAGTGGATAAAAAATCCGATTAAGTGACATGTAAAAGAGGAAAGAGAAAGTAACATCTAAAAATTCTACTTATAGTTTAGTTTCGGCTAACTTAGCTAGATAATTAATTACTAATATGTGGCTTTTGGCTAATATTAGTTTGTTGGTAACTTTTATATGGTTAATATGTTGCTTTTAATTTCGAGCTAATTATGTAGAATTTAGTTATAGATATAGGTAAGTTCCTGGCATTTTTCCAAGTTACACAAAGAAAATTCATTTTTTTTTACATAAAAAGTTAAATTTACTAAAAACAAAATTAGTAAATGTGGAAGAGAAAGAGGAAGTGTGTTTGGGGCGTTAGAGGTGGTGCCGCCGCCGAGGAAGAAAAAAAATTAAATTAAAATTTTCTAATAAGTAATGATAAAAAAAATGATCGAAATACTTTAAACCCATCTGAATGAGGAATTTCCGGCCACATTTAAATAACGTGAACTCGTACGTAGTTGTTCTTTTTTTCTTTCTTTCTTTTTTAAACTAGTTATTTCATCAAATGAAAATATTGATTTAGCTAACTAACGATATCATTTATAAAGAGAATGACCATTAAAATAAATTTGAAATAATTCTCCGACTTCATCATTTTATTCAAGAATTTCATAATACATTATAAATTTTCGGGCTTGCATCAAATTCGGTGAGCACCCTATTAACGGGGTGAATAGGATGGGGTTAGTTTGATTTTTTTAAACCGTCATATTTTGGTTTTGTTTTAATTATATTCCCATTCTTGATTTATTTTTCATTATATTTTACTTTTTTGAATATAGTTTTTAATAAGAACATTTTGATTTAGAAAATCATTATTTGTAATATTGGTTTTTGGTAAAGAGTTAACCTCTATACGAGTCATCTGTAATTACAAATAAGTGTGTAAATTGCTATTACAAACAACGGTTATACAAACAGCGATTTTTATAGATATAATCGTAGTTCGTAACAAAAATAAGAAAAACAAAAAAAATACACAGAGAAGTAAAGTTGAAATGAAATGAAACTTAGAAAGGGCATTTATTTTCAACATTGAACTTCATTTATTCATGAATGATACTGAAAATGGAAATATCAAAAGATAAAAAATTGAGGAATCACATACACTTATTGAAACTGTTTCCACACTTTTTGTACTTTTTTAATATTTTAATGGATAAAGGGATTCCGCTTGTATAATTTCTCGACATGTGTGATTAAAATGATCATATTTATAGAGGTTAAAATCAAATGATGTAGTGGTCATAATAAATTATTATACTGATAATTTCGTATTGACTAATATACCTCTACTAATTATTATGCAATTTATATTTTAAATAACTATTATAACCCCATGATGTCAACCTCTATAAATTTAAAATCATGGATAATATGATCATTTTATCACAAAAATTTTCTACAATAACAAACATATACATATTCCTTTTTCCTGAATTTTAATTTTGTGATAATTAATATATATATATATATATATATATATATATATAGAGAGAGAGAGAGAGAGAGAGAATGTGGATCAAATGAAAAACACTTTGGATTTGTAAATTGTGAACCATCCTGGATCGTTGATCCATATTTCATCCAACGATTATGATTTTTTCTAGATTTGTTATCTATTTTTTAAAAGATAACAAAATCCCTATTTTATGGGTGGTTAGATTCCCTTCCATAATTGACTCCTTAAAATAAGGAATTAAACGTCTGATTTTTTCTCTTTCCCCTGTTAGATTTGTTGCAAGATTTTTCTCTTTCTTCTATTTTTAAGATTTAATTTCGTTATCATATATTTTTCCTTTTTATTTTAACGTACATCGTCAATAGTTTACATGTTGGTGCACCAATTCAATCTTGGTGCACTGGTGCACAATTTAACATCAGTCCATGGTTTGATTTTTGGTGCACAATTCAAATCTTCGATACACAAATTTACTGATAATTTATAGATTGCATTAATGATGCACACACTGTCCACCACTAGAAAAATCAACAGATCTAGATGCGCACCATAAACTCAGAAATTGTGCACCAAATCATGTACTGATGTTAAATTGTGCACCAAGATTGAATTGGTGCACCAACATGTAAAATATTGACGATGTACGTTAAAATAAAAAGGGAAAATATATGATAACGAAATCAAGTCTTAAAAATAGAACAAAGAGAAAAATCTTGCAAGAAATCTAATAGGGGAAAGAGAAAAAATCAGACGCTTAATTCCTTATTTTAAGGAGTCAATTATGGAAGGGAATCCAACCACCCAGAAAATATGAATTTAATTTTCTTTTAGAAAATAGATAATAAATCTATAAAAAATCATAACCGTTGGATGAAATATGGATCAACGATCTAGGATGGTTCATAGTTTACAAATCCAAAGTGATTTTCACCTGATCCGCATATATAATATATATATATATATATTTATTGTAATTGTATTTTATTTATTAAAAAAAAACCAAAACGCACACAATTATCAATTACGGTACGATGACAATTGCGATGCAATTTTTTTTTACATCGTACGTTTCAGAACTTCTGGGTTTTATCTGTATTTAAAAACAGGGAACGAGAGCAAGGAAGGAGCGCAGCAGTCGACAGAGAAGAAGTCGTCCGTCGCGAAGCCAAGATGAGTACCATGAAATTCTGCCGAGAATGGTGAGCTGTCCGACCTGATCTAAACATTCTAAATTTCTGCTTTGGGATGATGTCTGTGTTTGATTTTGGTGTCATGAGATGGATTTTTGCAGTAATAATATTTTGTATCCCAAGGAGGACAAGGAGCAGAAGATACTTCTCTACGGCTGCCGCAACTGCGATCACCAGGTATGCAATCGCCCCAGATGACCTGATCAAGTTAGGGTTTTCGTTTCTGATGTTCCACTTTTATGGCTTACAATTAGAATGTTTGTGTTAGGAGTCTCATAGTTAAGTATTTTGTGGATGTTTAAGTCGGTGGGTCAAAATTAAAATTTAATCAAAATTATGAATAATATTTTTTAGGGTAAATTACAAATACATTCTGTACTTTCACCTAATTGATTTATTTTCAAATTTGGCTCTTTTGCTTCGTTTCCTATCATTTGTGAAACCCCGCTTGGTTTATTTTCCATTCTGACCTTTTCGCAGTTCCGAACTGCGAAAATCCCTATTATTTTCGCTGTTCACAACCGCGAAAAGCTACATATGATTTTCGCACTTCGTAACTGCGAAAATCATAGAGGTTTTCGTAGACCACAACTGCGAAAAATCATATATCCACGTAAAATTTTTTTAGGGTTTCAATTTTCTCAGTTCGGAACCGCAAAAATCTTTACGATTTTCGCACTTTGTAACTGCGAAAATTACATGGGAGCTTTTCGCAGTTCGAAACTGCGAAAAGGTCAGAATGGAAAAAAAACCAAGCGGGGGTTCATAAATGATAGTGAACGAAGCAAAACAATCAAATTTGAAAAAAAATCCACCTGATTTCAAATCAGGTACCCTACTTTGTATTTTTTCAATTCGAGTACTCTAAGACTAATTTTAAAAAAAACACTATAATTCACCTTATTGAATGTGGATTCTCATTATTATGCAATCGACTATATGATTTATAGTGTTGGTGTACTAAATCCCATGAATTATAGTGTTTTTTGTTTCAAAATTAGTCTTAGAGTACTTGAATTGAAAAATTACAAAGTACAGTACCTGATTTGAAATCAGGTGAAAGTACAGGTAATGTATTTGTAATTTACCCTATTTTTTATTATTATGGCTAGAGGTATTTTGGGTTGAATTCGTGGGACTGCAGTCGTCTACGTGAGATGTTAAAAGGCATAATTTTGTTGTTAAATCTTGTGTTGACAACTCTGCTACTTTGTTGAACTGATTCTTAGGAAATGACATGTGTGTACAAACTCGAAGGATGCCAGTGGGTATTTTTTTTTTCCTATTTCATATCTTTGCTTACTATTTGTACAAATTTATTTATGCTGATGTACAGTTACATGATGTCGTGAGTGCTAGTTTTGTTCTGTGGAGTTACGATGTAGGAATTTGTAAAGCTTTTATCTCTTCATTTGTTTTTTTTTTTCCTGTAGGTGATATTCCATTGTTTCTTCTTTCTGTCTTGTGGATTATACAACTCGGATACCTTTTTATCTTTCCATCAACATATTTTGCTGCAAATTCGCAATGTACTTGGGACGTTGCAGGAGTGACATAACTAATTGAGACCTTCCTTGCTGTCTATTGCGTGTCAGACCATTTAGCATCTTGAATTAATACCAAGATGTTGGGATCACGTTCAATAAGGGGAATAAGTTTGTTTAGGCCTGGAACCCAAGGCTGTGTTTGGTTTAGGAAAACTTAAGAAAAATTTGAGTGAAAATTGAAAGGAATCCCTCGTTTGGTTTAGGGAAAGTTAGAGGAGAGAAAATTAGATGGAAAATTTTAACAAAACAAAGAGTGTTTGAATACTTTCCCATGAATTTTCTACCCCTAAACAAACAAATGAAAATAGGATGGATTCCATGGGGCATTCACTTTCCCTCTGATTTTCCTTTCCTCCTTAATTTTTCGTAAACCAAACACACTATAAAAGTACAATGCAAAAAAATGAAATACTATCTGCCTTCTTCTTGTGCAATTTTCGACCATTTTGATTGAAGTTATGAAGCAGAAACTTTTAATATCTATAAGGTGCCGTTACTTTGGGTGGGCTAATATTGTAAAGAGCAACTATACCATCATCTTGAATACATTGTTTTGTTTAATGCTATGCAGGAAATAGCATCAGATAACTGTGTGTACAGAAATCAGATCCACCACTCAGAACGAGACCAGACCCAAATTTTGCAGGATGTAGCTTCAGATCCAACCCTTCCTCGTACTAAAGCTGTTCGTTGTGCGAAATGCAACCATGGAGAAGCTGTGTTTTTTCAGGTCTATCTCATCTCCCAATTCTTTTGGTATCAATCAAAAATCTTATAAAAATTACCCGACGGATGACATTGTGGGCACCTCATTTATCTTAAGCTGAGCATTGTTGAGCTTAACTAATCCATGGATCCATCCACAGGCAACTGCTAGAGGTGAGGAGGGTATGACACTGTTCTTTGTTTGCTGCAACCCAAATTGTGGGCACAGGTGGAGGGACTGATTGGCCAGCTCAGGCACTTGAGGCTTTGAGACCACACCAATTTATCGACCACTAAGACTAGTGCTTTTAGTTTATTCTGTGACCTTTATGTACTGGTGTTTGTTTTCGACTCTGATATAATTCTAATGAAGGAACAAACCCAAATCGCGGCTTATTATGTCTAAATTTGTGTTTCGAGTGAAAATAATTCAGAATTAGATGAAACTAATGGTAATATTTTCTTTACTGATGTGCATATATTTCCGATAAATATCATAAATGAAATAATGACTGTAGTATGTTTGTTTCTGTACAATTAGAATTGGGATTGATCCCAGAAAAGGCCTTTCCCTGCATATAGGAAGCTGTAACTCCAATTGAAAGATTAACTGCCTTTACCTACACTACTTTCTGACTAGGGTAAGAAGAAAAGGTGCTAAAAGAAAAGCAGCATCTGTGATGATTTCTCAGCAAAACTGTTATTGTGACTAGTTAAGGAGATGACAAGGTTCGCCTGAACCATTCGGAAAGTCGCCTGATTTTGGGGGCGACCTCAATGTTCCTCTCAAAGTATGTTTCAGCATTCGCCAGAGCAATTTTAATATCATGCCTTAATGCCTCTAAACTGCGGTAGTAGTTGTTCTCCAGTCTTGCATGTATCAGCTCCAGACTTAACGGGACAGGAAATCTGCAACAACAAACATGAACAACGCTGCTTTCAGTGGCCTAACCATCTAAGACTATTCGCCATTAGATGCAAGCACTTCATGTGGTGTGCAGAATTGCTAAAAGCAGCAAACCTGTTCCTGAAATAGGATTTGTCCGAAGCTTGTTTTACTTTCTGAATACCATAGTGATCCTGAGACAAGATACATTAAAGAAAATTTAGTAAGTCCACGGCTCAATAAGACCCTTATAATTCTACAGTACCCATCAAAGTACGGTCACTTCAGATTTTTACCTTTGACTTGTTCCCAGACTCTTCCAGCTTGGCAAATGCAACAAGAAGTTTTTCCCTGCACTGCTCCTCAATCTGCGGCTGCTGGGGCAGCTCCCATTGAGTGTCATGATCACATAATTCCCAAGGGCTATGGCGACTTGTTTCTGGAGGATCAGATTTATAAAGGATAGTGTACCTCTCCCAGGGACTATCCGGAAAGTCAACGGATTCAGGCTCAACACGTATTATGCGCCCTTCCCACCAATTCCCATCTTCGTCACCCTCATTTTTCCACCATACTTTGCACTTATCTCGCTGTGTCCACTTTCTTTGGACAGCAGCATCAAAACGTGTTCTCTCAACAAGAAAGTCTGGAAATCCAGTGTCTTCGGGTAATGTCAATTTGAATGACTTTCCACACACACCAGACGCAGGGTCAACAAACTCCAATGTTAATTTGCAGCAACTCTCACCAGAGCCAGGAAATGTTGCATATTCAAGATCTACAACTTTGCAGTACTCAACTGCTCTTATATAGCCCTTAATGGAGTTCCATGGACCTACATCTCTTAAACCTCGAACTCCACTCAAATATTGTTGATGACCCTGGAAAAAATCAAAACTTAATGCCAAAGAAGAAATTAACCTTAAATATAATTCCAAAAATAGGAACCCTTTGTAAACAGTTTTACTAGAAACAGCTCTATAAAATGTTTAATAACATTTGAAATTTCGAAAAACTGAATTGTATTGGGATCGAAATACATATCAACTTACTTGTCTTAAGTAGACCACTTCATCTCCCATCTGTGGAATATAACGTATGCCATCATGCATAGAGGACAACAACCATGAAACTTTTTTCAATGTCTGGGTTGGCTTTCGTCTCTCTGTCGCAGTTAAATCGTTTAAAGTGTTACTAGTTCTCCTGCTTCTATTGGACCTTGTTCCATTTGTCATCCTGGCATTAGATTTATGATCCTCATCAGAGACATGCTCCACCCTACTTTTCAAAATGTCACGTGCTGCTTTCAGCCCCATTGACCGTGTTCGGCGAGAACCCTCAGCAATACTTTCACGCACGTCTGTTGTTCTTACACTACCGTTGTTGCCAACGTTTGAAGTACTTTCTATTCCTTTACTTGAATCAGCATCTGAGTTATTCTTAGCTTTATGAGATCTTGACCTCCTATAAAACACACTAATTATTTTGTTGCCTGAATGTGGACACGTCTCAAAGACATCGCCTGTCATTGACCCATTGATGTCAGTTGCTTGAGCCTCTGATTCCCATTCACCATTATCCTCACACCGTGCACTATGGTTAGTTGCATCAGGATGAAAAGTTTCTGCAGAAGGTGTCTGGTTGCGATGAGATAAATACGATGAACGCTCATTCCTTTCAAACTCACCATCCAAAATTGTTCCGGATCGAGGTGATTTAATTGCATTAGTTGAAGTATTCTTTGACCGTATCCGCAACTTAGTAGGAGTAGAGACGCCCTTTAGTCTTGGATCATGTTGATCCACACCATTACTGCAGTGAGGCTGGGAAGTGACGTTTGCACACTCGGTTACCACTTTACTATCCTTACTTGGTTCGATGGAATCCCTAAAGTCAACCATGCCGTTCGGGCTTGCAATATCTGAATCAGGATGTTTCTCCTTCAACAAAACCAATTCATCAGAATTTCTGTCATGATTTTGGGCTTGAGGCTGAGGGGAAACAGAAGTGAACTCTGCCTCAACATGTGTATCTAAACCTTCGACGACATTTGGAATCCCACATTCACCATTATTGATAGAATTAGGCCACTCAGATCTATCACAAACAGTGGGTTCCTCTGTCCTAAGACGTTTCGATGAGCGAGCCTTAGCCCCTCCCCATCTAAAATTCTGATCGTTGGTTCCTCTAGACAATTCTCGAAATACAACTCTCTTTTTACATTCCTTGGTGTTTACATCCTCATATCCTGTGGGATTTGCATGAGAAGATGAACCCACTTGAACTCGGGTGCTTAAGCCCTCCCTTTCGTCAAGATGAGCTCTGGATGATGAGCCAACCAACTCCGCTTGTGCAACTTTTATTGGCTCCTCAGCAGAAGGTTCCATCCTTTTAGGATGTCTAGACAACCGCAGGACCAATTTGTTCCGGTTTCTGGGGATAGAATGAGTTTCGAGGGGTTCATCAAGCTTCAACACAGGAGAATATCCGTTTGAGGCTATTTCTTTCCCTTTTGTTTGCTTGAGATGCTTTGTTTGTAAAGAGTCATCAGATAGATAGCCCTCAATATTTGAGTCCTCGACTAGAGATTCACTGCCTGATAATTCGTCTTCAGTTTCATCTCCATCTTCTATGTCTGTAGATGCCCCAGTAATTTTGGAAAACAGGGTGAGTGCTTTGCTGGCAGCTGCTCGTTGAGGTCTCAAAGTATTTGAAGCAGAAAACTTTCTCTTCAGCGCTTTATTACGATGTGTTTTCTTAGTTTTATTACTGCTATAAATATCTTCACCACATTCTTCAAAATTCCTCCTTTTAACCCGTCTGCCAGAAGAGGTCATGATCTCAGCCTGAAACGAGCACAAAATATAAATAAATAAACTTATATTCTGTCAGGTAAGAGAATGTACGGTATAAACAAGAAAGCAAATTGAACATACTTCAGCATTTACGTATTTTCTCCTTGATCTACGTGAGCCATCTTTTAAAGTGCTCCTATCGGCATCGGCATCGTCATCATCATCGTATGTGCTATATTCCAGATCATCAGAAGAATCAGAACTTAGACTGACATGTTCCCTACCAGATATATAATCTTCCGTAACATTATACTCAGAATCATTGTCATCGCTCTGCACTTCAATTTCAGGCACCCAGTCCATGGCGTCTAAGAACTCAGGTAATGGGTCTACCACCATATCGAGATCGGGCAGTGGTAGAATTTGGTAATCTCTGTCCAAAGTGATGTCTGGACCAACACACAATTTCAATGTAGGAGGCTGCCATTCTCGATTGAGAGCTCCAAGTCGGCGGCGCTGGTATAAGCTTTGATATGGTTCCGGATATGGAATCATGCCTATTTAAAAAGAAAAATAGACTAGTTCGCAGTCTGAACTCCTTATGAAATTTTAGCAAACATAATAATGTAGAAGAATGGAAGACATACTCGAATCACAAAGGAGGTCCAGCATGTTCCTCCTGTAAGGTGTTAGTTGAGTTTCCTTCATCCAAATGCACAAACTTTAGTGTGAAATAAGAAAGAGTGAACATTTTAAGAAGTCACAATAATTGCAACCAACTTTTAAGTGCATTTACATGTACCCATGTAGACTCTTGCAGTTAACAATAGTGGGCACTGCCAGTGTCTCTCTCTCTCGTGTTGTGTGTGTGCGCGCGCGCATACAAAGTGGAATATAAGCTAACTTAAATGGAAATGTGAATATGTATTATAGACCATTGGATCATGCAAAGGGTGTGTTCTTCACTGATTAAACTTTTTCAGTTTTGTTCAATTCACATCAGTAGATTAATGTTCACTTGTTTTGGGCTCATGAAAATTTTCAGCCAAGTACATACAGGTTCATTTCAGTTAATATTTAGTTCGGCTTGGAAGAACACACAATTAATGGTTCTGGTTAAATCGTCAAACTCACATGACTCGCATATTCAGTCTGTCTCAAGCTTGAGACAAACACATTTGTGCAATTCACATGAGATAATTTTAGCAGGTGATGAAAGTTAATCTTTTAAGAAACACTGCACTCTCTGCAAAGGCACAAAATGAGAGAAAGAGTTGGGGGATTGTCATATGACAGCAACTAACCTGATCAAGAAAATTCCCATGTGTATCTTGAATCATAGGGCGATAATCACCCAAAAAGAACTGTCCAGAGTGCCAATAAAAACAAAAAAATATGAATGCAGCTACCAAAACGAGCTTTAAAAAATGTAAACCCGGGGACATAGGTATATCATATTTCTGATGGCCTCAGTACCTGATCATACTGAGCATCATTCTGAGACTCGCCTTGACCAGTGCTTAAAATATATAATTGACCAACATCATCAGAAAGTATAATTGATGTCCCATCCCTACAATACAGGAATAAATCTTTAAGCTCGAAAGAACCACTACATGAAGAGAGTAAACAAAAACGTCTACATCCAGAGGAACCAAAATCATACCTGAAATTAAGTGACTAATAACACATACAAGCATTATGATCTTACTCGTCTACGCTATTATATGTTATAACAAGAACCACGAGATTGCAGCATACACGCCACAACCAGCAAGCAAGAGTACGTATAAGCAAACAATCAAGAGAATGCACCCGTGTCAACTAGATCACCTGATATCTGCCAACATGCAGCATTCACAATGCCAAATGTAAGAGTTTGTGATGCCAATATTTAGAAAGTACCATGTGACATGAAACTACTTCAGGTATTCCCCGAGCGAATCTAAAAACCCAACAAGATATATGATTACAACCTCATCTACTACGAGCTGCACATCAGCACCCAATTCTACAAGCAAAGTCATGAGAGAAAGACTATACTGTGCATGACTCTTAACAATAATAGGAAAGAACTAAATGTGCAATCCGCCAAGTATACATAATAGCTTACGGTGAAAACTTCCCATCGACCAACTTGAAACGGGAGATTTCATATATCCGGATGGGGATGCCTTCCCATATCTATATATAATACAAAAGAAAAGTCATTAAAACGGCTTGGGTAAGGAATTCAAGGAAGTTCATATACTACTTACAAAAGGAAGAAACTCACATCCCATATTATTGTTTTTCCATCATAGCCAGCACTCATAGCTATCCGGGGGTTAAAAGGGTGGACATCAAGAACATACGTCTACAAAAGAAAAGTAAGGGGTATTGTCAGCTGTGTTATTAAAACAATCAAATAACTCAAAAACTAATTTGAGTAAATGATGTAGGAGACAACACATTCCACATGAATATGCACTGCGAGTCGGAGACCAAATAAAAGCCGCTACTGACTTGCTATTGATAAAGGTAGCTTCCATACGGGTAGATAAAACTTACAGATTCACTATGTCCAGTTAAGGAGTGTACTAAGCTACCATCAGCAGCATTCCAGACACATATTCTGCAATCTGCACATTAGAAAAATGATACACAATTACGGGTCATAGTATCATTTAAAGTAAAGTAACCTATCGAGAACCATTCCAAAAGCACAATACTAGGTTATTTCTAAAAGCATAATTTTTTGACTGGTTTTTTATGATAACTCAAAGTCAACTGACTTGAGATCGAACGATTCAGGAATAAAGCCACCAAAGAACCAGCTATGAATGAGTGCTTCGAATTAGCGCAACAGCATATGTTTCAACATGTAACATAACTATTCCCAAAATAACAAAAAAAAAAGTCTTGTTGTCAGATCTTACATACAGTACTTGGTTAATTCAAATAATACTCATATGGTGCACATGCAATACAAGCAAAGAGTCAGAAACATAACATAAATCTGATAAAGACAAGAATTTAAATTACTTCAGTATTAACAATTACAATTGGTTTGCCATAAGCACCTTACCCATTATAGCAGCAAGAACAAAACGATTGTCTAGGCTCCACACAATCATGTTCACACCACGTGGAGTTGGAAGAACCCTCTGACGCGGGCCTCCGCGTAAAGGTTGAGGGGAGATTGGTGGAGGTGGAACTTTTAAGTGGTATGCTCTTGTCCAACGACCAACCTTCCCCTGTATGTATGATCTCCAAAGCCTCAGTTACATTTTTGAAAGGAAAATGCATTACCTACACCCAAGGCAACCTTGTACAAAGTTGCCTTCTCAAATGAAGATTTTGGGAAACCTCATTGTATTAACTCACATGAGAACGGCGTGAACGTGGTATCCAGATGATTGCACTGCCATCTCTAGAGCAAGTAACAATATTATCATGTGTAAACCTGTTTCATAGATAACGTGTCAGATTTGCGGCAGATAGTAGTAGTCGGTTCAAGGAGCAACATGATCTCTTAAGAAAAAAATTTGAAAAAGAAAGAAGACAATGGAAAAGAACAATGTTTGAAGAGAAAGGTTCCGCACCAGGAATTTTTAAACTTAGGTATGTTATCTTCCTTCGTAGACTCTGCAAGCGTGAATCTAGATGCAAAAGCACAACCACTGTATCGCAAGGGTTCACTGTATAAGAGTGCGGGTTTAGTAATACAACTGTAGCTAGAAAAAAACTTTATACTTACCTAAATTGAACATAATTCACATCATTCTCGTGGCCAGATAATACATCTAATTCATGATTAACCTGATCCTGCTCGTTTACATTAGATTTGAAGGCACTCCAGACCTGCATATACCAAGATTTTGGCATGATGCAATGTCTTTTAAATCAAAACAGTGTGACAGCAGCATCAAGAGTAGATAAAACCAGAAGCAGGATATAGGACATGTTTTCAAGCACCAAAATTTTGTTTTATGAAAGTAGATGCTGATAATGATTTACCCTAGCAGAATTGTCCGAACTACCCGTCACAAAGACAGTTCCATTAGCGTTGAAAGCACAGCAAAAAATTTGATGGCTCTGAGTGATAAGTGGAGGAGCATTCTCTCTTCCTGCAAAGTCTGATAGGCCTTACAAAACAGTGGATTTAAGAAATAATGACTGACCATTTCAAAAACAGAAGAAGAAGACCCACTGACCAACAGTGACGTCTGGCAGTCTTGGGGTGTATATTCTTGGAGGGACCTGAGAATTTCTTGCATCCCATATCCTACATGTTCCATCATCTGATGAGCTGAGGACAAAGAAAATGCACAGATCAGTTCAAGTAGCAGATGAAGATCCAAACTCAATAGATGATAAAATGTAACGGGTGATGAGCTTTTAACAAAAGTATTTTTGTAGGCATCTAAGTAATGAGCAAATCATGAAGAAGAAAAAAGTGAAGTGGTAGGACAAATTGTATGGATTCCTGATTTCTTTGTCCATCTCTCTATGCATAATGGACAAAAAATCGAGTAAAAAAAGACTTATATAAACGTACTCATAAATAAATAAATAAATTGGGAATGTACAGCTGCCTCATATATTTAAAGCCCAAACTCACATTGATATTTTGTATTTATTCACACAATTTTAACCACTAAATAGAGAACGTTCTACCTATAAGGATAAATGCTATAAAAAGTAAATGCGAGACAGATAACACGAGAGATTAGTCATACGATAGAAGATGGTACGGTGACCGAGGACTAAATACAATAGCCGTAACAACTCCGATATGTCCTTTCAATACTGAAACAGGCATTCCATCAGGCAACCGCCACTGAGAAAATTTCAGAAATAGATAGAAGTTAGTGTGAGATGAAGCCTCTCAAAATAACAAGTTATGTCCGTAAATGAACACATTTGATAACAGGAGGCTTACAACACGGATGATACAGTCGTTCGAAGAAGACGCCACCAAAGCATTATTAGGGCTCACAGCCAAGTCAGTGATGTCACCCTTCAAATAAAATTCAAATTAAAATGAGTGATATAGAAGAGGACAGATATCAAAACAGAACACACGAGGAGGCTCACTTCATGTCCACGACAGCTGGCTAAGCAGTAAGCAGTATCCATAGACCATATCTTAACTAGACGGTCATCTGAACCAGTGATAACATATCTTCCTGAGCGATCAAATATAGCTGCAGAGAAAGAAAGTGTACAGCACATTACACATTAAAAAACTTGCAATACAAAAAAATTGTACTTGATCATATCTTGCCACTACAACTACGAAAGACAGATTGCGCAGTTCCAGAGACTAAAAGAAGCACAACAAAATGTATAGAGATTATCATGGACAGGACGAACGTGATAGGTCTCACTATTACTTATTTGTCCATATAATTCCACTCTTTATTAATTATAAAAAACTAAACTATACAAAAGTAGAAATAATACAAATCGAAGCTGTTTTGTAAGAATTAAAAATGCATGTACCAGATTTAGCAAATGTTTTAATCAAAGATAAGAGGTGGCCGAACTTAAAGCTAAATGATTGTGTAAGTTGGTCATACGGTTATCAGAAACAGAATGTTAAGCTAAACAATTGGCAACAGAGGACTTCCAAAATAACAAAAGAGCCCCCACACAAAGACTCACCACAGTAGACAGCATTTCTGTGGCCCCTCAACCTCTTTATATTTTGCATCTTTTGTACCATAGTTGACGGTTTTGCAATTGCATAACATGCTGCGCGGATTGATGGTGCTCGATGATGTCTCGAAAAACCACCGCCAATTTCCCTTAAGCGTAATCCCCGCAGCTGATCAGCTTTCATGTGAGGCCAGCGCATGTGAATAGGTGGGCGATGCACATTATTGTTCCCTTTAGACCTATCTTCTAAAAGACACGGGGGACTGAAGTGTTAAAATTTGTCCAGAAAAGTAAGAACTAACTAGATTATGATAACGATCAATCAATCAAAGTACGAAAAACGAGAGAAAAACATGGATCTTGATCTCACTACCACAGCCAGTAAAATGCCAGCTGAGCTAGCGTACATGCACAAGACAAAATCAAAAGCAGGAGAAAATAATATAAGTTTTCTCATTTAGAATCTTAATATAAGCTATGCTAACAATCGACGGAGTATTCCAGAAATCCTTAATTTAGTATCTCAAATATGGAACACTGGTGATTTAAGCATGACAAAGCTTACATAGTCTAATACTTAGAAAATCCGTTGAACTTCTGAGAGTGCTAAGATAGTGACATACTCTCAAGAAGAGAAAATACCCCCGTCCCCAGTAGTGTGGGAACATCAGCAGCACCTGGGGCACTGCCATCGCTTATAGTTCGTGATGGACTTGCTGTAATGAACAATTGTTTTAGGAGACTCACCAAGTGCCCCTTTTCAACATGAGGATACCTGAAAAGAATAAAGGTGATAAAATGTCGACATACAAGTCTTTGAAGAAGTGCCACTAGATGACAAACTGAACATGAAAAAACCTCTCTACTAGCTTGTTGTAGCTTAACGGTAGGGACAGGCCGTTATCATCCTCATCTCCACTTGGTACTCCGGTCCTAGAATACCAAGCATGGTATCTTCTCGGTAAAAGGTCATGCTCCAACAACTCATTCCAAAGCTGTCCATAAGTTCTATGGCAAGGTCCAGTAGACAGAAAATGCATAATCAGAAAATAGATCTCCCTAATATCAAGATCCACGTCAAGACCCGAATTGTTTCTCATGTCTGTATCAACAATCTGCGGTTTATCATGTGACTTCATAACGAAAGTCAAAGGCTTTATGCTGATTTGAGGTGCACTGGCAGATGGAGTGCACTTCCTGAGCGCCATAGATCCTATATGACACAACAAATTCAAATTTACCCAAACAAATAAAAATATGCATAAGTTGATACAAAATAACAAGCAATGATGAAATGAATGAACAACAAAGACTTTATGTGATATTTTTCCCAACTTCCTATTGGTAGGGTTTATAACAAACAGATGTCAAAAGATTACAGAGAATACGAAAAACAAAGGAAATATTCACTAGTGTGCACATGTGTCATTCCTATTGTCAACCAAGGGAGGTGACCGTACTTACACTATACCCCAGTTTATTACTTTTTCTGACATCAAATAAGGTAAGGTACGTCCGCGGAGAGAGGCATTGCTTTATGTTCAAAATTTTCCAGCGACACAAGATATTTATTTAAGTTCCAATGAGAAAAGACAGCTCTCCTAATTTTAAATCCGTTAGTCTAATTTATGCACCATCATAAAAAATGCAAGCCCATAAACCCTTTCTACTACTTTTTCACTCAGTTAAAAACATGAACACAGTGAGTTCAATAGTCTATAAGGTTACATTAGTCATTAGAAGGGAAAGGATAAATGAGTCATAAGCGTCTAAGAATATGAAAGAAAAACAGTACAGCTGTATTTGGGAGCCGTACAGCCAATCATTAAGATAACATCCATCAGATCATAGGTAATTTATCTAGTACTTCCAAAACAATCACTTAGACAGCTACTCTTTGTGAAGTCTATGATCATATCAGCATTCTCCAACTGACGCCCGTTTTATCTCCACAATGAACATACAAACCAAATTTACAAACAATTAAGTCAAGAACCTCCACCAAGTTGCCACACAGCAGCACCAGGCTAACAGCCAAATAAACACTCAGAATTGGCACTGATAAAATCTCATCACGAAATCATAACATGACAGAAAAGCACCACTGATCACAAACTTCTCTACACCCGGAAAACTCTCTTATCGGCCAAACCCTATAATGCTTTTCTCTACCACATCAAAGAATCCAATTTAAAACCCCTAAGAACCCCCAGCACCCAAGTAAAATAAATTCCAACCCCCCTAACAACAGAAACAACCCCTCAATCAAACTCCACCATCACCCATGCACAATGACCTAGCCTAAAATCTTGGGAAAAAGCAACGCAATTACCTCAGACGGATTCTCACCCTCACGCCAACACCATCATCCACCCTCCAGACCCGGTCCACAACAATCACGAGGCACAACGAATACTACAGTAATTAAGCATCAACAGTTTCCAAAATTGTACCGCTGGAAACCGATTCGCGGAAAGAAACGAAGTCCGCGAAAAGGAGTGTGCCGGAACAGATTCAGATTGGTCGATTGAGGTCGGCGGGCTGACGGAGGACTGGGACAGTGAGCGCAACTGACGAACAAGGCATTGAAGCGAGCCAAGAAGAAGAGAGAAAAAGAAGACGACGGAGGCGATTCAAAACTTAATACGCACACTGCAGAAAGATGCTCTCATCACCTCCCCAAATTGTAATTATTTCATTAAACAAGCACGAAATCGTAATTATTACTATCTCTGTCCTCTTTTACATGTCACTTAACCGAATTTTTTTATCCACTTTTATTTGTCACTTACCAATTTTCAATACGTATTTAATATCAACAACTACCTTAAAATGTCAAACATTAATCACTTCATTATCATAATCAATAAAGAATACATTCCTCACCAATAATCATCTACCAATTTTACTTTTTGTATGAATTTTTTCAAAAAATTATTAACCGCCTACCTATTAAATTTGTTCAACCGTTAGCATTAACTTCACCTTAATCTACTCAAATTAACCTTAAACGACATGTATTAGAGGACAGAGGGAGTATATCAGTTGATATATTTGATAATTGCTGTTTTACGCGAATGCTAACGAGCGTGCATCTGAACTGCCTTAGGATCGAAACGGCGCCGTAGTCTGAGAGACCACACTAGGAGTGAAAACGACGTCGTATTTCGTTTGAATCGCGTGTTCTGGAATCGAATCGCGAGAAGGAAGGGAAATTCTTGCAAGCGGAATCTGTCTCCCGCTATAAGCAATTTGGGCCGTTGGTGAGAGTGCGGGCTAGGTCAGAGGAAGGTAATAGAGATGGGTTATTATTCAGAGGAAAGATGGATTTTTTTTTGGGTATGATTCGTTTTGTCGATGTTGGATTGGGAAGAATTTGATTTGGGGGTTTGATATTTGACCTACGTTGTTGTTTTGAGCTGAGATTTTGTTTTGGTTGATGATAGTGGAAGTGGGCTTGTCTGTGAAGGTCAGGTGTTTGAAGATTGGAGTGTTTGGAGAGGGTTTAGTGGTGATGGGACCTACTGTGGTGACGCCGGAGGATGTTTTGGAGACGTTGATGAACGATGGGACGATAGATGCTATCAGGTTGAAGATTCTGAATCAGTTGAAAGCTAATGTGAGTTTCTTTATGAGTTGTTAATTACTTGTGTTTGGGTGGAGCTGCTGTGTGGTGGGTGATTGGTATCAATGCAGCAAGTTCGGACGTGGTTTGAAAATCATCTTCTTTGCTTCATTATGTAGGATATGAAGATTGTTGTTCAATATTTTTGTTAGCTTTCTGGTGGCAAGCGAAAAAAAATGAATTCTAATGTTTATGAGGCTAAGAATGTTATGTTTTTTGCTAGAAATCGCTTAATCTGGAGACTCATTTTTTGAAACTATTATGAGTGACATGATGAGAATGACAGTCTTGCTGTTGTTTACTTGATGAGATGTGTTCTCGTCAGATTCCCTATTGTAAGTCAATTAGACGGTAGCTTCACTTATCAGGTTTGCGACATGTCTGCTGACTGGGATGCTTAATGTCAAGTGTCTCTATGAAGGTCAAGGGAAATGAAATGGCCCAATTTGATGTTTGATTAGCTGAGAAAAGTTTATGTTGTAATTGAGTTCACATTCATCCTTCTTTAGATAATATAGAGATCAGATTCTTCTTCTTCTTTTTTTTCTCAATCCCTATATGAGTTCTTAATCAAAGAGAGTTGAATTTAGTATTTTTACTGACAAGGTGATAGATTAAAATCCATTCAGGTGGAGTGCATGCATGCTTTGATTTTTGGATTGGGAGGGAACCGTAATGTTATTACCAGTTTAGATGATCATATTCAGGCTTTTAGAAAACCGTACTGCGCTTGTTTACATGGTCATCTCGTGCTGCTGCAGGAAGATCTTAAAAAGAACACAATAACCATGGTGGAGCAGAGTAAGGTACTAAACACCCCTGGTGCCGAGAAGCAGACTAAGAGGGAGCTTTTTGACTCATTGCGACAAGAACTTGAGTAAGTTGTGGAGCCAATAATTCGCATCCTCATTTTATTGCTCTCAGCCAATGATATCTTTTGTTTAAGCTATTGTGGTCCCATGTGATGTGATAACTTTATTGTTTGAAGGGCCTCTTTGATATACTGGTTTCTGCAGCAACCATAGCATTTCCTCAGTTTCCACATAAATATTTATGATCTTTAAATCACATATAAGATTTTAAACAAGCTTGTGTAATTGACTTTACATGTACGTGAAATTGTTGAGCAGTGGCTATCCCACATCGCCCTTTACATACTCTCAGGCGATCCTAATATATAGTTGGACTCCCTCACTCATTGCCAATTGGTTTTGAGTGTAGATCCAACTATATTAACATGGTATCAGAGCGGGTTTTCGCCGCACCCTTTGTATAAAACCCGTGACGGATATCTTCTCCATACGAGGTCCCCACTTGCTGCTCTTATCAGAGGGTCTTGCAAGTGAGGGTGGCTGTTGAGTAGTGGCTATCCCACACGTCCTTTACATGCTCTCAGGCGATCTTAATATATAGTTGAACTCCCTCACTCATTGCCAATTGGTTTTGAGTGTAGATCCAATTATATTAACAGAAATCTTGACATTTCTCTGCATAAGGCAGGGATGTGTGGTTTAAAGCAGAGTGATGCCCAACTGTTTTTTCCTAAGCGGACGAGATACTTTAAGGATGGAATACATTCACAATACTGTTCTTAAACATAAACAATTTTGTTCTCATGTTATTGGGGTTGTGTTTATAATTGGCAGAGCACCCGTGCTTGAAAAAGCTTCTAAAGCAGTTTGGGAGCTGATTTTGGATAGTTCAGGACTGGGGAAAGAGATTGGTGAAACAGTGGAAAAAGTTTTCTGTCGACTCAGTGGCTTCGAGACTCCTATATTTCCGTCATCAGCTGAAGCACCTCCTATAGCTGCTGACACAGTAATGGCTAATGCAAGCTCTTCATCAATGAAAAGAAAAATCGACAAAGTGATTCAAAATGAGAAAACAAGAGAAGTCCGCCCATCAAAAACCCCTGCAAGCAAGTCACACGATGGCAATCACGCAGCTCCATCCCATTAGACTCACTGGAGTATTCTATGTGCCTTGATGTTGCAGTTATCCTGACTTGCTACCAACTTAGGCTGTCTCAGCTGTATCTGGTACATTACAAAAGCCAGGAACAGCACTTTCAAAAACCAGATGGATACACATATCATTCCCACCTCTCCTCACGGTATTGGAAAAGTGGGTCAATCTGTCTGAAGCTTGTCGCTTAATTTTTTCTTCTTGGGTTATCGCCACAAGATGAATCACAGACTTGTATCATGCGATTTTCTTATGAGGTTCTTAGTATGTATACATTGATTCTCAGTCGCAGTATTAAAGCAATTTATCTATTCTTTACCAAGAATGAAAGATATTTGTTTTAAATACCCTTTTCGCTTAGTTTCGTTTCAAAATTACTTTAACCTTTAATTTTACTTCCGTTTTAACTTACTTTTTGTAAATTGCGGATATCATCCGTGATTTTTTATAAGTTAAACCGCGCATATTGAAGGTGGCTTGCCAATATGTAGTTTTTGGGTGATGACGTAGATGACATAATGATAAATCACGTTTAACAAGAAGAAAATCGCATTTTAGTAGAAAATCGTTCTCCGCAACCACGGTTAAGAAGAAAATCAATTTAGCTAAGGCTATGTTTGGTTTGGGAAAATTTGGTGGAAAATTAGTAAAATTCATGTGTGTTTTAGATGGAAAATAGGAGGGAAAGAAAACTAGATGGAAAATGTGATTCTACATATATTAAACAAGTTCAATGTATCTTAAACAAATAACATTTTTTGAACAAATTCAATGTATTTCATCAAATTCAATGTATGAAATGATGAAATGTTGATTTTTTTCTATCTATTTTTCATACAACTTTCCATAATTATGAAAAATGAAATGGATTCCCAATAATTTTCCTTGATATTTTCTTTATGAAACCAAACAAAGAAAAATTAGATGGAATCCTTCAAAGATTTCATCCTTTCAATTTTTCCTCAAACTTTCATTTCCACCCAATTTTCCTTAAACCAAACACAGCCTAAGAGAAAACCGCGGTTACCAATCAGCGCTTGCTTCAAAATGGTGTGCATGTCTTCATGTGTTGTCGCCACGATAGTTTTAACCCTCTCTACTGGTTTTGTTATATTTTGGAGCAAATCACAGTTTTCTCTTAGCCAAAGCGATTTTTTTAATCGCAGATATGGAGTCTGATTTTCTACTAAAATCATTTATTTTATGTGTGATTTGTCGTTGTATCATTCAAGTCATCATCCAATGCAACACGTTTGCTAATCAACTACCTTCAACATGTGCAGTTTGACCTAAAAAAACTTCGAACGATACCCGCAATTTACAGTAGAACAAAAGGAATTAAAAATAAAAATTCGGGTATTTTTGAAACGAACCCAAGTGATTTTAGAGAGAAGAAAATTCAAATGAAGCTGGTTTTTTTTTTCTTAGTACACAATAGAGATTAACGTAGGACCAAGAGACGTATGCTGTCATTGATGAATTTTGAGAACACTTCAAATTCAAAATGATTAAATGAGTGCCAATTGCAGGCAGGACCAGCTTCACTGCATGTGGAATAAGGAGGCCTTTATGGACATAATAAACTCAGGGTAACTGCATTTTCTATGGTGACATATGCCAAGCTATATCCAATACTTTTATAAGGATATGGTCTTTGTTTTAAAAATGAATACTCACTACATTTGAAAAACCGGAGCCGCCTCTCTTGCACAAGGGTTCATCAGATGAAAAGATTTTTAGGCGGACACAATATATCACGTGGATTCTAGACACATTAATGAGAAATTGACAGACGTGTTGTAAAGTAAAAACAATTTCAAAATAAATGGTAAATCATTACATAACATAGAATGAGAGATTTTTAGGTGAACACAGTCTACTATGTGAACTGTGGACACACTAATCAAGTGACGAGTGATAAAATCAAAATTCTTTTTAAAACACGTAACACTTAAAATTTTCAATGCGCCGCATAGTCAGGATTTACATTGAAGGTGTTTACAATCCACCCAAGATGTTTTATCACTTCACGTAATGGCAGCTCGGCCGCCCTTGACTTCTAATTGCCATGAATACATCCAGTGCAACTCCATTATCTTACTGTAATTAGTCGTTATCGACCTTAATATGCTTTTGGTTTTCCTTAAGCACCAACTTAAGATACTAATTTCTCTATGAGATTTTTCTCGGCCACTCTCCAATAATCCTTGACTTGAAAACCAATGGCTGCTGCATTTCTGCATAAAATAATACATATTTGGTATTGTTAGATATAGTAGGGTTGATTTTTACGCTGAATGTCATGATCAAGATAACTTGAACCATCGTGTGAAAGATCGATTATGAGATAAGGTATGGGGTAAACTAAGCTAGTGAATTAAGATGACTGGCATGTAGTGAATTAATATGCACTCTCACCATTTGCTATATAAGGAGTTAAGCCAGTGCTGTTAGAGAAGCATATATATGGCTGCTGCTACCACTGCCTTCTTCCTCTCAACAAACCTTCGAAGCCCTCTCATGGCTCAGTTTCTCCTCCTCGGCCTCCTGCTGGCTTGTTTCGCACTCTCAGGTTGGCAGACACGGATTTGGCGATTTACGTCGCTGCTAGCTGCATGATTTTAAGTGGTTTTATTTTGAGTTTTGAATGTGTCGCTGTTGTTTTGTAGGAGTGCAGTCGGTTGGAGTGTGTTATGGGATGATGGGCAACAATCTACCATCAGCACCAGCTGTCATAAGTCTGTACAAATCACGCAACATAGGACGCATGCGGCTCTACGACCCTAACCAGCCAGCCCTCCAAGCCTTAAGAGGCTCAAACATAGAGGTAATGGTGGGTGTCCCGAATAGTGAGCTCCAATCCCTCTCAAACCCATCAAATGCTAGAACATGGGTTCAAAACAACATAAGGAACTACTGGCCGAGCGTCAAGTTTCGCTACGTTGCTGTGGGGAACGAGGTCAGCCCGGTCAACGGGGACTCGGCCAGGTTCGCTCAGTTCGTCCTCCCAGCCATGAGGAACGTGCAAAACGCGTTGGTCTCGTTCGGCCTCGGCCAGATCAAAGTCTCCACCGCCATCGACATGACCCTCATCGGCAACTCCTACCCGCCTTCCCAGGGCTCGTTCAGAGGCGATGTGAGGTCCTACCTGGACCCGATCATACAGTTCCTGGTCTCCACCAGGTCACCGCTGCTCGCAAACGTCTACACTTACTTCAGCTACGCTGGCAACCCCAGAGACATTTCCTTGCAGTACGCGCTCTTCACGTCCCCGAACGTGGTCGTCTGGGACGCTGGGCGCGGGTACAAGAACCTGTTCGACGCCATGATGGACGCGCTGTACTCAGCCCTGGAGAGGGCCGGCGGGGGATCGCTGGAGGTGGTGGTATCGGAAACCGGGTGGCCGTCAGCCGGAGGCTTCGCCACTTCGATGGACAATGCAAGGACTTATTACACAAACGTGATCAACCATGTGAGAGGTGGGACGCCCAAGAGGCCTAACAAACCTATTGAGACATACTTGTTTGCAATGTTTGATGAGAATAACAAGTCGCCGGAGCTTGAGAAGCACTTTGGGGTCTTCTATCCGAACCAGCAGCCCAAGTATCCGTTGAACTTCAATGGGATCTCCGATGTTGTTTCTGATGACTTCGACTTCAACTCGACGAGGCCCCTGATGAGTGATATGTAGGGCCTGACTTGGTTTTTCTGTAATTCAATAAAATGAAAGTTCATCTTGTTGTGTGTTCATAAATATTTACCTTTGCAATTCAAAATATAACAAGTGGAAAAACAAATACGGTACGGACAATGTGAACATACAAAAAGACTGAGAGAAATATTTTTTAGTACCATAAGAATTACATTTGTGCGGCAAAGTTACCTTATTTTTTTGTTATAAAATTAAATAATATTGTTTTTTTGAAACAAATTTATTTAATCAGTCAAATTTAATTAATCATAAATGACATTTTATATTAGTTTTTAAAAAATTTCTTTCACCATTTTGCCAGTTCTGATAACTCACATCGTCTACACTTTTTATTATGTTTCTCTAAAAAAAAATAACTGAAGAGGGTTTCGAACTATCACATCTAACCCAAATATGGTCCGAAGTATTACAATTTCAGTAAAAAATGCAAATCGTGAGTTTTTTTTACGGACTGTTAATATAAAATAAATATCGTTAAAATATTATAACTAGTTATAGATAAAAGTTATCAAGATCCTCGGCCTGCGCTGGGGATCACATGACACCTCTTAATTTATAATTTTATCCAAAACTTATGTATATTTATAGTATAAATCTAATAAAAAAATAAATTTGACCCCTGTAATATATAATTTTCACATTTATAGTCTGAAATCTAGTATATTTTAAATACAATATTAGTTCAAGTATATTTTTTCGAGTCAAAAAGTTAATTAACTCACATCTCACACACATAAAATTACTTTTGACCCCTCTAACTTTATGTCCTGGCTCCGCCACTGCTGCAGACTGCTTCGTGTTTCATTCCCCTGCTGCGCATTCGCCCTCATACTCGTCTAGTCTGTTTCCCTATGACGGCACGAGATGTTATTCCTCCATTTATTGATGCTTAAGGTGAAGCTCTTCAATAAGTGGAACTTCAAAGGCGTTGAATTGTTAGTTGGCTATATTGAAGCGAGCTCAATTTCCTTTGAAAATATTCTGGCATTGCAGGTGTGTAGATTTGTCGGATCCCCACTCAAAATCAATTGACAATGAGTGGAGGGGCCCAACTATATATAAGGATCACTTAATAGCTTCCACTGGGCGATGTGAGATAATACCACTATGCTCAACAAGATGAAAAACTATGGTTTAGCAATGCATTTAAAATAAGCGCAGCAAAACAGTTTTATTTCTTGGCGATTTAATCTTGATGTGTTCTAAACTGGTCATTATTACCGTAAGCCTCCGTATTTTCGGTTACTTATTTGCTATAGTTGAAAACTGTTTCCCCTCCACCTCTTCCATCACAACATTTGTAATAGAATGTTTGAGCAAACTTGCTCATGTTTGAATGACATGCGACTGTCAATAAACACTACTAATTTCATGACGTCAGGAAACTCCATACGACATTCACAATATTGCCAAATTGTGAACCAAATCAATTAAAAAAGAGGTTGATGAACGAAACAAGCTGTTGAAATTGGCTTATATCTCAGATCGTTAGGATATGAGTGCAATGCTCCTTCCTAGCTCATATAAAAGGAGCTCACCTTCGTCATTTTAAGATGCACCAATCCTTAGCTACAATCTTCTAATAAGTTAAAGGATTCTCTTTCTCTCTCTTTGTAATATTTCTTGGGTGAAATATAAGTTTTGTGTTGGTGTCCAAAGGTGTAGGCCACTTTGGCTGAACCTTGTAAATTTCTTGGGTGAAATATAAGTTTTGTGTTGGTGGTTCTGTCTAGAAAATTAGTATTTTGAAGTAAATTTCCCAATCTTTTCTGGGAATTATTTGTTACAATTAGAGATTCAATAATTGAATACGTGGCTGGAAGCTTTTTGAGAAGAAGTTGAGACAAGGCCATTCGGCGATTTTGGGAGGAGGTTCACCTCCTGTACTTAGAAATTGGCATGCTACTATGAGCAAACCTGATAAATCTAATACACAGACTGAGCATATGTGATTTAATGGATTTGTTGTCTCTTAGCTGAGTTGGATCGATGCACATTTTAGTAACTCAAACATGTTTCAATCTTTTCTTGTGATGTTTTGAAACAAGATTGGTTTTAAATTTTAAAAATAGGTCAAGAAATATGTGTGAGTTATTTAAATGCAAAATTTGACGTAAAATTAACTCAACCATATTCTAATCTTTTCTTTAAAGGTTTTCAAACAAGTTTGGTCATAAAATTTTGAAAACAGGTCAAGAAACATGTTTGAATTTTTTAAATGACAAATTTGGCATAAAAACAACATAAACATTTTTTAATTGTCTTTAGAAACTAATTTTATAAATTCAACCTAAAACTTTGAAACTCGCTCCAATATATTTTAAAACTTAATTTAAAGCTTATATACTACAAATCAAGTTCTAAACTAACTCTAAAGCAGTCTACCAAGCATGTGAACCTCGTAGCTGAGTTCTAAGCAAATGTCCTTACCAAGTAAAGATTTTTCTTGGGCTCGATGATGCCCTTGTTCTTCCACTTCTCCATCTTCATCACTTGTAGACATCAGATGGGTTGGAATCCTTCCCCAACGACACCCTCTTCATTATCCACAAAAAAAGAGTTGTTGTTTTCCGAAATAAAAATCATAGACACAAGAAAAAATAAAAATAACTACAGTCGAGGCATTTATCATGTCTCTCACATGAGAGTGCGTCCCCTTAGACCCAAAGCGATGGGTCACTAGTCCTTGCTTCTAACCGTGCCGAGCTGGTTCCACCGGTTCCCAGCCCGCACCTCTTGGAACTGCGACGTTTTCTTCCGCTCAACTATTTCCGGTCAGAAGGCTTCTCTGACGAAGTCGGACTTCACAAAGTCATCCACAAGTGATGCAAAGTGAGTCTAATATAATACTATGTCAGTTCGTCTTGAATCATTTGACAACCTTTAAGACATCATCTGGTCACCAAATGTAATTCACCTAAGACAAAATGTACGGATTACATACCTAACTACGAGATGGGAAAATGAGAACTCTACTAAATGTCAAACTAACTATGAACTTGTCGAACAACCTCTTACGGACTTCAGCTGGAACCACGAAGTCTTTGATCTAGTGCCGACTCTAGTGGAGGTGTATGATCGGGTGCACCTACCTATTCACCTTGTCCAGGAGAAACCTAGGAAAATGATAGAAAAATGCATCATTAAGCCAAAATAAATCAAACTACATACACTTCCATAAATTTATTGACAAAAACTACACATCTAACTTATCCACTAGGCTCGGCTTAGGTGATGAGCATCCTTCCTAGCTTTGCGTCGGGTCTCTTTGTGACTCGACGTGAAAAAAGAATATGTCCGGATTTTGATTTCAAAATTTTCAGCCTATTCTGACCTCTGTTAAAATGGTCGGAAACATTCTATAAAGGTCATCCAATTTTCTACCACTTTGTGTAGACTTTCAGTCAAAATTATATTATTGCGTGTGAAAGACCTAGAAAAATAAAAAGAGGCCGAAGCTGGTCGAAAATGAACAGAAAATAATATGATTTTCCAGGACTTATCATTCTTATTTTAAAATACTAATTGTTTCCGGCAAATGGCTAGAAAATGTGTCTAATTTCTAGTGAACCAAATGTGTGAACCAAATGCACAGTTTAACATCTCTGAACGATGATTTGAACTACGTGTTCAATGTCAAATACCATGTTGCCAGGTACATATCTGAAAACATGAATTTAAAGTACCATGCCAAGAATTTTGGGCAAAAGAAACATAATGATTATCAAAATTGAATTATCACATGGTCGAAGACATGAAACTGAACACGTTCAATTACTAAATTGTATTATGCATAGTCTCACTTAAGCTAGAATGATTCTCCTGTAGCCTATTTTAGTGATATCAATCATTGAAAAGTTCATCAGATCATGGTCTGAATTCAATTTATAGTTGAGGCGTCAGACTTGTTAGTTGTCCTAAACTAGCTGACGATTTATGTTGCTTTAGAAGAGTAGCACAAGAAAAAGAACCAGACAGCTTCAGTGGCGAATAATGTCTCGTCATATTTTGGAACATCAATCTTTAAAAATCGGACATCCGCTATGTAACTGTATGAAATCCGACAAAAATCTGACATTAGCTGTCTCTGAATCCGATCTCTATCGTTCAGATTCAAGATTAGGGTGTTACCAATCTATTCACAAAAATCAACTTAATCGGACCACATTGGACTCTCCGATCGTCGGGTTGATCTCGACTGCCCAGTGCTGACTTTTGCAGAATTTTCCAACAAATTATTTTTTCAAAAGCTTTCTTGTGCAGCGGTGGTCTCCTCATTTAACCCCGTTCTGATAATACTTGTTAGGATCGTTCCAATGAGATAACACACAATAAATCACACACAAAAAGGAAAAGTAAGAACACAACGGTTTATATAAAAAAATCCACGCTCAAAAACCATACGCCACTTTATTGATGAAAGTAAGAATACAACGATTTATACAGAAAAGTTCACACTCAAAAATCAGACTCCACTTTATTAATGAAAGAGTACAAGAAAAGAGACTTCTTATCAACTCTCGTGTCTACCAAAACTCACTCACATCTACAGATCAACCCTCTATTTATAATAAACATTAATTCCAAACCATATAGGATTCATATTCCTAACATGACTACAATTAGTAACTTCCCAACAAATTAATAAGAATCAAATTTACAACTCTGTTTATTTCTGAAATACTAACTCTAATCTTATTTCTTATTAGACTTTGTAAAGCTACAAATATTAGAAACTTTTAACCTAACAATAAATAAATAAAAATATCATTAATTATATGTAGAGATTTGTTAAGTTGAAAGCCAAACTGGCGACGGCAATGCTACATTTGATATACGCGGCAGCCAGCCAGCTTGCGTCCTTCCTTCCTCGACCAATCCTTATTCCTTACCCGATAATATTTCTATATATATAACAAAATAGGATTGAGAGCGTCACGACGCTATCGGTTGGTTCGGTTTGGTTCGCAATCGGCCGGTTCAATTCGGTTTAAAATCGGTCGGTTTGATTCGTTTGAAATGTTAATGGTTCGGTTACGGTTTCAAATTTTAAAAAATCAATAATTAATAATTTGATTTGGCTTTTAATTTTTCTCGAACCGAGCCGAACCCGTCGGGTCGACGGGTACCTTTCCTTGTAATACTATAAAAGAATAGAGTCAGTCCATCCGTACAACACTCTCGGGTGGTTCGGTTCGGTTTGAAATGTTAGTGGTGGTTCGATTTCAAATTTTAAAAAATCATTCGGTTTGAAACGGATCGTTTCAGTCCGGTTTGAAATATTAATTATTCGGTTACAGTTTGATATTTTAAAAAGGTGATAACTAATTATTTAATTCAATTTTTAATTTTTTTTGAACCAAATTGTCGGATCGTCCAATACCTTCACACGTTGATATACGCGGCAGCCAGCCAGCTTGCGTCCTTCCTTCCTCTCTCAATCCTTATTCCTTACCCGATAATATATTAATATGATAAAGCTGGATAGACACGCATCTCCCCCGACCCAATCCGAAAACATCATAGTAATTAATTAATTTTTAATTAATCAAACCTTATCTCATGCCCAAAAATATAAATAAACAAACCAACCTTAAACGATAATAAAAAGCAAACTTACAACCTATAAATACTCTCTGTTCATACCAGCCAGACAGATCATCCATTCGAAATTCGCTGGTTGCCTTTCTCGTTCATCCTCATCCGATAAATCTGTCCTTGTTGTTTTGACTTTGGTTTTGCAATGTGTTTGGGATTCTGAGGTTGCGAATCCGACATGAACTACTCGACGCTGCGTCGCCGGTTTCGCGTCCTGCAGTCGTTGTCCATCGTCTTCCTCCACCATCTCTACCTCATCTCTTGATTTACCAGCTCACGTTCCCTTGTTCGTTTTCTTTCTATTGGCGATACAGATTCCGATCAGTGGGCATGGCGGACGAGAGGAAGAGGAAGCGGATGGAGTCCAACCGGGAGTCGGCCAGGCGGTCGAGGGTCAAGAAGCAGCTCCAGCTGCAGCAGGTGATCTCCGACATCGACCGCTTCAAGAGGCAGAATTCGGAGATAGCTTCCAAAATAGACGAAACGCAGGGGCGCTGCTTCGCCGTGGAGACGGAGATGGACCAGGTCTCGGCGCAGAAGGCCGAGCTGGAACAGAGGCTCCGCCATCTCCTCTCCGTGGCCGACGAAGCTGAGAAGAAACTGAGCAGAAGTGAGGATGTGAGCCGCCTTTCCGTCGAGTTGCCGAGCTCAAGGTCGAATAACTGGTCGGATTTTTCAAGGAACAGATCAGGTCTCAGTAATGGTGATGGTGGTGGGAGTGGGTCATGGATGGATGCCTTGGATTTCGATCTCGATCTCTCGCTTAGTCCGTGGCGGTCTTCGTGGATGGCTCCTTCGCCATTGATAGCCTCTGCAGCAACAATGTCTCAAACTTGAAATGAATCAATGAATGCATTCCGACTTTTCGTCAGACCATTAATTCTTCGAAATTGTAATGGAAATTTAGATATATCTATAAAACCTAGCAGTTGATTTTCCTTTCAATTCACTATTTTCTTTGAGTATCAAAAATATTCTTTTATTTAACAGAATTTTTATATTTATTTTTTAATTATCATTTACTCCCTCCATCTTGTCGTTTAAGATTAATTTGAGTAGATTAAGATGAAGTAAATGCTAACGGTTGAACAAATTTAATGAGTGGGTAGTTGATTTTTTTTTAAAAAAATTCGTGCAAAAAATAAAATTGATAGATTATTACTAGTGATGAATAGTTTTTTTTATTGATTATGATAAAGAAGTAATTAATGTTTGACGTTTTAAGGTAGTTGTAGATAATAAATACGCATTGAAAAGTGGACAAAAAAATTTGATTAATTGACATGTAAAAGAGGACAGAGGGAGTAATATTTTACAATGTGTATTTAATTTCTACAACTATTTTAAAAAATCAAACATTAATAATTCCATCGTCATAATAAGTAAAAAAGTAATTTTACACCAATAATAATTCACCAGTTCTATATTTTACACAAAATTTTAAAAATATACATTAAAATCTATTAAATTCGTCCAACCGCTAAACTTAAATAATATTTTAATTTATTCAATTTAACCTTAAATGATACTATATACATTAGGACGCTCAATAGGATTACATACAAAAATAAGTTCAATTTTGACGGTCACAACTCACAATTACAGAACTTAACTTTTGAGAGGATTAAATAGAACTTTCACACGCAAATAAAGGTATTCTCATTTAAATAAACTTTTTTAAAAAATATTAATATCATATGAGATGTGTGTCATGCGCACGTGAGATTCACATATTATATAACTTTTTTTATTTTTTCATATTATAATAATTAAAAAGTTAGTAAATATTTTATTGTTTATAATTATTCATTCATATTATCTTTTCTTCACATTTACATAATTAAAATTTTTATCAAAGAACAATAGTAATGAGCAGATTAAATTTTAAGTTTCAAGGATAACATTAGAGGACTCTTTTAAATTTTAAGTGTAGTAGAAAGCTCAATCAAGTTATTAAGAATTATAATAAATAATATAGAAAGACTATTGCATAACAGACAGTGCTTTTAATTAAAAAGCGCCGTTTAATGTGTTTTTATAAATCATTTCGTTCAGTCGTAGCGCTCCATTATAAGAAGAAGAAAAACATTCGCCCACAATGAATCGAATGCTCTGAAATATGACACAAAACTTATTACGAAACTTCAATAGGAATGCTCTAACATCATTAAAGCTTCAATTTACACAAATAAATTACTCCATTTAGACACATTTAATATATTTAAGTATATATTAACATTTCTTTTAACATAATAAACAACCATAAAAACGTACCCTCGCCCCCACAACAAACATCACTGACCATCGTGTCCGATGAACGATAAATGCGCTTTGAAAGCTGCTGAGACAATGAAAGAGTGATTATTATTTTTAGGGATAAAATTCAGAAGGGATTTTGAATTATCATCACTTATCTAATCACGGTCAAAATTATTACGATTTTTAAAAAGAGTGCGATGAAAAAAAAATGGAACTGATTTTCTGAAATAAATTTTACCATTACATTCGTAAACTAATATTAATATAAGACTTGAATTTGTGTGCGAAAATTACCTAGTTTAGTTATTAAAATAAATTATATCTACTTGCGCATATAAAGAAAATGACGTCTTTTGATAATCAAATCATGTAATTTTCACACACAAATCTAAATCTTATAATAATATTAGTTTTGGAATGTAATGACGAATTTTATTTTAGAAAATAAGTCCAATTTTTTTTCATTGCATCTTTTTTGAAAATCGTGGTAGTTCTGACCGTGACCGGGTAAAAGGTGACATTTCAGGGTCCATTTTAGATTTTTCCCTTTTATCTTCAAAATAAATGATCAATAGTACTAATAAGTTAATAGAGTGAGTTGTCGTAGATTCTTACATGCTCCGGGATTATCTACTCCCTCAAGCGACGTTGTTTTATTTAATCTCTCACGTGCCCTCATTTTTTATTTTATGAAAACGGCGTCGTTTTGCTTGAATTTAATCAAAACGACGTCTTTTTTTGTTTAATAAAAACGTGTTAAACCCCTTTGTTTATCAGAATTGATTGGATATTCACCAGAATTACTTATATATTCAATAGAAATGCTTATTTATTCATCAGATTATTTTGTGGTTTATTTTCATTAGTTTTGCTTTCATATTTATTAGGAATGCACAGATCTTCATCAGAATTCAATGAATATTTCACCAGAATTGCTAATATATTCATGAGAAATGTTAATGAATTTATCAGATTATTTTATGATTACATATTCACTAGTTTTACTTCCATATTCATCAGAAATGCATCAATATTTATCAGAAGTGCTCTTATATTCTTCAAATTATTTTTGTGATATATTTTCATTAGTTTGCTTCCATATTCATCAGAAAATGCACCGATCTTCATCAGAATTGATTGAATATTCACCAGAGTTGCATACATATTCATCAGAAATATTTTTAATTTTAGCAGATTATTTTATGATTATATATTCAGTAGTTTTAGTTCCATATTTGTCAGAAATGCATCGATATTCATCAGAAACGCTTATATATTCTTCAGATTATTTTATTGTATCTTTTCATTAGTTTTGCTTCCATATTCATCAGAAATGCATTTACATTCATCAGAATTCATTGTATATTCACAAGAATTACTTATATATTCATCAGAATTACTTCAATTTTTATCAGATTATTTTATGGTTTTATATTCATCAGAAATATCTCGTTCTTCATCACAAATGCATCAATATTCGTCAGAAATGCTTATACATTCATTTAATTATTCTATTGTTTATATTTTATTAGTTTTTCTTTTATATTTAACAGGAATTGATCAATATTCATCACAAATGCTTATATATTCATCAGAATTGATAATCTATTCGTCAGAATTGCTTATGAATTTATCATATTATTTTTAGATTTTATATTCATCTGAAAAGGCTTGATCTTCATCAGAGATGGTTATATATTCATCAGAAATTCTTATGAATTTATCAGATTACTTTATGATTCTAGATTCACAAGTTTTAATTTATATTCATCAGAAATGCATCGATATTCATAAGTACTATTGAAATCATAAAAATAATCTAATAAATATTGGAGATATTCTGATGAATATATAAGCAATTCTGGTGAATATCCAATGAATTATGATGAAGATCGATGTATTCCTGATGAATATGAAAGCAAACTACTGAAAATAGACTAGAAAATAATCTAAAGAATATACAAGCATTTTTGATGAATATCGATGTATTTCTGATGAATATGAAAGTAAAACTAGTGAATATATAATCATAAAATAAACTGATAAGTTCATAAATATTTCTGATGAATATCTAAGCAATTTTGGTGAATGTATAATGAATTCTGGTGAAGAACGAGGTATTTCTGATGAATATGTAAGTTATAAAAAAAGACTAAAATGACGTCGTTTTGTACAAAGTTAAAACGGTACTGATTGAAGCAAATTAAACCAAAACGATGTTGTTTTAAATTAAATCAAAATGGTGTCGCGTGAAAGAGTAGGTACTCCCGGAGCATGGAAGAGTGATTGGTGAGTTGTGTTATCCATCTTAATTATTCTCACTAAAAATCAAAAGACTAGTTTCTTCAACCAAAATTAAGCTGACTGGAAACTGCCTGCAAATTTTGTGGCGGTTTTTAGTTTTTTTAATTTTTAATCAAAATTGATATTTTTTAATAATATATATAATTAAAGACTGGCAAAAAAGTAGCAGAAAACTGACTGAAAAATAGAAAATAAATAAATAAATAAGTTGGCCAGAAAAAGAGTCGAAAAAAAATGGCCGGAAAGTTTTCGAAATATTTTGGTAGAAAAGTGGCCACAAATTTATAACTATATTAAATTATATATATGTTGTCCGAAAAGTGACCGAAAAAAAAACTACAAAAAAAAAGTTGACCACAAAATAGCTAGATCCAAAACATGACTAAAAGGTACATACAAATGTTGTCGGAAGGTGATAAAAATTGGTTATTTCCAATTAGCTAATTAGACTTCACAAAAAAACATTAATTCAATATTGATCAACTAGAAAAAAGAGTCTGTATTTCTCCCCGACAAACACAAATATCCACAAAACACAACCTCATATAATACATCTCCTTCTCAACCTCTCTATAAATACAACATCAGTCTCATTCTCTACTATAATTTCTTTTCTCTCTTTATTTGTTTCAACTTCTTACACAAACACAACCCTATTTACTTCATTTCTCTCTCATCTTCTTACACAAACAAAACTTTCATTTATCTCATTTTTTCTTTGTTGAAAACAACTCGCACACCATTGAAGATAACCCTAAAAGCACAATCACTATTTTATAAATCATGCCACAATTTAATAACTAATATCCAATTTTTTAATGAAAATAATTATTAAATTAAAATTAAATTATAAATATAATTAATTTTTTTAAAATATTATAATTTTAAATCTATTTAAATATTGAATTCAAATTTTTAATGACAAATTTATAATTAAAAAATAAATTTAAATTTTGGCCCAAAAATAATGACCACAAATTGGCAAAAAAATATTTTTTGTCACAAATGGGCCATAAACTGTACGGAAATTTAAATTGACCAAAAGCAGCCACAAACTGGTGAGAAAACATTATGAGCTTCAAAGTTGACGGGCCATCATGTGGTCGAAAAAATTAATCGGTCGCAATTTGGTCAAAAATTGGCTGAAAAAAGTCATTGAAGATCAGCCGGCCAAAAATATTTTCGGGAGTCTTGTTCCAGTTATCTAACATAACCAGAAAATATCAAAATTGATTTTCCCAAAAAAATTTCATGTAAAGTCTGTGACAGAATAAAATATGTATTTTGTTAGTGTTGCTGTCTTATTTATTTGCCTTATTTTAACAAATTTCTAAATTTACACAAATTCCCCCTTTTTTTTACTATTCCAGGTAGAGCTAGTATTTCTAAACAATATTTTTCCTTATGGACCGATCATTTTGCTATACATAGATAGGACAACACACAAGTTAAACCTTGTCAGTCGAACTTGAAAGGACATACTAAAATGGAGGTGTAGGAGAGACCACAAAACAAAGAATGTCAAGTTTAAAACATAGACAACATCAAAGTGACCGAGCAACAAAAGAGACCAAAATCGTATTTTGAGTCCACAATTTTCGAATTTGAAGTTTGAAGCTACTTATTATCTCATGTTGATCAAATTTAGAAACTTTTAAATCAATGAAACAAGAACTATTTGTGTTTTGATATCAGAAATTCTAGCTGCTTCACGACATCTTTTACCCAACCAACTGTTAGGTACATGACCGATATCTCATTACCAGAGATATGTTGCAAAACACTACTAGCTCACACTTCACTTAGAGAGAAGAGAAGAAATTGTTGTTATTCATTGAAAAATAAAACACCCCCATTTATACATGACAACTAGAATAGGAAAACGAAATTATTTGGGTACTTCCTAATATTATATCTTTAAAAGTATGAAATATCCTAAATCTTCCTAATCAGGAAGATTATCTTTTGTTTTGGAAATATCCACAGAATATTCCACTTATTAGGCTACTTTAGGATTAAGCCCAACATGTGCCCAAGATCACGAACTCCAAACAGATGTCGCAGTCTTATCAACTTCACCACCGGCAACGCCTTTGTCAAGATATCTGCTCTCTGCTCCTCCAAACAAACAAATTCCACAACAATCTGCCCTCCTTCGACACATTCACGTATGAAATAAAATCTTGTGTCGATATGCTTGTTGTGTCCTTGGAAGACAGAAGTCTTCATCAAGGCAATGACAGATTTGTTGTCAACCAATAATTTCACCGTCTTAGGCTCATCTCCAGTCAGCTCCCCTAACAAGCTCTGAGCTACATCGCTTGGCATGCCACCGCTGTTGCTGCCATGAACTCATCCTCACACGATGACAATGCAACCATTTTCTACTTCTGTGAATTCCATGAGACTAAGCTATCATTGATGTAGAATATCATTCCTCCCATACTCTTCCTGTCATCTATGCACCACCTAGATCATTGTCATAGTATCCGGTGATCAAGTATGAGCCTCTTTTGTTGGGATACACTATCCCATAGTGCATTGTTCCCTTCAGATGCCTCAGGATGTGCTTAAATGGCTTCTGATGCATCACGGTCGGCCTCTCTATGAATCCGCTCGCCACCCCGACATCATATGAGAGATCTGACCTAGTATGTAGAAGATACCTGAGACATCTAATCACATAAGTAGTGTCAATTGGTTCTCCATCAGTAGCCTTGTGCAGCTGCATATTCGGTCCCATGAGAATCTTGATCAGGTTGCATTCGGCCATGTCCAATTGAGCTAGCACCTACTTGACATATGCAGTCTGTTTGTTAGTGACGCCTCCTTCTTACTGCTCCACCTCAATCCTAAAATAGTAGGTAAGCAATCTCATATCACTCATCTCAGACTCAGTCATCATCTGCTGCTTGAACTCCTTGATCAGTATTAGATCAGCGCCAGTGACAATGAGGTCATCGATGTAGACACCAATAAGGATTCCAGTGTGGTCCCTTCCTCTTTTGTATACTTCTTGCTCCTGTGTACATCTAGTGAAGCCGAGCTGCTTCATGCTTCGATCAAGGCACGTGTTCCAAGCTCGAGGTGCCTATCGGAGCCCATAAAGTGATTTGCTGAATTTGAGAACCATATGTTCCTTATCCTTCAAAGTGAATCCTTCCAGTTGAGCCACATACACCTCTTCCTTGAGCTCGCCATTGAGGAATGCTGATTTGATATCAAGATGATGAACTTCCCAACCACAATTTGCTGCCAACGCAAGGATCATCCGCACATTGTCAAGCTTCGCCATTGGTGCAAACACCTCTTCAAAGTCAATGCCTTGCCTCTGAACATCGCCTTTAGCAACTAATCTCGCCTTGTGCTTAGTTACTTCTCTATTAAAGTCCTTCTTCAGATTGTACACTCATTTAATCCCTATGGATTTGTCGCCGGTCGGCAACGTCGTCAAGGTCCATGTTGAATTCTTCTCAATAGACTCGATCTCTTTGGCCATGGCCTCCTCCCTGGCTGGATTGCCTGCAGCCTCATGAAAGCAGGTTGACTTTTCCATCTCAGTGAACATTACCTCACTAAGTCATCATAGTTCAGCTCCACCCTCGGTGCGTCTCGCTTTATGTTTTTGATGTGTTTGTATCGAACAGGCCCCCTCATCGGTGTCATCACTATCCACCGAAGGATGCAGTGCGGTGGTGGCACGTGCATCAACATGTTCAGATGCTGGTGTTGTTGATGTTGATGCACAAGTTACCAATCCTCTCGTATTTTGAACTCTCCGGTGTCGTAAGAATATTCAGTGGAGTTAGTACAACGTCTTGCTCTAGTGGAATCGTGGACAATGAATCACCGGTAGATCCCCCAAAAGTGGGCATTGAGTAATTTGTTGTTGGCTCATTGTCGTCGACTATGAAGTCTGTGGGTTTATCACCGTCTGTGCTTGCATACCACCTCCACTCCATATTCGCCTCGAATATCACATTGCAACTTACAGTAATTTTCCTTCTTTGCGGGTCGAACAACCGATGTGCCTTGCAGCCATCCTCGACGTCGAAGTACACCATCTGTCGGCTTTGATCATCGAGCTTCCTCAAATGTGGAGTTGACACTTTCGTGTGCGTTGTGCACCAAATTCGCGAAGATACCTCAAGTGCGGCTTCCTCCGATTCCAAGCCTCGAATGGAATGTGCACCCCCATTGACTTCGTCGGCAGGCAGTTTAACAAGTACACTGCCTCCTCGCCATCTTCATCACAATCCTATTTCTTCGCTCTACCAAATCATTGTACTGTGGTGTGTATAGTACAGTGTAGTGCCGCTTGATTCCTCCATGTTCACACATCCTAGAAAATTCAGCTGATAAGAACTCACCATCGTGATCAGTTCGAAGCGTCTTCACGCAGTGCCCACAAGCATTATCAGCCTCGGCCTTGAACTTCACAAACTCAGAAAAGGCCCGGTCATTCGATTTGATGATGTAAACCCACATCCACTGATAGAAATCATCAATAATCAACATGAAGTACTTTTTACCTGCCATTATCGATGGCAAGATCAGACCACAGAGGTCAACGTGAAGTAGCTCAAGGGGCTTCTGAGCTCGGTATTGCACCATAACCGGAAACGGCTTCCTCGCCTGCTTTGCAGCAAAACACCTGTGACACATCTGATTTGGATGTCTGATTGGTGGCACTCCTGCCAAACTTGTTTTAAACCTTACAAACCAAATGAGAATCATAGTTAAGTTAATTTGAGGTCATACTTAAGATTGAATTGACTCAAACACAGTTCTCATATAATTTTTGAGGTATTGAAGTCAAACTTACTTCAAAAACTAAAATAACCAAATGAGGATCATGTTTGAGTTGATTTTAAGGCCAAACATAGGATTGAAATCTTGAACTCGGCTCTTGTGCAAGTTTCGAGATTTTGAATTCAAACTTATTTTTAAACCTTGAAAACCAGATGAGAATCATTCCTATTTGAGTTGATTTAAGGCTATACTTGGCTTAAAACTTTAAATTTGTTTACATAAAATATTTGGCTTATTTATTATTCAAATCGGTTTCCATTTTTAAATTACAAACAATATATTTTGAAATGCTCATCTATGACAAGAAGCTGGAGGACTCCTCGGTTGCTGAACTCCCAAAAAGGAAGTGAGTGTATACTTTGGGAAGTCTCTGAGAGTCGACCAGCAGCGTGATATGGCCACGCAGGTTTTTCTGTTCTAGAAGATTGCTGTGAGTTTCAAGAGACCTTCTGCTTCATCGTTCACATAATTAAGTTCTCAAACTAGTCCCGTGGATCCCAACTGGCAGATTCACATTACAATCAAGACTAGTGCGGCTAAAGACAATGCGAGGACAGCTAAAGAGCAGACTGAGACATCCGTCGCGGAGGTTGCAGCCTTGCAATCTCAATAGAACTAGTGGAAGCACTAATGCGACTTCTGTCAAAGGGGTCATAACTATTGGGACCCTAGCCGTCAAGAGACCCACCTCTGAACGCATAGTTCTTAGTGTAGGATTTGTAATGTAAACAGAGTATATAAATAAATGTTATTTATAAAATATTTATATTTTGTATTATAATTTTTTCTGAAAATATTGCATTTGTGTAGTAAATAAAGGCAAACAGAAAATAAGGTTTTTAATTTACAAATATTGTAAATTATTTAATAATTAAAAAATCTTACTAATTCAAATATTGGCCAAGAACTGGCAGAATTTATCTGAACTTAATATTGCCAGTAATTGGGTGAAACTTGGCCACAAATACTTAATGGAGGGAAATTAATCCGAACCCAGCAGAAATATGAATTTCAGAGAATGACAAGACTGCTTACAAATTGACCGCAAAATGTCCAGTAAAAATGGCTGGAAACTGATCATCAATATTTATTGGCGACACCATTTTGGTCATTTATTTTTAACAAAAATTGTCTTAAGACCCGTGAATCCATTTCGTAGGAGTTTTATGGTTGAAATACTTATGATTTTTGTTGGTGGATATACTGTTCATTTCACCTAAAAACTCTTTTTTCGCTTTTATATGTAAATGGCCTTATTTGTATTAGTTATTAAAACAAATAAACACAAAAAGGATGCATTAGTCATTTCTCTTGCTTATGTAGAACACTTTTCTACAGTGACAAGTTGATTTTCTTTAGCCATAGTTTATCGAATTCAATGTCATTACATTTAAATTTTATTTATTTTGTAAAAATTTAGATATTCATTATTAAAATTTATAACTCAATGTAAAAAGTGGTTGATATTTCTATGAAAATAATAAACAGATCTAGTCTCTATTTATAGTTTCAAGGCCTAATAAATTTGATTCATACTTTTAGTTACATCCTTGCCGGAAAAATTTATTTTCAATCCTCATTTCGACCAGATCTTTAACAGGAGCTCCCTCACATGATTCCCTTAGTCATCCCTCTCAAAGCGATTTCTTCGTGCCCTTAAACAATTATTTGATGCCGGTTCTTTGCTCAGTTTCACCGAGATGCTCACAAATTGTCTATAATCACCTCAGTATTCATGATCTTCTCAATTCTGTTGGATCTTGTTTGTATGTAAGTAAAATTTTGTTTGATTTGTAAGATTTATGCGACGATTACATGGAAGTATACTAATTTGAGATCTAATTTTCACAAATTGACTGTGATCGGTTCAATCCTTTTGGATCGTATTTGCTTATTCGTGATCTCCAGTTGAATCTTGCTTGCATGTAAGTAAAATTTTCTTCAAGTTGGCCGATCTTTGGAATAATTACATAGAAGTAGTATAATTCAAGATCTCCGTGATCGTATGAAAGTTTTGCCATAAACTTATTTTTATACACTTACAATTTCATTTTTATTTCGTTCTATTATGAAAAGAAATTCAGAAAATAAATACTGTAACTTGCATTATGTAAATATTGAATCAAGCATAGTACTCAAAAAGCACATAAACTTGTTAGCAAATAAGTCACTTCTCTACTCTGCCAAGAAAACAGAATAAACCATCAAGATTGATGGCCTGTGTATGTATTTTGTAATGGGGTTATACATTACTCTCATAGGAACAACATTGATAAAAGATATGATGAATTCTTCACCATCAGACCTCCAAAAGCGGCCGCGCCTTGAGAATCACCAGCAGTTGCCAGCAGGAAGTTACATTCCAGATGATATCTTGTTCGATGAGATACTAGTGAGACTCCCGGTCCGATCTCTCCTCCGGTTTCGAGCAGTGTGTGAGATTTGGCAGGAGAAGATCGAAAGCAAGGACTTCATCCAGCTGCACTTGAAGCACCATTCACTGAAAAAGGACAGCCACCTCCTCCTCACACATTCTAACAATAATGGGTATTATCGCCAGGCAATGTCGGTGATGAGGATAGAAGAAAGTGGTGCAGCCTCCATTGAAGCTGTCTACAGCAGCCCTCCCCATTCATGCTCCCTCCAGACTCATAAGCTGGATAAATTCGAGATGGTAGCATTCTGCAGGGGGCTGGTGTGCGCCGTTGCTTCTTCACGCAACTCCAGACTCCCGCAAGTCATATTTGTGTGGAACCCTTTCACTGGGGCACACAGAGAATTCCCATACCATGTGCTAAAGTCAGGAATGGAGCTTGGAGTGCCATCGATGAGCTTCGCCTACGATCCCATCAACGATGACTACAAGATTTTTGTCATAGGCACCAGCATGGACAGTGACTCTCCTCTACATATCGAAGTATTTTCGCTGAAAAACAAGTCGTGGCGCACCCTTGACGCGACTGAGGATGCTGAGAGGCCGGCAGGGACCAGAGTGGGGATCACTAGGACCAATTTGGTAGCATCCGACGACGGGGATTTATACATGGGTCTGACCCACTACCTTGCACCACCTGGTTCAAAGATGTTCACAATTTTCAAGTTCAATCTGTCAGAGGAAAGGTTTTCGCGATACGAGGCTCCGCCCATTCCGCCTGTGCTGTATAAGGGGAACTACAAGCTTGGGTTATACAAAGGGTCTTTGTGTCTGTATCACATGTTTGGTAAAAGTGGTGAGAGCTATGGTCGCAACGTCGACATTTGGGTATCGAATTCAGATGAGAGTTGGAGCAAGGTGATGCATATTTCTGAGGAAATGAGTAGGGAAAATGTGCCGGGGCATAAGTGGTCCAGACAGAGAGATCAAGCGTTCGACGTCGGGGTTGTGAATTCAAGATTCGGAGTATTACATCGGAGTCTGCAGCGTAACAAATTATCGAAGAAAACCATGTGGAGGAGATCACTGAGCGTTCATGACCCGGAAGATAATAATGAGTGCCGGCAAATATTGTTCGATCCCCTCCATGAAGCTTACGGGGCGGATATCCTACCAACTGAGAGCCTTATATCTCCATGAATGTCTTCAGCTGCACAATTATCATCCAGTTCAAAATAGTCTGGAAATGTCACAGAGTCATGAATTTGATGACAACTTATTGGCTTTACGTTTCGTTTTTGTCTTCTCTTATTTCAGGACTTGTTGTGAACCTCCCCTAATCTTTCTTGGATGAACTTTGCCATGCAGTTTCTGAGGCATCTTCTCCTGTTAAATTTAGTGTATCCATCGAAAATTCTGAATTGGAACTGATAGTTTGGTTCGAAATTTATATGGTTTAGAAAGGTCTGCAAGCTTGGCAATTATGAATGTGAAGGAAGCTCTGTTATTGATCATAAACAAGGGCCTGATAAAAATCTACATGTATAAAAATTGATCTTTATCTTTAACTGTCAAGCAACATACTGCCACACAGATACAATTTTGACAATCATTTACTGTTTAACAAATATATAAAGAAAATTAAATTAGAAAATTACTTATTTTACACATGTCTCATGATAATTGGTTAATAAAATTAAAAACCACATAGTTTTACTCTCGTAGCAAATTGACTGCATAAAAATTGGCGACAAATTTTTGAGTTGTCTTAATTAACATTAGTATAGAGTGAAATACATAATTGAAGTGGTGGTTGAGAGGAGACTGAAAGCTACATAAGTCTTACAATTAAATTCTATTTTTTATGTGTAGTATTATTATAGCATGGATATTGCTGTATTACATCTAAATTTGTTTATTTTATGAAATTTCTAAATTTTATAATATAAATAAATTGTCAATATCTTATTTATGAAGACCATAAAAAATGTTGTAGCTATTCACACTTTAGAAGCCTAATAAATTTGATTCTTTAGTTTGTTTTTTTACTCCTGCGACATCCTTACGGAAAAATTTACTTTTAATCCTCATTTTGATTCGTGCTTCAACAAGGCCCGATCGCATGTTCCTTTAGTCGGTCCTCTCAAAACCACGCCATCGAGCCCTAAAAGCACTATTTGATGTGCATTATTTGCTTAAATGAAGTCTAATGCTCACAAATTGTCTGCGATCCACTCAATCTTATCAGCGTATTTGCTTCTTCGTAATTTTGTCAATCCTATTGAATCTTACTTGTATATAAATAAAATTTTGTTTCATTTCTATGATATTTGCGATGTGGAATTTATCTTTGTTTATTTCTTTCTAATATGACATGAAATTCAATAAAACAAATTGTAACTTGCAACATGATAATTACTTGTGTATGCATTCTGTAATGGGACTAGGCATTCCCTCGTAGGAACGACATTGCGGATATGATGAAGCCTCCATCAGCAAGAAGTTATATGCCAGATGACATCTTGTTCGATTTCTTCTCCGGTTTCGAGCAGTGTGTAAGATTTTGGCAGGAAAAGATCCGAAGCAATTGAGGACTTCATCCAGCAGCACTTGAAACACCATTCATTGGAAAAGGTCAGTGTGTATGTAACACATTCTAACGTTGCCGGGCAATGCGTGATGAGGGTTGAAGAACGTGGTGCTGCATCCATTGAAGCTGTCACCTTTCAAATGGCACGCATCAAGCCTTAACTTATAATTGGGCTACAACTAGAAATGATGTATGTGCTACGAGTAGACTGGCTACGTACACAAACGGCCGCCTGTAGTTTTCAAAAAATAAAAAAAAAATTGTGCCGAATTTCTAGGAGAAGCTTTGTAGTCTCTTAACAACTTATATTGTTACCTCTAGCACCATCAAGTTATTGCATATTATGTATTTTGACATTGTAGCATTTTTGGTTTGACACTGCAACTTCCAACTCTCCCTTAATCGTTTGCAATTAAAAAGCATCAACGGACCATTTAGAATTGTCCTTTAAGAACCTCTCATCTAGGAAGCTTGCAGTGATCTTTGTATTGCAGAACTTTTCACCGTATTTTTCAATGTGGTACCAGCGAGGTCACTTGATAATACTCATACTCATTATAAAGATGCTCAAATCCTCGCCCCAAATTCTCAGGAGGCTCATATATTTGACGATAAAGAGAAAGAGAACTAAGTGCACATTTGGTACACCGTATTATTAATATGAGTTTCTAAAGATAAGTTTTCTCTCTCCGCATCCCAATGAAAGCTGTCATTAACCGCTCAATGCATTTGAAGCATACTCTTTGGAGACTGGTAGAGCTGATATTATTAGTTGGAGTGGTATGGTGAAAAGGACGCTTTGCACCAAAGTTATTTTATCGCCTGCGGATAGAAGACTGGCCTTTCACCCTTCAAGCCTTGCCTGCCGCACCTTCAAGATAGTGCACTCTAACAAGTTCTTTGCGAGGCCAGCGGATAGAAAGCGGGAAATCAAGGTAGGTTGTAGGGAGCGTTCTCTGCTTGCACGCGAAGCTCCGCAGTTGCTCGCTCTCTTATTTGTCAGCACCTGCTTTCCAAAGAAGAAGTTAATTTTCGTCGCATTACTTATGGCTTGATGCATCACTGTAATCTTCGATGAGGGTCATCAGCCTTTTGATGGAAGCCACATTTGAAGTTGGCACACCACTTTCATCTTCCTCGAGCATGACAAGTTGTTGATCCTGCCTGCCTGCCTTTGCTCATTGAACTATCATTAGGAACTCAAAAATATAAGTAGATCAATGCACTCAAAGTTGCATTAAGAACTATCATTGAAGTTGTATGTGAACTCAAAAAGTATTTGAAGTTGGCACACCACTTTCATCTGCCTAAACATTGCATTAAGAACTATCATTGAACCTAGCATAGCCTTTGCTCAAGTTGATCTTGATCATTAGGTTTCAGTCTCTGCACACTTCCAATCCAACTCGACCACCATCTCATGAGCCATTGCAATATTCTCCTGAATGAGATTGTCGGTGATGAAGCATGGTTGCTCCAGAGAGATGATTTTGGCAAAGTAGTTGCATAGGTTCATTGGCCTCATGTCTTCAAGCCTTCGAGGCTTCTTTATTTTTGGGATTAAAACAATCAAAATGTGTGTCGTTCTGAGGGGAAAGTGCTCGTCCTTGAAGAAGCTTCGCACAGCCGCTATCAGATCGCCTTTGATCATCTCCCAAGCGTCCGCAACGAATTGGTCCGTTTAGCCATCGGGTCCTGGCGTGCCTCTCAAGTTCATGCTCAAAGTTGCACATGGATTTCGTGTTCATTCGGGGCTATGCAGTCTTTTTGTTCTCGCGATAAGATGGTGGGGATTGTAACCAAATTGAATTTATTAAAATTGGACCAGTCAACTTAACCAATTAGACCAGGAACCGGACTTGATTTCTGTCCGATTTGCATTTACATATCAGTCTGCAAGTCAAACCAGATAGAACTGGACTGAACCGGCCGGTTCAAAAAAAATCATTCGAACCAACCAGTTTTATTACGAACCGTGTATGACACCAATTAAGCAATAAACTGACTATTAGATAACTATTAACTAATTAATAAGTAATTATAAGTAAATTATTGAAAAAATGTCAATCCATGAATTCGAACACAAATTGAAGTATCCACCGAAAACCTCTCCACCTTATGAATTTGTTATTAAACACAATATCAGAATTAATAATCACTCCTTATTTGACCAAGGGTCGAACTAGTCTGGATCCCCATTTCAATCTGGAAATAAGAAACCGGAACCTTGACCGATTCGGCTTCTGATCCGATTCCGGTAACTATGGAATTTACTGATGGTAGTTGGAGACCAATATAGATTTTTTGGTTTTATTCATTCATCATCCTATTTCCTTCTCTCTCATTTTTTTAAAAAGCATTAACAACTTACACTGTTTAAAAGTCAAATCTAATTAAACCATCCACCCTATCAAAAAGGAAAAAAAAAATCATTTGAAACTTTAACCTTAGTGGAGATGCCCTTACAGACAAAAGCACAGATTTGAAACACTTCCAATGAACATTGTACTGATGAACATTGTACTGTACATACCGAGTATGCTAAGCTGAAAGCTCAGCCATGGCTCATGTTCCAGAAGTCAATTTCCTTGTCAAGAACTTGAAGGAATGTTGCTTCAGTTTTCTTAATTACATCACCCGGCGCCTTGTGAAGTTGCCGATTAGCCATTTTCTGAAGTGTGCGACAGTAATGACCAAAAGCAGCATTGCCCCACCTCTTGCAAGTCTCTTTCAGTTCATGAGGGGTTTTTGATTCCACTTCCAGGCAATAAGCAAAACTGTCTTGATATACAGTCTCTATAGCCCAAAAAGCAGTTATAGCCACAGTGTATTCTACTTCTTGGCTCATTAGGCTGTCCAAGAACCTGTAGAGCAAGAACTTGGTCAACAAGCCAAACCAAGATATGGTATAAATTTGCCCGTAAACATCAAAGCAGCATCTACTTCAGAGTTCAGAGTCCACATGACAAACATAATTGGATAAATGGTGTTGAGGTCACACATTTATTATTTTGTGGCAGTAGCCATTTAAAGATTCCCATTAAAGAAGTAAATTAGGGTCTTTTTTGTTTTTCACTCAAAGGTTCAATTCATTGACAATTATAAGTTGAAACATTTAGGCTGTGTTTGGCTTAGAGAAAATTTGAGGGAAAAGAAACTTTTAGGGAAAATGGGAAGGAATCCCTTGGGTAGTTTAGGGAAAGTTAGTGGAAGAAAAATCACATGGAAAATTTTAACAAAACAATGAGTGTTTGAGCACTTTCCCAGAATTTTCTACCCCTAACCAAAGTAAGGAAAATGAAATGAATTTCATGGAGAATTCACTTTTCCTCTCATTTTCCCTCCCTCCTTTTTTTCCGTCAACCAAACAAACAATTAAGGCCACAAAGCTAGAAGTCATATCCAAATCAAGCTCTGAAATCATTGAAAGTCATGACAAATTTGTTCCTCGACAACTATTAACTAGTGGAACAACTTCAAAGACAAGCCAAATTCACCATATTCTATCATCAAGAAGCCCCTGCCCGATAGATGGAGACATATGCATGTTTCTTAAGCCCCTTTCGAAAGGAAGAAAGTATTTCTTTCGGGCTCACATTGGGTTCAACCAGAGTATCACAGACATCCAAATTCAGTACCGCTTCAATTAATCAAACAAAAGTTTGGAACAAGGATACCTGCAGTAACTAAGGTTTGCAGGCTGGGGAGAGACTCCAGACAAGGAAACACCCCACTTTTCAGCTTCACTCTTGAACCAAGCTAACTCATCACTGAGCGCAGAAATACCTTGCAGTAATACCTCCATATCAGAACCGTTTTCGCTCTCTTTACATGCCTTGATTAACACGCTGGCCGCAAACGCAACAAAAGCCCTCACAAACAAGTAGTCCTGCTCCTGGATTTTCCAAGAAACAACCAGTCAACTCCATCCTGAAAACCCTAGGGTTTCTAACACTCATGTTGAAATCTCAATTGAAACGTAGTAACCAAGTCAACGACATCGAAACGGCGACAAGTTAGTGTCAGCAGGTTGCAGTTGGTAATATTGAATTACCAGCCAGCGCTTGAAGGAGGCAATGTCGACGGAGCCGTCGCGGATGGAGAGGATGAAAGGATGTCGAGTGGCGCGGGTGAAGTTGAGGGCGTGCTTCCTAAGCCAAATCTCGATCGTTCCACCGCATTCATCTCCGCCGTCTTTCTTGGATTCACCGCCCTCCATTTTGATCGGCCTCGCTTCGTTAAAATGGCTTTCGAAAATTGAGGAAGAGGATGAAGTTACCTACCAATTAATTACATACTCCCTCCCTCCGCTTATGCATACTCCCTCTGTCCTCTTTTACATGTCACTTAACCGAATTTTTTTTGTCCATTTTTACTTGTCACTTACCAATTTTCAATGCGTATTTAATATCAACAACTACCTTAAAATGTCAAACATTAATCACTTCATTATCATAATCAATAAAGAATACATTCCTCACCAATAATCATCTACCAATTTTACTTTTTGCACGAACTTTTTCAAAAAAATGTTAACCACCTATCTATTAAATTTGTCCAACCGCTAGCATTAACTTCACCTTAATCTACTCAAATTAACCGTAAATGACATGTATTAGAGGACGGAGGGAGTATAGTTTTAGATTAATTGAAATTGATTACGGTATTAACAGTTGAATAAATTTAATAAATGAGTGATTGGTGTTTTTTAAAAAAAATTCGTGCAAACAGTAAAATTGATATATTATTACTGGTGATAAATAATTTTTTATTGATTATAATAAAGAAATTATTAATATTTGATGTTTTAAGGTAGTTATTGATATTAAATGCGTATTGAAAATTGTTAGACAAGTAAAAATGGATAAAAAAATTTGATTAAGTAACTTGTAAAAGAAGACAGAGGAATTATACATAAATAAGAAAAAGCAGTGTGTTGAGGGTTGTCAAATAATTTGCAGTCATAGACGTAATTTTTATTTTTAATAGATATTCATCATTTGATATTTGTATTGTTAGTTTTTTTTATATTGAAATTCATTTTATTTTGAATAAAATCACAACTATTTTAGATAAATATCATTCTGTATTGGACGGTTATACATCGCTTTGCTCCACGAGGAACCTTTAATCAATATTCCCTCTGTCCTCTTTTACATGTCACTTAACCGATTTTTTTTACCCACTTTTACTTGTCGCTTAATAATTTTCAATGTGTATTTAATATCAATAATTATCTTAAAACATCAAACATTAATCACTTTTTTATCATAATTAATAAAAAAAAATCATTCATCACCAGTAATAATCTACTAATTTTACTTTTTGCACGAATTTAAAAAAAACTCAAATCACCCACTCATTAAATTTGTTCAACCGATAACATTAATTTCACCTTAATCTACTCAAATTAATCTTAAACGACGACATATATTAGAGGACGGAGGGAGTATTTATTTGTGATGATAACTATATGTTTAATAATCAATCATCAAGTAACGTCTGTTAAATAAAATTTTAAGGTTATTTATATTAGGAAAACATGTAAATTAACGATTATTGCTGACAAACACATTCAAATCCATCTATAAAAGTGTTGGCCTGGTGGTTGAGGTGTTGTCTAATAATCTCTATCTTTCAGGTTCAAGACAGATATGTTGGAGGTGCGTGTGAACTGGTCCGCAACAAGTCTGGCTCCACTCTCAAAGTGAAGGGCATAAGTTGGAAGTGAGGGTGAACAGGTCTACAATTAGTCTGCATCCACTCTCAATATGGAAGAAGTGTACGATCCCTGATAATAAATAAACATAGAAATCCTTTTTCATTTCATCACAATCATAATCACTAAGGATGCTGCTGTAGAAACTTTAAGTTGGAAGTGGACCGTGAGCGTCGCAAACATGTCTTCAAATGACTTTTTGTGAGTAATGATGTAAGTGATGGAAGCGGGCGGGATGTAAACTATTTCGGAGCATCATCTGGAAGTGGAGGTATTTGTGACAAGGATGGATATGATATGAGGATGAGGAGGTCGTACTTGATTTAAACTTCCATTGTATAAAAATAATTTGATAAGTGGTGTCAAATTTTAGCCAGTGGACAATTTCAATGGCTTATCTTGCATGCTTCTGAAAACAAATAAATAAATAAAGGCAAGTATTTTTGCTCTTAAAGCTAGTTTGAATTCTTCTGGTGACAATAACGAGTGTGGAAATGGTGTTTTGAACAATGAGTTTGATACAGAAATAATTTGTCCTATTTAGGTGCTCATACTTAGGAAATTTGAGTCGTTTTTGAGCGAATATGGATAACTTATAATTGATTTTGTCCCCTATAAATTAATACGAATAAAAATGACTTTAGAAAAAGAAAAAGACTAAAATGACGCAAATCGGATAAGTCAACTTTGGTGGATGAATTGTAATTTTTGAAAGTATTGTACGATCCACATTGTGCTTGACACTCGTACTCGGAGACAAAAGACAAGCCATAACATGGCTTGTACATCAGCACGATCCGAGTCCGTCTTCATAAAAAAGATGAAAGCACGAAGGAGTTAATGCCTTGTATGCTGGATTATGCTTACATAATAATGACGATGCACGATCTACCGTCTTTTTCAGCACTACACAGATCGTGCAGTTGTGGGTCGTGCTGACACATGTCGCACAGCTAATGGGATAATTCAAGAAGATTGGATTTTATCCTTCTCATACCTCTTTTGGCGATACTGATTTTTCTGAATGTTATCAAAAGTTATGAGGAAAAATATAAGATGACAACTCAGCTATTAATAGAAGACTTAGGCTGTGTTTGGTTTAGGAAATATTTAGTGAAAAGGAAAATGTGGAGGAAAATTGATAAAATTCAATGTTTGGTTTAGATGAAAAATATGAGGGAAAGAAAATTATGTAGAAAGTTAGAAGGAAAGTTAATGTAAATTAAAAGGAGTTTTGAAACTTTCCTTCAAATTTTCCATTCTAAACCAAACAAAGGAAAATAAGATGGAATCCATGATGGATTTCACTTTCCATCAAATTTTTCTTTCCCTACAATTTTCCCTAAACCAAACACAGCCATAGGGTTCATATTTCATATCTTGGTGCTGACATAGAAGCAATAAAGGAATTATGTCGTTCAGAATCTTCACGAGACTAAATCTTTTTCTACCACCCAAATTTTACTTTTGTAATAGGAAAAAACTCAAAAGGGACTTCAACCTATCGTTTCTTATCCAATTGCGATTCAAACTACCACTACTACTACACGAGGGGAGGGGTTGTTTGATTCCTCAAATCTCTCCATCTCTCCCGACTCTGTTCGATCGATGGGATCGAAACACGATTCGCAATTCCAAATTTGGAAAGGAAGAGTGTGAAGATTTTTGTCTTGAGATCGATCAATGGATGTGGACATTGTTGAGTGCATCTCCATCATTGGTGGCCTCATGAAAATGACATCCATACCTCCACTCGCCATCCCCATCACCATTTCATCCCAAACCTGACCACAATAACAATACCCTTAATCCATTGCTAACGTGGGAGGATACCCCAAGAAGCATTCGTGATGGCCACAGAAAGGTCAGGGACAACCACGATGGGCTTATAATTCAACAAAGCATGGCAATTTTCTTCTCACAGGAAGGAACTCGAGCTTCGTGTTACAGGAAGAATATGGAAAGAAAAGTAGAATTCAGAGGCTGGGGTGTGGATGATGTTGAAAGCATACTTTCTGGTATGATGATGATGATTTATCTGTTCTATGTAGCTTTGAGATAACAGAGCTTGAAGATGACCTCAGCAGGTCAGAAACACAGTCGTGCTCTACCCAATTCCGAGCATCAGTCACATAGTCTCCATGGTCGAACTCCATTGTAATCTGGGTTCATTTAGTTTGTATTTTTTCAAATCTATTGCTGATGTTTCTAGGTATGCGTCAAGTGCTTGATATTCATTAACGGAGTTAATAATCCGTTAAGAGTTGTACGTCAAAATTAACGGATTTTGCACCTTTTATTTAAAAATTGCGGTAGTTCAGAGATTAGACCTTAATTGGGTAGAGTGTGGTAGTTTGGGGGGCCATTTAATTTTTCCCTTTATAATTATTGTGATTGTATTACTATGCCGAGTAGTGAGTAGTCGTCTCTATTATAGGATCTTACAAATCGTAGATTGTTTGTAAATTCGTATTCATGTTATGCAATTGATAGTATTATTCAACCTTATTTTTCATGCTACTTCGAATATACTATGACAGATGTAGGATTAATTGATAAATTTATTTTATACAAATTATTAGGGCTATTCATAGTTCAGTTCAAATTGAAAACCGAACCGATTCAATTCGGTTCAAAAAAGTTCAATTTTGATGATTAATAATTTGTTTTTAAACCAAACCAAAATATTAAAATTATTATGGTTCGGTAATCGGTTTTGGTAATAAAATATTAAATCGAATCGAAAATCAAAGTATTAAAATAATGATTGGATTTATATATTATTTTATATTATAAAATATATTTGAATGTCAAAATTGATTATTACACTGTATAATAAGTAATTGTGTAACAAACAACAAAAATATTTACTTTCTTTTTTATAAATTTATTATAAGTTAAATCATTATTAAGTAAAATTTTTATTTAAAAAAATTACTTTAATCAGTTTTTCAATTTTTGAAAATGAACCGATCCAAAAAAAATCAATTCGATCTAAAAACGAACCGCCACAACTAAGCTCGATTTTCGATTTTGAAAATAGAAAACTGAATAATATATTAAAATTTAATTTTATTTGGTTTTGAACCGAACCGATGAACAGCCCTACCAATTATCTTACGAACCCCTAGGAATGTAGTAGTTCAGTATTTGAATATGCATGGTGTAAAATTAAATTTAGAATTAAATTTATTACCTTTTAAATTAGATTATTCCAATCCATGGAGACTAGAATCGAGAGATGGATAGGAAAATTTACTTGTAATCAATGGTTATAGTCCATCGAAGACTAGGGTTATGAGTTTGTCTAGGAATATTGAGGAGTTTTTTATCATGCTATATGTTTGAGAAATATTCGTATAGTCACCATTTCATCAGTATTTGTGAGCTATGAAGATCATAATTGGGAGCCAACACAATACAAAGTCAATATTAGTTAATAATTTATTACATAGGAACATTTAGTAGTCAAACTTCCAGTAAATTATTGAGTAATTATATCATATTATTAAAGTTGCATGGTACACTATAGATGATTATTTGCACTTAATAATAATATGAGAGTTTATATTGCAATTTAGGTGAAGTAAAAAATCTAAGATATTTCCATAACTGAATTCAACCTCTTTCACATCGCTTTTGTTTTACACAATGTCTTTCATCTAATTCCAAATCAATTATTAAAAATTAAATGCACAGTAGCTAAGTTATTAATGCATATGACATGGCTCGTTTGCTCTATTGGATACGACTTGATCTTACCGAATTTATTTGACTATAACTGACCCTTAAAACGAACATTGACATATATAAATGGTCAAAAATATGTGTGTCAAATTTTGTGAAAAACAAGTTAAGAAATAATACGAGTGTAATCAACCATTGAATTATACTTTATTCACTTTCATGGAAAAATGATATTTTCTTACATATTATTGACGAAAATGTACTGCATTTTTTTAAGAATAATAAAAACTCGACGAATTAATTTGTAAGTCTTGTCACATGTTAGAATTCTATCTTAAAATTACAATTAAGTATTTTTTTTTTGTACCGAAGGTGAAATTCTTGATCTCATCATTGTTTTAGGCAAACATGAGATAAAGTCAAAATCAATTGGAAGACTCATGTGAAAGGAAAATGAAAAATGCCTGCCAAATGTGATTATATGATTCTTGACGTTGATATTGATATCGGAGACATCATGAAAACATAAAATGACAACAAGATTATTAACCAGAAAGATACAAATATGTAGTGTTTTGAATTTATTTGAATATCTTAACTTCAATAACGCAGTCTGACTGAAGTATAGTGAGATTTTAACATTAGAGATGTCAGGATAATAAGATGATTTTCCATCATTATGGGTGTGGTCTGATAACAAATAGTGTGATGGATGAATTCTACAATGATTAGAGTTTGAATTTTCTAACATTGCATTGTAATTTAACATTAAATATTTTTTTAAAAAAAAGAAAAACTCAGACGAATTTCCATGCAGAAACAGAAACCATGGGTGTTCCTTTCCACCCGATGGTAAGACTTTTGCCTTCCATATCAAGGTTGCAGTACCTGCCAGTGGTGAACTCTTTGAGCATGGAGTTAGCTTCATGCAAAGACGACCGGCTCAGTCTAGTTTCGGAAAATCCAAATCGAGCAAAAAAGGTTCTCCACACACTGAGCTTCACGTGTCGGGTTGTCCTCATTTCTCCTTCAGTGGCAAGAATGTTCCGAATAGCCTGCCTGCAGTGTAAGGATTCAATGAAGATTCTGTCGGGATCAGAGCTAGTCATACACGTCTCCAGGCAGTCGAAGCAGGCGCTGTAGTAAAACAGTGCTTCAGTGAAGCGCCTTCCGAAACAAGGGGCGTTGGTATTCGCCTCACTCTCAATCATCACCATGATGCGCGGATTGATGCTTCTGATGACTGTCATCACGTATTCCAATCGATCTGGCACGCAGAGCATCGTCCTAAGCAGATAAGACGCGTAGAAAGCAACCGCCTCGTCGTGTTCGACCTCGAAAAGCTCTTCACTGAGATTTAGCATATCATCAACCATGACTATGCTGAATGTGAAGGGTATGTTCAGGCCTTGGGCAAAAGCAGACAGTCTATTTCCCGTGTCCTCAATTTCCGACTTTGACATTGTTCCGCTTCCAACTGCGGTGAGTTTCAGAATTTCAAGCGGCGGAAATTCTCGGGATGTTAGAGCCTGCATGAAGATGGTCCAACACACACCAAATCTGACTCCGAAGTCAACGACGTGGACCCTCTTGGCATCTGCAACATTTTCTATAATGGCTTGAATTCCCGCTAAGTGTAGAGTTCGTGTGAAGGGAATTTTGCGGTGGCAGGTAAGAATTACAGGATGGGAACTCACACTCGCGTCCTTGACGTCAATTTTTGGCTGCTTGCTCAAACCTTCTGAGGAAAAATTTCCTCTCTGCCGATCAATCCTTTCTCGAAGAGCTTCAGAGAAGTAGCGAACCAACCGCTGAACAGTGTTTCCGTTACAAGATGACAAGACATCACAGTAATTCAGCAGTTTAGTCGCACGAGCAAACTGTTCCAGCGCTACACTCTCAGCAGTAGAGAAGAGACAGCCTGCAAGTTCAGCATCGTTGACCTGCTCTGCAGAGGAGCCCGAATAATAAACGTCAGCTGAATGCCTGAATCTGCATGGATCTCCTTCCCCTGAGGAACTGGATTGAATGAACTTTTCTCGAATGAACCTTTCTCCAGCCACCCTGAATACCTCCACAGCAGTTAAGCTTTTGTCATCCATCTTCACGCTTATGGGGTCAATGCCAGGCTGACTGACTATATCTTCCTGCGATCGCAGAAGCTGATTTCTGCAACTCTCAGGGATCTCTGACATTAAAAAACTGATGAACTCCACATCTCCTTCTTCTACTACGTTGGGATTTTTTCCAGACTTGTCTCCTTTTTTGTACCTCTTCATGATATTGCACAGGTGGAGAAGCACCACAGTGTGAGTCAGCTGGGGCTTTCTGTTGATGATCTTAGAGAACTGTAAGCGCGCCTTGGCACATCTCTACTCTAAGTTTCACCAATCAAGAGGACTCACTGCACAAGGAATCAAAATCTGAACCAGGTTTCTGGTACGAATCTCGTACATGAGCTGATTCTGCCTCCATGTACCACTTGGCTTCATCAAACTGATTCAGAGATAACACTGCGTCAGACATCTCAAAACCAGACATGACTTGTCTATAGTTACAGAGTCTTCCTACAATGAATGCAAGTATACCGTTACTTCTTTCTTTGAAAAAAAAATTAACACATTTCAATCATCCTGATGCAACTATAGCAAAGGCCAGGTGGCATAGATACATTAACCAATTTCCAAAGTCAGATCTCATCCTGGAAGAATCAATTGGACCTGTGGCAGTTGATCCAAAAATTGTCTAACCGAAAGCAGAATCTGTTACATAAGAACTTCTTATTAAGAAGTCGCAGCTGATTCTGGAAGAAGCACAGCAAATTGCAACACCAAAATCACATGAGAACATTGCATCAGGCATGCTGAAACAAAAGGTGCAAATTGTTTATCCTTTATTTGGCCTATCATGCTTAAACTCAATGACTGCAAACAATTTAATAGCATCCCATCCGTAGCAATTTTCGAGCACACGAACATCCGTCGTTAAAAACAAGTCTTCATAAAAAAAACACAATTTACAAAATGCCAAAACTGGTTATGTCTCTACATGCAACAAAACAAAAATCAATGCTGAAAGTTCAAAGTAACCATAAAGATGTACACCATTGTTCATAGATCAGACAGCAAACATAAGATCAACCTGTTACAGACAAAAAAAAAAGAATCAATATATGTTCCAGGATGTTAAGATTAATAATATTTATGGTCAGACCGAAATCATACATTCAAGACTGTTGAGATCAATAAATTGTATTGTCGATCATATCGAGGAAGTTGCATTTTTGTCAGTATATAACTACAACGTCCCACTGAGAGTAATAAAGAACTTCCATTTAGTGATGGGAAACTTAATCCCACTCAACATATGAACCACAATTGAATTTATTATCATTAGGTATTGCACGGCACATTTTGAAAGAGTTTAGAACAACACAATCATATAACAGTCTGTTCACATTCCTCAGACAATGTGAAAGCTTTATCACAGTATTTCTCCAAAACAGGGGCATCCTGGCCGATTTGTCATAAGGTTTCAACTTTCTCCCTAGCACAGAGACCACAATAATTATCATTCAAATTGAACTAAACACTAGGCCTCCACTGAGACGTCCATGATCGTATATCCAGTGGACTTGTCTCAAACTTGTGTAAAGTGGCACTTAAAGGGTTGCTACAAAAATGCTATTGCTTGTCAAAAGAATCCTCAATTAAAGAAGCATTACAATTTCATTCATAAGATAAGAGCTGCTTCTGATATTTTGTTTTGAACCAATAACCACATGAATCACAAGACTCAAGATGCCGGCATGTCTAAGTTTGCGTCTATGTGACGGGACAGTAGAAGATAAAAAAACCGCATAGATGTCTCAGAAGCAATCGATGCATGCAAGAAAGAGGTTCAGACCATCCGTCTTCAACAAGCATGGGCTGAAGTTATAAATCATCATAAAGGTCAAATTATTAAAAATATGAATGTCCCAAAAGAAATAGTTCCATGTACAACGGGTGAGAATGACAAACTAAAAGCACTCAAAACATTAATACATAAATGTAATAGACACCTCTCATGAAATAAGTCGAACAGATTTTATTACAATATTGGGAAGAAAGTTCTTCACCTAGAGAAACAGCATAAAAGTGAACTAAGCATGTATTCATAGAAGATCAGCCACCAAAAAGCATAAGATCACTAGATGGCCTCCATGGGAATAATTAGATGAAGCATTCATAAACTCAAAACAAGTCGATTGGTGTTAGCTAGACTTTCAAATCATTATAAGATGCAAAAGCTAATCAATTAAGAAAATTATCAAATGCTGTATAAAGATAAACTTACACTTCAGATCATAAAATTTATTCAAGTGAACTTCCAAGCAGAAAGAGACATGATGGGCGTTCCATTCCACTCAAGAATGAAGCTTTTCCCATGCATCTCGAGAGTACAGCAGCTGCCACAGTTAAATTCTTTCAGAATCAGCCTAGCTTGATACAGTGACGAGCTGCTTAGTTCTGCTTCAACCAATTGAAATCGAGTAAAAAAGGCTCTCCAAACCTCGATCTTTACACTTCTAACTGTCCTGGCTGCTCCTTCAGTTGCAATAATATTGCGAATACCCTGACTAAAGTAAACTGATTCAATAATCTTCCTATTTGGATTACTGTCTCCCATACATGTTGCTAGGCAATCAAAGTATGAACTAAAGTAGAATAGAGCTTCAGTGAAACGATTCGCAAAAGCAGGTGAATTGTGGTCTGCCTCAACTTCTATCATAACAATCATGCATGGTTGAATACTTCTGATCACACTCATCATATGTTCCAGCCGATCTGGTTTAGAGAGAAATGCTCTCAGCACAAAGGGGACATATATAGCAGCAACTTCATCATCTTCTAGCTCAATGAGATCTTCATGGAGATTCAGCATGTCATCTACCATTACTATAGAGAATGCAAAAGTTAAGTTAAGACTGTGAGCAAAATTTGCGAGTCGTGACCCAGTATCCTCAACTGATTGTTTAGAAGCAGTGCTGACAGCAGTAATTTTAAGAAGTTCAAGAGTCAGCGCCCCTCGAGTTGCAAGAGCTTGCATGAGAATTGTCCACTGAACACCGCATTTGATCCCAAAGTCAATTACATGAACCTTTTTTGCGTGCCCCACATTCTCTAGAATAGATTGCACAGCAGCAAACTGACACGCTTGTGAGAAAGGAGTTTGTCGATGAAATGAAAGACAAAAAGGATTGGGACTCATAATCATCGCCTCCTCAATGTTGAAGTCCTGCAATTTACCTAATCCCTTCAGCGAACAGTTTCCGGAAATTCTGTCAATTCTTTCTCTAAGAGCTTCAGAGAAGTAGTAAACCACCCTTTGAACCGTGCTCCCATCTTGGGCTACCAACATGTCACAGTGATTCAGCAACCTAGTTGCTCGCTCAAACTGCTGAAATGCTACACCCTCAGCTGCTAAAAAAATTGACATTGCTAGCTGAACATCTTTGATCTGCTCTTCAGAGATGCTGCAAAAATGTAAATCAGTCAAGTGGCTACCAACAGACCTGTCACTGACTCCTTGAGAACTGGATTGAATAAACATCTCTCCTGCCACCCTGAAAATCTCTGCAGTTGACAAATCTTCTCTGACCACTTTTCGGCATGGGGGAACAAGGCTTGGCTGACTGATTACTTCCCTGTGTAATCTCTTAAACCCACTTCCATAGTTCTTAAGGAGCTCAAGTGATGCAAAACCGGAACGCTGTCCTCTTTCCTTCTCATGTTCCAAAATATCAATCCCTCCTCCAGATATTGTTTCCATACTAGCAATGTCCTCCTCAAAAATCTTCACACATGAAGAACTACCACTCATTCTAACATTACCGAAATCCCCACAATCACCTATTTGGCTCGCACTCCGCTGCTCCGCAGATGATATAATCCCAGTGCCTCCTTTTCCAGTATTTTCATTCTCCATCCCAGAATCATAAAACTCCATACCCAAGGAATCAAATACAAAACTGAATTCCTTATTCCCTTCAAACCCATCTCGTCGATTCTCACTCCCCTTGCTACCCACTCCAACATTTTGGATATAGTCACTAGAACTGTAACCAACCCCGACTCCGCTCCCAAACTGATGAAGAAAAAACATCTGATCAGACATCTCAACAACAAAAAAACAGCTCACACTTATCCTACCTTGTACAAATGTGTCCAAAAACTAATCTAACCTTATATGTTACTAATATTTGCCGGTTTAAAATCATCTCGAATGCAGTGAGTATGGCGTAAATATATTTATATTATATATATATAATATCCCAAATGCATTTATAATTGCAAAATCCTTTTTGTATGCCGATGTAAACAACACAGAAGCCTGCAGTTATTATAAAACGGATCTTTTGTAGCGAAACTGGACGTAGTTGTCGCAACGATCAGCGTACCAAAGTCTGCCGACTGCAAATAGTCGTTGTAAAACCATACACACAGATCGAATCGACAAAATCGCACAAGAAATGCATTTGATACCGAGTCAGAAGCACATATCAATGAAGCCGTCGACGAAAATGCACCTCAGATGCAGCAGCTCGAAAGCAGACGAAAGCGACCGATCGATGGCATCGAAGTTCACCGCATTCGTTTCTTCAGCTTTATTCGACTTGACTCGGGTAAAAGGTCTGGAACGAGTTGGATGGGATAATTGGGTGTAAATATGCACAAATTTTTGTGTGCTCCACAAGTATGGGAGACGACGTTGTTTTTGAATTTGTTCAAAACGATGTCGCTTTACGTGTTACATAGCCGCTCGGCCAAATAACTGATAAATATATAAGCACAACTCATGAATATACAAGCAGAGCTGATGAATATTCACCAATTTTGTATATTCACCGGCTGTACTTCTATATTCATCAGCTGTGCTTTTATATTCACCAATTTTGTATATTCACCAGCTGTACTTATATATTCACTAGTTTTGTATATTCATCAGTTGTACTTCTATATTCATCAGTTGTGCTTCTATATTCACCAGTTTTGTATATTCATCAGTTGTGCTTCTATATTTACCAATTTTGTATATTCATCAGTTGTGCTTCTATATTCACCAGTTGTTATTTTCTGCTTCTATATTCACCATTTGTGCTTCTATATTCACCCGTTTTGTATATTCATCAGTTGTGCTTCTATATTCACCACTGTGCTTCTAACCTAATCATTTGTTAATTCTTATACTCCAAATTCAATAAACTTTTTCTTCCTATCTTCACTTGATCATGTATCATATGTTATTTATATGTTTGATTCTTATTTTTGGTGGCACAACTGACCTCATCTTTCGGAGGTTCTGAGGCAATGGGATCACCTATGTTCAATTCCGGTCCGAATGATGGGTTTTAACATCTCTGCTAGCAAGTAAGGATCCCTCAATGTCTTTTGTTATCTTCCACAAATTTTCCACAGTAGCACATCTCAAATTTGTAGCACCTCAGTTAGTTTTCTCACAGATAAAAATATAAGATTCGACGCTTGAAGACTGAGGTGTTGCAAATAGTCGTAGAGCCGGAGAGTATGATTTATGTGTTGTAGGGTTGTAAGTGCTGTAAAATCAGAGAGCCCTTCGCCAGTTTAGAAAGAGCGATGGCTCCTTGAACCTGCGCGTCCGTGATTTCTTTTCTTCCACCTGCAGGCACAAGCAGATTTGGTTTAATAATCTCAAAGAAGCTGTGAATATGTGTTGGTAAATAGGTGATGGAGATTGGAGGCATAAAGACTCATCTGATGAACATACAAGCTCATCTAATGAATATAGCAACTCATCTGATGAATATATCAGCTCAGCTGATGAACATAACAGCTCATTTGATGAACATAAGTGCTCATTGATGAACATAAGTGCTAATTTGATGAACATAAGTGCTCATCTGATGAACATATGGTTAAATGTGATGAATATATCATCTGATGAATATAATATCTCATCTGATGAACAGAACAACTCATCTGATGAACATAATGGCTCAGTTGATAAAAATATCATCTAATGAATTTATTATCAAATCTGATGAGTATAATAACTCATCTGATGAATATATTACTAAATTTAATGAACATAGTAGCTCATCTGATGAACATAACAGCTCACATGATGAACATAATAACTCATTTGATGAACATATAATTAAATCTGATGAACATATCAACTAATGACTATATTATCAAACCTGATGAATATAATAGCTCATTTGATAAACATATTCTCAAATCTGATGAGCATAATAGTTCATTTGATGAACATAGTAGTTCATCTGATGAACATAATTGCTCATCTGATGAACATATTATTAAATCTGATGAACATAATCAGTGGCGGATCCAGAAAAATAAATTAGTGGGGTCAAATTTTTTTATTAAGAGTAATATAATCACTTATGTCGATACACGATGAGTTTTCATACTCTGAAATTGATCATAAAAGGCATCGAAATACATATAAAAATATTTTTTTTAAAAAAAACTATGTCAACATAGGATAATTTTACGAAGAAAAATAAAAGTTAAACTCGTCTTTGTCTCTCTTCAAAGTAAAAAAAATAATGAGAATTAAATTTCCTTAAAAATTGTTGAGTCGAAATAATTGAGATCAATTTCTCCAACTTTAAATGTGTAAATAATAAAGAATGTTGCTATTGAACCGATGATGGAGGCGGAGACTTCCAAAATGCTGCGGTTGCTACAATCAAAACAAATTAAATCTATTATTAAAACTTAATCTATGGAATGGAAAAAAATATGCAGGTTGGGCTTCATAACAACGATACGGCCTTATTTGGGCTATTGGATCTAAATTAAGTTTTATGTAATTTAATAAGTAAGATGCAGAAATCCTAATTTTTTCTCTACGCCACAGACAAATGAAAGCAAAGAGGGGCGCCGCGACAGATGAGAGATGGGCTGGTGAGAGAGACAAGTCAGACGACGCGTTAACCAAGGGCGACATGGTCCGACGGCCGAGAGAGATGCAAGCCAAACGCGAGATGCAAGCCAGATGTAAAGGGCAAGGTGCGAGGGGCGTCAGGGAGTGATGGTGACGGCACGAGGGCGCGTCACCTGTCGCTCTGTGACAAACGGTGCTGATGAGACTCCTTTTTAATGATCTAGTGTTGATTTGCCATTCTGAACGGCTTTGCTGGTCGATTGATTTTGATTTCTATTCGGATGTTGTGGTTTGAGTTTTTATAATTTCAGTTTTTATTCTGATTTGATGGTGTCATTTCTATGTACATCAATATAGTTCTACATCAATATATTTCTACAAAAATCAACTTAATATTATCAGTAGTAAAAAACTTCAACGGGGTCATCTGACCCTGACTTAGCCGTGCGTTCGCCGCTGAACATAATAGCTCATATGATGAATATAGTTAAAATTAAATATACATTAATATAAAATATTAAATTTATTTAATAATTTTTTATTTGAATTTTTATAAATATTTTTTTAATTTTTTTTCTTATTTTTTCTAATTTTTTGGATTATTTATTCACTTTTTTATTATTTATTTGAGAGAGGAAGAAGTATTTTAATGAAAACAACTCAAAATAACATTATTTTCGAGCGAAAGCACCCATCTAGATGGATGCTCTCGGTGCACTCAAGAATTTGCGCTCCGTGGATAGCCATGTTGGCATTGGTGTCGGTCATTGTGTGGTCTAACTGGTCGCGAGTTCGAATATTACGCGAAGTCCTTTCAGGGAGTTTAAGCCGACTCCAAAGGAATACAATTTTCTGGATTTTTAAGCCGGCTCGAAAGGAATACGGTTTTCTTGATTTTTAACTGACTTCAAAGAAGTACATTTAGATTAAATAAAATTCAAAAAACTGAAAAAGGGAAAATTTATAAAAATAAAAATTGCAGATATTTTAAATAATTTGTTAATGTATTTACAAAAGAATACTGTCTTTGTATTTTTTTACTTGTAAATTAAATAATATTTATTATCAATTTTTATTTGTCACTTAATAATATCAATGCGAATTTAATATTTTTGCCTAACTTAAAAAGTGAGAAATTAATTACTCTATTATCATAATACATTAAAAAAATTTCTTTTTACATGAGTAATAATATACCAAAATTTTCATCGGACTCGAAGATTTAAAATATATATTAAATACATATTTATTAAAGAAGTATTTAATTTTAGGAAAGAAAATCCAAAAAGATCTCGAACTAGCACTTTATACCCAATTGCAATCCGAATTAACTCATTTTCTTAATAAGGTCCAAACACCGCCTATTTTGATGGATAATCCAACTTCGTTAACCAACTATTAACTTAATTAAACAGTCAACAACGTAGTTAAAAAATAAACTAATTAATAATTTAATTATGAATTGAGAAAAAAACAAACAAATGACACTCTCATCACCATGCAACGTTCCTCAGCGCCGCCGCCTCGTATTCACCGTCAACTCTGACCTTCCACATCTACGTGTGTCCCCCGTTGCGGATGATCCTGTGGCGGCAGCGATGGCTGAGGAATGGAGATGCTGTTTCTTCTTCGACGGAGGGCAAAACTCCATCTTTATTGATGGCTCCAAGTCTCATTGTGTGGGTGTGGCGGGGATTGGCCTTTCTGCTCACAATATCGAGAGGAATTATTGACTAGAGAGGAAATATATATGCTCATTGCAAGTCGCTTTGATGTGTTCTTCTTCCACTACGTACGAGACCTTGCATGCTCTTACCAGAAATCTCATCACTCATTATTATCTACTGAAGACTTCTCTTCAACACTTATCGCTGCCTTTCCTGGAACCATTCAGCACACCCATTTCCAACACAGTTGACATAACCCTGAACAAATTCACCATGTTCAAAACCATTGATCCACTGGGCAACAAGCTTCCCGCATCCGATACAACATGACCTGACCAAACAGCAACAGTCGTCCATTCAGAAGCTACGCCGATACATAGAGCAATATATGTCTTCTTCACCTCATGCACGGTGAATGACTTCACCATCTTAATTAGCTACAACTAACCTTGTTCGACTTCGTGAGATAATCACTGCACCAACTTGTATCTCTATCAAATCGATAGCAGCAAGATAGAGCTCTCCCTCACTATCTTTTCTATCAATCAAAAACAACTTCAATACCAACAAACTAACCTCTCAAATAAATTTTTTCACAGTCAAAGCAATAGGTAACTGGATCCACAACACACATAGAAACTAACTTATACAATTGTTGTACTACACAATCTTACATCCAGTCATTGAAGAGAGTCAAACCTTCATCGCCTTTTGAGGTGTTGTGGAGATGCGCATATTTGAGAAGCTTGACCCGCTCCGGCTGTGAGGAATTCTCAGACGAGAAGAAGGTGGAGTCCGCAAATCTGATTTTACTGTTTTGAACACAGTTTGATTCTGCTGACTTTAAGTTTAATGTCTGTAAAAAGTCTAATAGATTGAACCTTATTTAGTGAATGTGTTCGAACATTGCAATTTTTGACCTTTCACCTTCCTTGTATACTACCTTTATAAAAAACACGTATTTTCTGGCCAAAATCTTAATTGATGGAAACATGTCGGAAGATTTACGGTTCGTTTCATATGATTTTTCGATCAAAACCAGACTGAAAGTATATTATTTTTAAATTTAAATAATATTTAAAGGAGCAATGGTCATAAACTCGGGCGAAAGATGATTACGAATCTCAGCATTTTTCAGCTTTTATTTAGCCACTTTCAGTTATTAACTTTCTTCATTACAGAATATTGCTTGCAAAAGAAGTAGGGCCAAGAAATGACCGAAAACCTCTTTGTTTTCTAGTAAACCTTCCGACTACTTTTCAAAAAACTTACTTGGTGGCCGGTAGGCAGTCGCAAATTGCCGAAAATATATCACAAATCTTGCCGCATCTGCTTTATCTTTCTTCTCCTTCTCATTCATTCTTCCGCCCTCTCTCCTTCTCTCATTCCCTAGTCTGGTCGCTGCCTCCTAAGGTTGCTGTCCCTCCTGTCATCTTTGCCTGAATTGCCACTATCGCCAGCTCATAGCCGCTCCGCAGCTGGCCTCCCCGGTTGTCCCTAGCATTCACCAATCCTGAAATCTTAGACGCGGTCAATCGAACTCCTTCCATTGCTAAATCCAGCCATTAGGAGGTTCTCTTTTGCCATATATATCATCTCATGCTCAATTTGGTTTCAAACCCTTGATACAAAGCTGATTTATATACACACATACATGTAATATTCCATTACAATAAATATTTAATTTATAGAAATGTGTGAATGCCTGCATTTAAACAATTTTAATGTAAAAGGAGGAAGGGTTGTTAGTTTGAAAGCATTGGATTTGATCACCAATGTGGTTGGACCGTTTATATTATAGTTGTGATTTTAGTGTATATTATTTGTGTGTGTTTGAAATGTAAGTTTGGATGGCTTTGCATGTTATGAGTTAGAAATGTGTTTGTGCCGATGTGAATACTTGTTGTAAATCATTATCTTTATATAATTGAATGAGAGATTGTCATGAATTACAAATAATATGTTATGTGAGTTTGAATGCTAGTACTCAATGGAACTAGAGACTATTTGTGTAATAATATATTATGTTTTTTTGTACGATTTGTGTGTTATAGAATGAAGCATTGAAATCACAATGATGTTGAATGTATGACTATTTAAAAATAATGAGACACGATTACAATGTGGATTTTATTATTGAGGTTGAGAGTATTGTTGAATTCTCATACCAAATTAGATATTTGTCCCATGCAACATTTGCCAAATTAAAATAACTAGAGTGTTGATCTTCAAAATGCTAATAAATCTTAATAATTTCACGAACGAAACTTATTTTTAATAAAGTGCCTTGAGAAACTGTGAAAATAACACCGACGATTTATTAATAATAAATATATGTCTCATTTTTATATAATATTTTCCCTTTTTCCCTAAACCTTCTTCACACTGGATTATAATTTGCTTGAAGTCAACAAAATTCAATGAAATTTATGCATAAATAATAGCTATGGAATATAAGTTCCAAGCTAAGACTAAACTAATTACAAAATTTATAGGACAGGCCTTGCAATATTCCAATGTCATTCCCAACTCATTTCACATATCCTTAGACCATCATATTCAAAATAGTCTCATCATAAGCTGTCTTGTAGTAATTTAAGTTAGCATTTTTGCATAGTAATATTTTTTTTGTATTTATCTGTCACTTGATTCTCAATATGACACTCCTTAGTGACTTGAGAACTTTTTCGTTTACATCTTTGTGACCATTAGCTTCAAGTGTCTCACCGTCACTGTGGTAGTGACTCGCCTCACAGTGGTTATTCAAGTTTTAATATTTTTGTCTAATAAGAACTTTCTTTGTAATTTATCTATTATCGGATTCTTGTCATGACACTTGTTCATTACTTTAGATGTTTTTCTATAAATATCATTTTCTTGAACATCGTCTTCAAGTATCTTGTAGCCATGGTGGGAGTCTTATCTCATCTTGCTTACAATTGGCCAGAATCATTTTTCTTTGTTTGCATGACACCTCGTTCAAATTTTTAGATCCTGTGCCATAAGATTTGATATGTCTAGTCACATGAACATGAAGTCCATCTCCTTTACGAGGCATATCAGTTTAACCTTCCAATTTCCAAGAAGGTGATACCTATATGCTTTGTAAAAGGAGATGAAATTCCTTTTCACTTGATTACATATATCAAATTTGAGAGAGATTGATTTTGTATCACCTTCGAATTCCAGCATATTCCTTTTGTCAAATTCTATTCATTCGTCAAAGAATTTAATTTTGTATGCATTTTTATATTACATATATTGAATTTTTAATTTTACATTCATTACATGTCATTTAAATAAGATGTACATAAAGTTTAATTTCATATTTTGATTTATGTGTTCTAAATTTTAAATACAATATATATAAAACAGGAAAAAGAATTATGAAGTGACACCTCATATTAACTAAAGGGATCGAATAAAAAAAATTAAATTTTGCTACTTTGTATTTTTCATCTAAAATATTCTAATGTGTGAGGCTGTATTAGATTCATAGTTTTCATTTTGAGGGTTTTCGAGCACTTGAGTTTTAAAGATTTAGTTTTTTAGGATTTAATGGTTTCAAGATATATAAAACTACATCCTAAACAATAAACAAAATTTTTTAGCAAAATTATATTATTATGCTCGATCTTTTACCTATCTTATATAAGGTATCACATCATATCCAGTAACCCTTTTAAACTATAAATAAAATATATAATATAAAATCAAAATGATTAGAGACCCAGTGCCCCACTATAGAGGTGTAAGAATTTGATTCAACCCAAAATTCAATCCAATTAAATCCATTTAAATTGAATTTGGATTGATATAATTTATTTGAGTTAGGTTTTGGGTAGCTTTTTTTGGGTTGAGTTGTTCTTTGGTTGGACAAATTGAATTCGGGTTGGCCCAAATTGTAAAACACAATCCAAATTATAAATATATAAAAACTAAAATATAAAAATAAAAAATAAAAAATATATTTTGGTTTTTACTTTTTATAAATGAAAGTAAATGAGTTGACCTCAATTCAATCAAAATTAAAAATTTTGAATTTAAGTTGGGTTGGATTGTTTTAAATTTGAGTTGAGTTTGGAATGAATTATTTTATTAAAGGGAGAATTACAAAAAAAGGGGTATGTACTACCACTTCTTTCAATTTAAAGGGCAATACTACCAGATTTTGCAATTTCAAAGTTTTGGACTCTTATGAAATTTATTAATTTTCAATTCACCCCATAAGTTTCTGTATTTATGAAATAAACCTGTACATTTAAATTTCAATGTCAACGTTTTCGCATTAACTATGAAAATAATTTTTATTTAAGAATTTATTTTAATTAATTTAGAAAGGAAATAATTTTTATTTAAGAATTTATTTTAATTAATTTAGAAAGGTGTTAATCGAATTAGTCAACACGTTGACATTGAAATTTAAATGTACATGTTTATTTCATAAATACAGAAACTTATGGGGTGAATTGAAAATTAATAAATTTTATAAGAGTCCAAAACCTTGAAATTGCAAAATCTGATAGTAATGCCCTTTAAATTGAAAGAAGTGATAGTACATATCCCTTTTATGTAATTGTCCCTTTATTAAATATGAATTTGAATTATGAAAAATTCAACTAATATTTAATTCGTAATTCATATTTACATTTCTACCCGGCGCCACACCTAACTCAACATAAAATGAATTTAATATACTAGTGTGATTTATATCCACAGTATCGACAGGGATGGTGATATCTTTATCCCGGTTCGTTAAAAAGTCTGAAAAAAAATCTATTAATAATTGAATCAATCTGACTCGCCAACATGATATCCAAGTCCACTCGATCGATTAATGCCGAAAATTAAATAAATAAATAAATAAAAATGTGAGTGTGCAGAAAATCAATCGATCGGGATCGCGAGGAAGGCGAGGATGGAGAAGTACAACATGAAGAACCCGTCGGTGAAAAGGATTATGCAGGAGGTGAAGGAGATGCAATCCAACCCCTCCCACGATTTCATGGGCCTTCCTCTCGAGGTTCGATTTCTCTTTTTAACCTAATTTCGCGTTTTCTGAATTTCACGGCCTTAAATTTGGCGATCTGTTAGTAGTTGCCGAATTGGATTCATGAGGTGTGGATTTGTGTATTTTTTTGAGGTTGAATTGGGATAATAATTGAGCGTTTTAGGTGTTTGGTGGATTTGGAGTCGGTGGAGGTTTTGGACCATTGCGTCTGTAGGTTAAAGCTTAAAACTGATCAGGCTGTAATCATAATCCAATTCCACATTTTATCAGATTTTGTGTGCCAATTTTTTTCCCTTTATTAGAACATGGAAGTTGGGATCTTTTTGGTGTTAGGCTGCTTGATTATGGTGTATACACTGCTTAATTGTTGAGGTATTTGTAGTAGTAAAAGGTAGTATCATCTCTTCGGTTCCGTGCAAGTGTTGCTGTGACTTGTTTTCAACCTGGGTAACTGGGATTAGTTTCTGGTAGCGATAACTGAGAATTACAGGATGTGAAATAAGTTTTTATTTTTCCTAAATATTGACTAGTTCATGTTATGCAGGAAAACATTTTCGAGTGGCAATTTGCGATCAGGGGACCGGCTGACACTGAATTTGAAGGTGGCATTTATCATGGAAGGATTCAGCTGCCTCCAGAATATCCGTTGAAGCCTCCTTCATTTATGCTGTTAACAGTAAGATATCTCAAGCTTATTTATGCTGTTAACAGTAAGATATCTCAAGCTTATTTATGCTTGTGTGTACGAACCTTCAAGGGTGACTATAATCTGTTCTAGTTTAAAGTTGTAAAATTTAGATAATTTGGATTGTTTTTCCAGCCAAACGGTAGATTTGAAACACAGACAAAGATCTGCTTAAGCATATCAAACTACCATCCTGAGCATTGGCAGCCTTCTTGGAGTGGTAAGATTTACTCTTTAATGTTGTCCGAGTGGTCATTTTTTCAGTCGTGTTTAGATTGTTTGTTAAAGTTTTTTGTATCAGTGTTGACATTGCGATTAATTAGATACACAGAAAACAACTTTACATTTTTTTTCGGAATATGTCTTTCTTTTGATGCTCGCTATTTTTTGTAGTAAGGACTGCCTTAGTGGCGCTTATTGCATTCATGCCCACCAACCCAAATGGTGCACTGGGCTCTCTTGATTATAGCAAGGATGAAAGAAAAGCTTTGGCAATCAAGTCTCAAGAAGCAGCTCCTCGATTTGGGACGCCTGAACGCCAAAAGCTTATAGATGAGGTCCATATACATTCTAGTATCTGTCTTAGTGCTATGTTTAAATTAGCCTTCGAACTGAAGTTCTGATGCATGTTAATATGTGCAGATTCACGAATATATGCTAAGCAAGGCGCTATCCGTTTGTGAAAAAATAAACTCCGAGGAGAACCCCATAAAAGAAGCAGATTTGGAATTGGCCCCTCCAGATGCGGCAGCTGTACAGCAGGCTTCTTCTGAAGAAGAGCAGCAAAATGAAGCTGAAGAGAGAGCTCTTGTTGTAAGCAATGAAGCTCCTACCGGGAATAGTCCAAATCATGTGGTGTCACATGCGGTTGAGCAGCCTGGAAACTCAACCCAGCCATTGCTTCAGAGGACAGAACTCAACCAGCCTAGAGTTGCTGATGATCGCCTATTCAATTGGGCTGCAGTTGGTCTCACCATTGCTATCGTGGTTCTCTTGCTGAAGAAGTTCATGAAGGCCAGTGGCTACGGCACAGTTTTTATGGATGAGTCTTAGTTCACTTTTGCACGTTTAAAACTGAGAAGCATGTTTGCATATAAGTTCGATCATAATTTGTAATATATTACAATAGAGCTTGCCAAATGATGCCCCATGAAGTCTTCCCATATCATGTACTTTTTTACTACAATGAATTATGAATTTGTGCTAGTATTACAATCTGATGGACTTCAGGCTCTATGAGCATGAAATTGCATGTTTTATTCCTGACCCAGCAACAACCGTAAAGATGATTAAATTGAAGTCTTGAACAGGTGACGGAGTACATAAACCATTTCTTTCAGGTTCAAGGTGAAATTAAGGTTTCTGTATCTACAAAGGAGACTTGGTTAAGGAGCCAGGATCCTAGTATTCGGCTAAGATTACGGTCCACTTTGAGATCGACATGCCTACCTTGTTTCACAATGTACTCCTTGAGTCCCATTCCCTCCCAAACCACCAGAATGAAATCCCCTTCCCTTGTGATGCCCAGCGGTATGACATGTCCGTTGTAAGCACTTGGTTTTGGGATGTTCAAGACTTTCCGCCAAGCTGATTTGTCACCATTACTACGAATGCGCCGCGTCCACACGTCGACGGCAGGAGGACCATCCTCTCCAAACTGCCAATCTTGTTCATAAGAGTAGAGAAAAAGTGCTCCATTGTGATGGCCTAACTTAACTTCCTTCTTGCTTGCGAAGCTAATTACCTCTTGTGGCAGCAAAATACTTCTGAGTTTCTCTTCGGTCACGTTAAATTTCAGCAGCACCCAGTTTTTTGATTCGGTTCTGGCAATCCAGTAAATATCTTCACCGACCGTCACTGAATCGTAACTCGCAGAAACTGACTCCGCTAACATGGGTGCATCAACTTTTCTCCAAAAACTAGACTTCAAACTCGTCACATGAATTTGAACCTGGTTAGATTCTCTTGAAGCTACTGTCATCATAACAACTTTGTAATCTTGAGCCTTGAAATCGTAGCCGAAACCGACAAAAGTCGAATCCTCCCTATCAAAATCTTCAGGCCATGAAATATCTCTAGACGCCTCCGTGAAAGAGTTCCATATCCTAATATAACCAGTTTTTTTCCGAAAACACCAATAAGAAATGAGTGACAGTCCGTCGCAGGAGGATGAGCTGATAAATATGACTTCGCATGGCAAAACGAACTTTCGAGGTTTTAAAAGTCGGTAACTCTCATGACATATTTCATCAACTGAAATTTGACTCCTCGTACCATCTAGCTCATAGCTGATAATGGCGGTCACTACTGGCTCCGTTCTGGACGGGCGTGATATGCGATCCATGGAGAAACTCCTGCCGGTGATAATCTCATTCCAACTTTTCGACACACTACGGAAACGCAACAAGCTTTTGACCGGAAGGAGTAGGAGAATCGAGTAGTGCAGATGTTGTGGAAGCTCACGTGCAACTTCTTCAGTAAACTTAGGACGCTTGTTGGGATCGGAGCCAGAAACGCGAAGCCGACTGAGTTCTTGGTCCCGGTCCATGCCTGCAATTCTGATGAATTTGATCACACCCCGTTACTATTTATAATGTTCAGAAGATGAATCTAATTCTACTAGGCTTTCTTCCTTACAAAGAAATTCTATGAGTATCCGACAGTTTCCTAAAAGAAGTTTGATGAGTAGTTTCTATAAATTTTATAACAATGAAGCAGCCAAGATGAAATTTTCCTTTTTTTATTTGTGTCGCTGCTGGCTTCTTCCAGTAAAATTGATTTGAAAACCGAGACAGTCTGATTCCGGGCCAGGGCCACTCTCGGCGAGCTACACGGCAGCGGAGCAATGTACACGCCTCTCCTGCCGGCGACTGCTTCACCCTCGGAGCTGGGTAGCCATTACACCGATGCAATTTCATGAGGAAGTTGGGCCGTGCACGACATCATGCTAGATGTCAACGGCAGGATCCTCCGGCCATATGCGAATATCTGTTCCGAGGCGCCGCCAGGTTCGCGGTGGTCTTAGGCTACAAAACCGGTCTGGTGCGCGTTCCTTAAACAGGCACCCGACAATAACGTTTTCATAATAATTAGGAATAAAAATGGATAAACCCATGAATTAAATCAAACCGAATTGAAATGTTAATGGTTCGGTTACGATTTCAAATTTTGAAAATCGATGATAAATAATTTAGTTCGGTTTTTAATTTTTTTCAAACCGAATAAAATTAGAATTTTATATAAAAATTCTCCTATTTGTTTGTTAAATTAGTCAATAAAGTTCATAAAAAAAATTAACCGAACCGAATCGAACCATATGGTTTGATTCAGTTTAATTTTTTAAACTAATGATTTGGTTCGATTTTAAATTTTTCAAACCTTTACCAACGATTTGATTTTTTTATTAAAAACCGAACCAAACCAAATCATTACACCCCTAAAAATAATGCCCATTGCCTCCTCCAGCTTTTCCTCTTATCCAAAGAGGAAGTCAATCCCCCGTGTGGTGGCTTGATGGTGTTCGCCGTTACTATGCCGCCGAGAAATTCTGGGGTGGACATGTAATCGGGTTAAACAGTATCAAACCGGTTGGTTCAGTATAAAACCATTCAAACCGTACCAGTTTTATATTAAACCGGTTGAATACTAAATCTGTAACTAATTTATTATTAACCACTAAACATCAATCCATTAATTATAATTAATATATTTGAAACTCAAAAACGAGTCCAATAAGTGTCGAACTCATTCCCACAATCTTCCGAGGCAAGATTTCTAGTGTACCACTAGGCTGTGCATTTTTTATTATTATTATTTAATTTTTTTAATTAATGTAAATTATAATTCGAACTTTTATCATGAGAATTATCAGAATTCACCTGAATCTCTTTACAGACTGTACATATTAACTTGTAATAATTAATCAACTAAAAACTTCTAATGTTATACAATAAAATTAATCAATTTAGACTATCAATCTAACGGATCAAATTAACCGATTAAATTGATAAACCGGAAACCGAAGGCATGATCAATTCCACCTACTATACGATTTTCATAACTATGTTTATGACTTTAAATGCATTGTTTCATCCTATATATGTGGCAAAGTCTTGGAATGAATGTATCATCAATAGCTTCTTTTACATCTATAGTTGAAAAAGAGGATATAACATTGTCGAATCTAAAAAGTGACCAGTTATCGATTTCATGTGGTCTGATAAACATCTTATGATACGTGGTTCGCTCGCCGTCGCACCTCGCTCGCTCGCCCAGACGTTGCCTCTCCGGTTCCAATCGCGTCCGATGCTCTCCGCTCGCCCAGATGTCGCCTCTCCGCTGCCCAGACGTCACCTCTCCCCAGCTAGATCGATTGAGCGGCGACCACCGCCTGGGTGTGGGCGTGGTTGGAGGCGGGGGAATTGGGCTTGGTTGGAGGCGGGGTATGTCACGTGACCGGCACATGATCGGGAGCGTCGTATGGACAGACGAACAGACTCTGATCTTTTATATATATAGATTTATCATTTAGTTTTTAAATATTTATTAATCTCTCATCTGATTTATTGTCGATCTCCTTTTCATAATTAAATCTAGCGTTGTATTTATTCATCCAACAATCACGATTATTTTTTTTGTGAATTTTGTCTTTCATCATAAAATCATTTGATCATAAATATTTAATGATGCATAATGTAATTTTTTATGTTCCAAAGGTCACTTACGCATTGAAGATGTCCGTACAACGCATAATTTAAATGTATGTTCAGTATGTGCACCACCATTTAAATGTGCAAATTCAATATGTGCACCATAATTTAAACGTGCATAATTAATATGAAAATTGCACTATTGGTGCACATTCAGACTTCATTCAACAAAATGTACATTGTAATTTTGGACCTGTTTAATGTCTAGAGCACAACCCATACATACACTATTACAAAAATAAATATAGAATTCAGAAATGCAGGCCCATATCTTTCAGATACATATTTAAAAATTCAAAAATCTAGAGGTGCACCATTAAAAAATTCACAATAAATCAGAAATCTAGATGTGCATCCATTTTAAAATTCAGAAATACAAATGTACATCATTAAGAAATTATACAAAATAAGATGTGCACCATTTAGAGTTCTAAAAATTCCAGATCGTGCACTATTGAACCCATAAAATGGTGAATGTCTAATGGTGGAGCTCTGAGCGGTGTCGTTAATAGGACGATGAATCAATTTGTTCGAGGACTGTCAGGAGTATTTGGGATGGAAGACAACGCGCCGCGTCATGGCGTCAAATTGTTAATGGTTCAAGGGAATGCAGGCGGCTGGAGCTTTTAAACGAGATTTTAAGCGCAGTTGATGGTTTTGGCATCGTACGGCTGATGGCTCTGATCTTTTTCTATCTGACATTGCTTGACTGGTGCTTTTATGTGAGTTCTTATCAATGAATGATGTATACTAATTAATTATAGATTTGCAAAAGATATTATGCAGTGCTATTCAAGAAAAGATTCAAACAAATAATATAATAAATTCAATATTAATAATTTAATTCAAAATCAACAATTCAAGATCCGGTGGTTGTTATAAAATCAATAGATATAATGAGTATTCAGTTTACATATCCAAATTGGTTTTATTTTATCCAATATCCGCTATATATATATATAATATATATATATATATATAGGGTGGATCAGTTGAGAACCTTCTTACGTTGAGAACCTTGTGGACAAACGTGGACCAATCATTTTCTGTGTAAAACTACTGTGTTTTGATTACGACATTTCCTTATTACAACTTCATTTATTAATCTGAGCAATTAATTTAATAATGAATATCTTTATATATCTTTTCATGATTCGTGCGTAGTAATTAACTCAAATTATATTATATTATGGAATATTTTCACTATGCTCATTCTTATATATGGTTTTTCACAGTCAATAATTTTTGACAGTGAACATTTATTTTGACAGTGAATTTTGATAGTGAACATCTATTTTGACAGTGAACATGTTCACCATGAATGTTCACCACCATAATAAAAAAATATACGAACAGATTCAGATAAAAATATATTGACTAGTGAAAAATGGAAAATATTCACTATTTATTAATAATTCTAAAAATTTATTAAATAAGTGTGAAAAAATTATAATTCAGAAAAAATCTATAAAAAGTTCACTGTCCGAAAATCCATAAAAATATGAAAAAAGTGACGGTGAACACTAATTAAATAAATTTATTATTTTTTTTACACATAAAATTTTTGTTGAACGAAAAATAATAAAATCTTAAAACATTAATGATATTTAACAAAATATATCAAATAGTTACATTTTCCATATATATCATATTTAATGACTCTTATACAATAAATGAATTATCATAAATGAACTTAAAAAAGGAAATAAGATAATTGGTGCACAATAGTCCACAATGGTTCTCAATGGATCCTTCCCCTATATATATATATATATATATATATATATATATATATATATATATATATATATATATATAGATTTTGAATCAGTTGTGAACACTTTAAGTTGAGGATAAACTGTGAACGGATAATGACTAATCAATTAACATACCATAATTTCCATAAATTAAATCATTAATTATCTTTTATAATTAAATTACATAAATCACTCAACCGATTAATAGCTTTCTCTCTCCTCAATCATAAATTCAAGCCGACCCTCTCTTCATCTCCTCAAGTCTCATCCTTCTCTATCGACGCCCCTACTCTCCCTCCTTTTTCACCAACACATCTAGTCTCAGGATCTCTCCCACACACACATATATATATATATATATATATATATATATATATATATATATATATACACTTTTCTTTTATAATAGAGACACATCAAATAGTAATAACACACAAAACACTCATATTTTTATATTAGCTAACATTTGGTATTCTGAGTCTCATTAAACTCTTGCGCGATGAAATGTCGGCTCCAGCTCATGTTAATGCAAACACGAGTTTACCACTGCAGTAAGGCCACTATAGCTCTCCATCACCCCCACTGCGACGATTTTGTACTATCACCAGGCACAAAGTCATCGTCGAGCACATTGTGGAGGAAGCGGAGGGGTCCTTCGTCTACCTCATATTGTCGCTCACGAATTACACCAAATGGATGCTGGTGATGAAGGTCAACTTACAACCCCAAAGTTTTTGGGGGATCATAAATTCTCATGTATGGTCGCACTGTGACGGTCGTCTCGCACTCTTAATCATTCTCAGTGCATGCCGTAGGAGATATGGTCGCACTTTGTCATCAAGCACACTACAAAATAAGTATTGAACGCCATAAAAATTGAATGTGTTCCAAAGGTCACTTATGCATTGAAGATGTCCGTACAACACACATTTTAATGTATGTTTAGTATGTGCACCACCATTTAAATGTGCAAATTCAATATGTGTATCATAATTTAAACGTGCATATTTAATATGAAAACTGCACCAATGGTGCACATTCGGAATTCATTCAACAAAATGGATTCAGAGAATCATTACTACAGATCCAGCGCAATTACCACGCTTTTTCTAAGACTTTTACCACGTTTTACAAGCGTGGTGAGTACGACCGTCGTAATAGAAAAAGTACAGAGCGTCGTAATAGGTGGTGAATTTATTACCACGCTTTTCAAAGCGTGGTAATTGATCTACGTCCAATTATCACGCTTCGGAAAATAAGCGTGGTAATAAGTATAGATCAATTACCACGCTTGGGACTACAAGCGTGGTAATTAATCCACACCTATCACAATGCTTCCACGCTTGGGACAACAAGCGTGGTAATAGTTTAAATCAATTACCACACTTATTGTCCTAAGCGTGGTAATAGGTTACCATAATTTTTTTTAAAATAATTAAATTACAGATTAATTAAATTCGTAATTTAATTATTTAACAATTTTATATAGAGTGAAATAAAAAATATATAAGTAAATTAGAAAACAAAACATTCAAGTTTTATTACAAACAATACAAAATCAGCGGCATGTTTCAATGTATCATGTACACATCTAGTCTAGGCTACAAATCCTCCGGCTACGGAAATTCGGTGCATCTCCATAACATGCGCCACTATGTCCTCCCTAACTGAGTCGATCTGTGACAACTCATTAGGTGCGAGTCCCTCGTCTTATTCGTCGAAAAACTGTAAACAAGTGTAAATTATTAATATGATTAAATAATATTGTACTTGATCACATTCAAATTAATATATACAAAATGATTTAAAACAGTGGTAATATACCTGCTATAGACCGATCCGACTCGTATCATGCTGGGAGGACAAACCCTTGATGATTCGGCGCATGTTTCGGCAGACATAGTAGTCGCACATACTACTCTTCTGAGGCTGTCGCGGGCACTAATACATACACCCATCATTAGTTATCGAACAAAATAAATGATGAACATACAAATGGACTATTATTAAAAATGTACCGTAACTAACTCCCACGTGACTGAAGCACGGGATCCACGCCATCGTGTCAAACCTCTGAAACATTACAAAATAACGACGTCTATTAGTTGTCAAAAACTAAAATGCGTTCACAATTCATCAGTTGAATCCTCAGAGAACTCACTCCTCCACAAACAGCACAAGACTCTGTGGTGCCACCGTGCACATAACAGAGTCGAAGTAGTAGACGGTGGACTCTCTCAGAAAGATGACAGCAAGAGTTCAATGACACCTTCACGACAAACAAAACTTACTTTAAATTAGAGAATTACAACACGTACTTAATAGACTTACAACACAGAAATTACTTACGATGCGCCGAAGTGGTATGATAAGAAGTAGCATGTGGTAGATCCCTGGCTCTCTCCAAACTGGATCCGCCGGTGTATGTAACCCGCTCTAACATCAAAAACGGCTCCATACTCCCCCATACGATTAGAGTAAAAAAAGCCGAACCTCCTTTGAGACCCGGGGGGCAGAACCTAAAAAATAGGTATCCGCATACGCATTTCGCGTTCGGTTAGATATATGAACATAGTACTTACTTACATTTCATCAGTTGTGTTATTAAAATCAATACCTGATGTACACAGCGACGCAATGCTGGGTCAACTCACCAAATCTCAAGAGATCCATCGCATCATCGACACTAAATGATGATGGATAATCGAACCGATGATATCTGGCGTCAGAGGGAAGACCAATGGAGAAAATCTCAGATAGGATCGAGCTAGTCCTAGGAGCTGTCTAGTGTGGAACCCCAAACGTATAAACTCCGTACTCCGGGAATCAGGAGCAGTCATCTGACGCCAGTGATGGTCGTCAAAAAGCTATAAGATCAAAGTTAAATAGTGAATAAATTTTCTATCAATTTTTTGTATTCCACTATAATTTCATTATGAACGTACCCTCTCGTCAAGCTCGATCAAGTGTTGGGGCCATAGAATAATCTGACTGACCATGTGCTCCCGCTCCAGCAAGACCTAAGGCGTCGGCTCGACTACCACGGGTAGCACGACCTCTCCAAAACAACGTGCTCAATAAGGACCTTCAACAGGTTCTCTGGTAGAGTCTGGTAATCGTACACTCTGCCCCTCAAAACCCTCCCAACAGCGGCGAGTCGCCGCACCTCATGGGGCGCTACACCCTCTGACACGTAGAGTGCGCACTTTCTGTCAATCTATGTGTAATATTATAATTAATATTAAATTAATTATTTTTTTGCCATTAATGTGATTATCATGAAACCTTGAAAATCAAATACTTACGTCGGGAATGTCTGGGAATGGATCAGCTGGCTGTGAAGACTGTGAAACGTGTGTAGGAGGGTGTGAGGTAGCAGAGAATGATCAATCCCACCAAGACTGAATGTCTGTGGGTATATCAGACAAATCCTGAGTGGGATACGCCGGAGGAGAGCTCGGACGCATGGCTGGCAAGTAATCATCTGTCCTCAACGGTGAAGTGCTGGTCGTCGAAGGAGGATGGCGATGCGAATCCGATGCAGATGCTAGCTGGGATGCCCGTCTCTCGACATCCTGCTCGTACTGGTCCTTACTCGCATAGTACTTACTGCCCTTGGTTGATTTACTCGACCAAAAATGCCCCCACGTCCACAAATTAGGCTTACCGTTGATCCGATCGGAATATTCTGGCGAAGAATGCACCTCCGCCAGAATATCATGTCGTACACGGTCAACCGCGGAGCCCTGCCTAGATTGGCTACCGCGTAGCTCATCCTATGTAATTCATTAAAATATCATATGAGCGTAGATACACCACATGGTAGTGTATCAGATACGTCCTGCTACCGCTGCAACCTCAGAAGTGGTGTACTCTCCAGTGCTCTTCTTGCGTCGTCCCTCCTTCCACAGGACATCCCGTGGAATCTCTGAAATGTGGACCGCAGCCTCCTCCTGGAACACACCCTGCTCCTCGGCATATCGTGCCCTCTCCTCCTCGAGTAATCTCTCTTCCAACCCATCATATCCACGTCTGGACATAGTGGTTGGAAACTTGTTCGCCCCGTCTCTCTTTGTTTGGCTCAGAGAGAACCTTCTTCGACGGATCTGACTCACATCAAACAAACTCATACCACATCTATGTTATAATGAAAGTAAATTGTTATACACGAATATAAATATAGATTAATGTGTATGAGCCAAAGGTAAATATTATTACTTGCTGGCCAATGCCATCACAGTATCCTACGGGGTATATGCGCCCTCCACCTCAGCATGCTTGATGTATCTGACCTTCAGCTCATGACGCCACCCTCTGTACTGAATCACCGCCAGTCGCAATTCATCGTGTCGGCGATGATCAATATTCCTAAACACATCTACATGAAATCTAGATGTCTAAGATTTTGCATATTTTAAAATGAAAAACAATGATAATATCATTAAAAATAAATACTCACACTAACTTGCGCCCATATCGCATCCTCGAGATGTGCTGGGACCTCGTGTCACTTGGCATATCTCAAGCTAAGTACCGTCCTGGTGCAAAAATGTAGGTAGCTCCTGTAGAGCCGTCCAGTAGATCCTACGGGCTCTCGCGTCGTAGGATACCACTCTACAGTCGCTGTCTCGCCGCGGTCACGCATCTGCTGCTGCCGTCTGCAGCGCGTCGGACCACGATGACTCTTTCTACTCTCAGAGCCACTGCCTGCATCAAATCTCTTACGTGGACCCATATCTATTAAATGATGAAATAAATTAGTTTCATTAAATATTCATGCTATTTATTGAATTTTTGTTACATTACATTTACAAGAAAAATCAAACATACTACTTTTGTTGATTATCAAACCACAGTCCTTCATCGTGATTAGATCGTATATAGACATCCGAATTATCATCTTCGTCGTCATCCTTAGGCGGGATTTGGTTCATAACTTGCACTATGTCATCAATCAGTTCATCATCAACTCCAAGGCCAGTATGATGTTGTTTTCCTTTTAATATTATGAGTGTGGTTGATTCCACGGGATCGGGGATGTAGAATATTTGTCTGCACTGCTCCGCCATCACAAACTGATCACCTCTGTAGCCTTCCTGTCGACTACGTACAAGAGTGAACCCAAACTCATCTTTATCCACAAATATGTTGTCAAACCAATGACATTTGAATAGAGGAACTGACAAACCTCGAAAGTTTAGCTCCCAAATTTCCTTTATTACTCCATAAAATATCTTGTCATCTGTATCATTGAGGCTAACACCACTGTTCTGCATTGTGCTCCGAGCATATTGCACGTCAATGTAGAAACAATAACCGTTAATGATATATCCACTCCAAGTTTCGACAGACAATGACGGAGATCGGCTCAGACAACGTAATTTCTCTGTTACACGCTTTGAAACAGAAAGCGTGGTAATTACTCATGTTCAAAACGGCGGCCGTTTTATTCGTCACTTATAACCACGCTTTTAAAACCCCAAGCGTGGTAATAGAACATTAAGGAAACGATGTCGTCTATTAGCATAACCTATTACCACACTTAATTATAAAAAGTGTGGTAATAGGTATAGCGCCAGTTGCATGCGCACCTACTACCACGCTTTATTTGATTAATTACCACAGTCATATTAATAAGCGTGGTAAAAAGAAAAAGTGTGATAATAGCTCAAATCTGTAGTAGTGAATCCTGATAACACTGTAGGAGGAGATGCTTCTTATGAGAAAGCACTTTTAGTTAAATATTTTGACACTATGGAGAGGAAGCGTATGATGATTATAATCACTATGCTGCGAGGAGAGATTTTGACATTCGAAAACATTTTTCAGCAAGATCGAGACGCAATGGCGAAATAATTAGGAAGGAGTACGTGTGTAACAAGGAAAGATTTAAGAATGTTGTACCACAAAGCATAGACCATAAGAAAGTCGGAGGAATGCAAGAACAGGTTGTCTAGTGAAGATGGAGATTGGACAGAAATCTGGAAAATGGGTTGTGGAGATTGGACCCATTGACGAGTGTCCAACAAAAGCGCTTGTTCAAATAAGCCAGTTGTATAGCATCATTAATTTGTAACTACGGTGTTTTACTGTTGTTGTTACTGCTGAAGTCAGTTGTTACTGAAGTCTGATGAAGTCAGTTGCTGTCGAAGTCTTTTACTGCATATGGATGCTGAAGTCTTTTGCTATCTAGTGAAGTATGTTGTTGCTGAAGTTCTTTGCTGCGTAGGGTGGCTGAAGTCTGTTTTGATAGCTGGAAATTAGTTGAGGATTGCTGTTATTTTTTTAAAAGTTTGCTGACATAATGTTTAGTTGCAATCAAGTTCTTTTTTTCAATTGAAGTCTGCCATTTGAAAAGAGTTTACTGAAAGGAAATGACTGTTGAGGTGGTGAAAATCCGTTTTTGATATTTGGAAATCAGTCAGGGTTGCTTCTATATTTTTTAAACTTTGCTGCCTCTAATGTTTTGTTGTTTTGTTGCAATTAGATTCTGTTTTTTTCCAGTTGAGTCTGCTATTTGATATTAGTTTATTAAAAGGAAATGGCTTATGAGTTTACTGAAAGGAATTGTTCATTGTTACTTTTTGATAGCTGGAAATCAGTTTATTGATTCTAATGTTTTGTTTTTTTTTTGCAAAAGGGGTGCTTTGCATTGATAACAATGAACAAATGGAGGGAGGGGATCAAGACCAATCCAAGATAAAAATACAAGGAAGATGAAACTACGAGTAAACTAGACTAGAAGATGCTGTAGATGCATTTGAGAAGCCCAGATGTCGTTGAACCGTGAGCGATGAATAGCCTTGATAATCGATAATTTGATCAGAGATTCCATTTTAATCCTGTTAAGAACTAACCGCCTGCAGAAATTTTCACCTCTGAATATGAGAGCGTTCCTAGCTTTCCAAATGTTATAAGCACAACCTGCTAAGTAACAGAAAGAGATAGATTTCAGTTCTGATTCTAATGTTTTGTTGTAATCAGGTTCTATTTTTTCAGTTGAGTCTCCTATATGAAATTAGTTTGCTGAAAGAAATTGTTCATTGGCAGTTTTTGATAGCTGGAAATTAGTTCAGAATCATAAGGGTTGCAGTCTTACAGATAAAATCAGATTTTGAGCTTTCTGAAGTATGCTCCATGTAGTTTGTACATTCACTTTCAAAAAAAATCGTATTTAATATACAAGATCATGAATGATACAATGGTATTTGGTACAACTTTAGGATGAGACATGTAAAGGGATATCTATTAGCTATTAACCAAAAAGTTTAGCAGCTGACAATGAACAATTCTTCTGTCTCTCGACTTGATTGACTGTGTTACTTGGGTGGGGTTTCATTAGGAATTTAACAAGCCAATATAAGCTCTTTAGATGATGTATTTGTTTCAATGAGGTCCCAGCTGTGGCAGCGGCCTTTGAGCCCTTAACGATCAACCATGGAAAAGGCCCTGACTGATAATCTGGATTGGTTATTTTCCTTTGATGCACCTCATGGGAGATCCTCTGAAAATAAAAGCACTGAAATGTCATCCTTTTGATACACTGAAGACGATAAAAAAATTCAATCTTACTAAGAAGTGCTTCAACTCCACATGAACAATTCATACACAGAGGGAATGAAACACTATCTAAAAACGCGACATCAAACATAGCACATGTAGATTTAAATAGCAGCTAGAGGACTCTAATGACAAATACTTTAGCTTCATTTCTTTTACTTGAGCTTTCATTTGATTACTTCACATATGCATATGTTCCATGCATAGTTATGCTGACCTTTAGTTAAAGATTAAATCCTGAACCAAAACCATTTATTGATAAAAAGATTTAACAAAATACGTAAGGAAGATAGATCCATATAATTAAACTGTAATCAACTAAGCATGACCTAATCCAAAAACAATCTGACAATAATTCATAGCTTTTATAACCATTGTTGTGCATCTAACAGCTCAAAAAAATCCATAAACATCGAACCCTATCCCAAATTGAAACCTTAAATCACCAAAAAAGAATGATGGGTAAATCAAAAGATAATAAAGAAGCACTGAAATGTCAAAGCAACAATGTGTTGGAACACAACCCCACGACTCAAGGATCGCCGCGGGGGCTGAGTTTAGAAACTAACGTTGGAGAACACGAAACAAACTACAAAGAAATACAAGAGGAGAGATGAGCTGAATTTATGCTTGCTATGGCTTGTATTTGGCTTCTATTTGGCTTGTATTTCCTTCTATCATTTGGGTGCTATTTATACACAAAACTCTACCTACAAACCCACCACACAAACACATCCCACTACATGAAACATGGAGGAAAACATGGAGGAAGACATGGACATGAAGACATGCCCCTAAACATGTAATGGAGACTCCACTACAAGATTAACTCCAACATTCACCCCCTTAATCTTGTTGCACCTTGATAACATTCAAGTGCTGGCGCATCTCCACGAACTTCACCCTATCGAGCGCTTTGGTGAGGAGATCTGCCAGTTGCTCCTTCGTGCCAACATGATCAATATCCATTTTTTCTTCGATGACACATTCACGAATGTAGTGGTACCGGGTATCAATGTGTTTGCTCCGATCATGATAGACTGGGTTCTTGCTAAGTTCAATTGCTGATCTATTATCGACCAACAACTTGAACTTACCTAAGGTTTTGCCCATCAGCTCCGCCACAAGCCTGCTGAGCCAGACTCCCTGACATGCAGCTGCACACACTGCTATGTACTCCGCCTCACAGGATGATAGAGCCACGACCTTCTGCTTTTGGGATGCCCAAGTGACCAGGTTCGAGCCGAGGAAGAACATTACTCCAGTGGTGCTCTTCCGATCGCCGATATCGCCGGCATGATCACTGTCGCTGTAGCCCACGAGTGACAGCTCCGCTAGTCCTTGCTTCTCGTACACCAGGCCGTAACCAAGTGTCCCTGCTACATACCTCACGATCCGCTTCACTACCGCCCAATGTTCAGCAGTAGGGGCTTCCATGAACCTGCTTGCCACACCCACGGCATGCGTGATGTCAGGTCGTGTGTTCACTAGGTACCTCAAGCTCCTGATGACGCTTCGATATTGTGTCGCATCCACCGGCACTGCAGTGGTAGTCTTACTTACTTTCAAGCGATGCTCCATTGGCGTGTCCACCGGGTTGCAACCCGACATGCGACACACTTCGACAATCTTCGCGGCATAGGCACTCTGGCTCAGAGTGATGACACCACCAGACTTCTTCCCAACCGGATCATAGACCCGGTAGGCCTTGCTTCTTGGTTCGTAACCAAGAAACACCCCCTTAACTGACCTGTCAGAGAGTTTGGATACTCCTGGCCCGAGCTTCTTCACGAATGCCACGCACCCGAATGTGCGCAAGTGCCGCACTCCGGGTTTTCGGCCATACCATGCCTCGTACGGTGTCACCCCTTCCACACTTCTAGTTGGTGCTCGGTTCAACACGTACACAACTGTCTTGACCGCCTCACCCCAGAACTCGCCAGGGACGCTCATGCCTTTTAGCATACACCGTGCCATCTCCACAACTGTCTGATTCCGTCTTTCTACCACGCCGTTTTGCTGAGGGGTATACGGCGCAGTGGTCAGGTGCTCATTTCCGTTCTCGATGCAGTACGCAGTGAAATCACCGGAGTTGAACTCTCCGCCACGATCGGTACGTAGCGCCTTAACCCTTTTGCCCTGCTCGTTCTGAGTCATAGTAACGACTTTCTTGAAGATGTGTAGCACCTCATCTTTGGTCACCAACATCTCTGCCCACATGAAACGAGTGAGGTCATCAACGATAAGCAGGAAGTACCTCTTACCACCTGAGGTTGGTGGTGTTATCGGTCCGCACAAGTCTGCATGCACGAGTTCGAGGGCATGCTTCGTTCTGAAAGATGCCGTTTGTGGGAATGGTGCGCGGTGGTGCTTGCCGAGCACGCACCCATCGCACACTTGCTCGACTCGCTCAATCAACGGCAGACCGTCCGCCATCTTCTTGACACCGAGGTCTTGTAGCGCCCGAAAGTTGAGGTGGCCATAACGAGCATGCCAGATCCACGCATCGTCTTCCACTTTTGACAACAGGCTTACCGGTGCGGCCACGGTCAATCGAATAGTGTATAAACGGTTTCCCGTACGTGGTGCCCGGAGCAACAGCGTGCGTTCACGATCAAACACGCACATTTGTCCGTCCTCCAGCACGACCTTGCACCCTGCTTCCTCCAATTGC
>NQLW01000651.1:29358-45080 GCA_002312845.1 Kalanchoe fedtschenkoi | reverse complement strand
AGCCGAACACCGGATAACAGGATCAAGTCATACAGTTAGTTATGTATGATTCATGGTTTAACATCAAGGAATCTAGCCGGACATTCGGCTAGAGTATATGATGGGGAGATTTATTTTATAAATAAAAGAAAAGAAATAAAAGAGAAGAATACTTACAGAGAGGGAGCGCCTTGAACAAACTTCTTTTATTGATTGCTGGAAATATTACAAGAAAGGATTTAGAGAGAGAAGTGCTGAAGTGAGTTTTTTCCTCCGAGTCCCCCTCCTCCGTTACAAACCATAGCCTTTTTATAGGCTGACTGACCCAAAACTATTTTTACAAACGACAAGTGAAATGCTACTACAGGAAAACTAATAATTACAAGTGACAAAACTATTAAAGTAACTTTATTAAAGCTACGGACTTCCTTTGAGTGCCCGTCGTTGTCTTCTTTATTAAAGGGAGATGCTCCCTTTCCGTCCCTTCATTGTCTCCCACTTTGATAAAGAAGAGATTCCTTCTTTATGTCCTTATCATTTTTGGGCTACATTTTTCCCCGTGGACTTTTTGGAGAGATCCTCTCCGGGCTGGTTCAATTTTTCCATGTAAAAGGGCTCTTCTTGGCCCAGTAACTCTAATAATTGGTCTTCATTGAGAAAATCTTCTTCTTGGGATTCTCCCGCCAAGTCTTCTTCCATTTCTCCATTTGATGAAGCCTTCGTTTTCATCGAGGTATCCGACCTTTGGTCTGATTGTGAGTGCATGAATTGCCTGCTCAGCTCCTTCTTTGCTTCTTCCAGATATGCCTTTAACATATCTTCTTTGGAAATCTCTGGATTCTTCATCTTCAATCTGATGGAAATTTTTTCAAAAGGATTTGATTCCTTTTGGGTCTCTATCATTGTTAAGGCCTTGTATTTTTCGACCTTTGCTTGGATATCATCCACCGTTTCCTGACCAAATATCTTCTTGGTCTGAGGGTCCATTTTTACCATTTTTTCCCAGAAACGAGTATAACTGGTTCTGAGAATACAGGGAAATTTGGCATCGCCAGGAAGTTTTGTTTCGGTATGACCGATTTCTGGAGTCCATTTCCAGATCCATGGTATAGAAAATTCTATAAAAAAGTATAACAATACCCAATCTTCAGAGAATTTCTCTGAGTTCGCCAATTCTGGGATTTTTGGAGAAACTTTCCTCCAATCAACGTATAACGTCTTGAATGGTTCTGGCATTATAAAGCTTGATGGTCCTTTTAAAGTCCACCACTTAGCAAACCAATTTGGAATAGGCTTGTTATAAACTTGCCCGCAAACTTTGAAAAACCAAGTATGTTTATGATATGAGTTCTCATATAAAAGAACTTTATCAAAAGCTTGGATATAATCCCAGTAGTTGTATTTAAAAACTACTTTTCCGGAGTTTATAATCTCCTTCTCCCTCATAGGAGATATCCCCCATTGATGAACAGATATAATCTGTTTGATTGTCATTTTACTAAATTGGTAGACATTTTTGCTACTTTCTTTAGTAAAATGCTCAATCTCACAAAAATTGTTTTTGAGGATTTCCTCAAAATACCCTCTTGTTTTGTAAGAGGTTGCAGCATATGATGCCGAGTCTAAATATCTAGACATTATCTCCCAAGGATTATCCTTGAACTGTAAATCACTATCTTCTAGCAGAAATATAATTTCTGACTTTAAGCTTTTTATCCAAGGAGCTTTTTCTTCCTCGGTTAAAGTACTAGCATATGATGCTATAGGATTTGAATTTGATGAGGAAGGTATATCTTCCTGTGAAAGGTTTGCGGCTATAAGCCTCATTTTTCCATGCTGAATAATAACATTATCAGAAGTATCACCTCTGTTGGTAGAAAGACCTGGGATATAACCTCGGCCTCTAGGGGTATTTCCCCTACCTCTTCCTTTTCGAGGAATCATCCCTGTGAAGAATTTCATTATGCCACAGATATTTGCTTTTTTAAATCAATTAAGTAATTATGTTTTCGGATGGCCTCATATAATGAGTCTACATCCTCTGGTTGTAAACCACCAATTGACAGCAGATATTTATAAAGCTGTACTATTTGTCCCCACTGTCTTTGTTTTAAATCAGCTATCTGATGAATTTCCTTCAAATATTCACTTGACATCTTTATTCCTGCAAATATTCCCTAGTCAGGAAATCAGGAAGACTATTATCTTCTCCTTTTTTATAAATTATTTCAAAATCAAATGGGGCTAAATGTGCCTGCCACCTTGCAAACATTTGTTTTGACACATCATGTTTAAAATCCTTATTAAACATAAATTTAGCTGTATTACAGTCTGTGAAAATTTTGAATTTTTGGTTATAAAGATCATCTTGGAATTTCAAGACACATTTTACTATAGCCAATATCTCTTTGGCTACAGTCGCATAATTTCTTTGACTGTTTGACCATTTACCTGAATGATACCTTACCAGCATTTGGTGCTTAGTCTCTGGATGGATTTGTTTCAATATTCCTCCAAAACCAATGTCCGATGCATCTGTTTCTACAATTTTTTCCCATTTTGGGTTTGCTAAGGATAAACAGGGTAAAATTTTTACCTTTTCTTTAATCTTTTTTACGGCGTGTGTATGAGCCGTTGTCCAAGGTTTTGGATTCTTTTTAAGTCTTTCATACAAAATTGCACTATCAGTGGCTAGGTTTTTATAATAAGCAGAGATATAATTTAAACTGCCTAAAAACCTTTGAAGCTGCTGTTTTTCCAGAATTTCATCCGGAAATTTAGAAGCAAATTCAATACTTCTGTTTATTGGGACTATTTTCCCTTTTTCAATGTTGTGACCTAGAAACCTAATTTTGGTTTGGAATATTAGCATTTTTGGTTTAGACATAACTAACCCATTCTGTATTATTAATTTTTTAAATAAATCAAGATGGTTAAAATGTTCTTGTAAATTTTTGGAAAACACCAAAATATCGTCAATATACACAATTATAAATTGGCTGTATGGAATGAATATATCATTCATTATTCTCTGAAATTCAGAAGGTGCGTTTTTTAAACCAAATGGCATTACCCTCCATTCATAATGTCCTATTGGAACATTAAAAGCAGTTTTATATTGGTCATTTTCAGCTATCTGAATTTGCCAATATCCTGATTTTAAATCAAATTTTGAAAATATGATTGCATCATGTAATTTATCAAGTAGATCTTTTTTGTTTGGTATAGGGTGCCTAATCCATTTTAAAACTTTATTTAAAGGTTTATAGTTTATTACTAATCTAGGCACACCTCTTTCAATTTCACTATGTTTATTAACATAGAATCCTGTACATGACCAGGGTGAGTTGGATTTAACTATTAATCCTTTATTCAACAGATTATTAATCTCAGTTTTACAGAGTTCCATATACTCTGAATTCATTTGACATGGTCTAGATTTTGTAGGAATATCCTGTTCCTTGAAGGATTCTTCATAGGGAAGACAAACAATATGCTTTTTCCTATTCCAAAAAGCATTAGGATGGTCATTACAGATTTCTAAGGACATGGTGTCCTGTAAACGTTTTATTTTGTCAATCAGTTTTGGATTTTTTAAATCAATCTCGATATTATAAATGGTTACTTCACTTTTAAGAAAATTGATTTGATTATATTTTTGAAAAATAATGTCTTTTATTTCATTTAAGACTTTCGTTTGAGGTTCAGTTATAAACTGAAATTGAACTTTTTGATTTTGAAAAGTTCCTTCAAAGTATTTGTCATCAATATGAGTTATAGGAAAAATCTGTTTAAGAAATGGTGTTCCAAGTATTACTTGGTTTGTTATGTTTTTAATAAGTAAAAAGCTTTCAGGTATGCATACCTTATTATTACAAATATATGCTTTAGGTATTTTAAAATCTATTTGGAGTTTTTCTCCTCCAGCATGTCTTAAGCTATGGGTTGTTTTTTCAAAATATTTCGTGGGTATTAACCCTTCCTGAATTACACTTACATCTGCTCCTGAATCTATTAGAGCAATTAATTCTATCATAAAACTATTATTTATGAGTAATTTTATTTTGATATGAAATTTGAATGCGGTAATCATATTTATTACCGAAAGAAATCCTTCTTCTAAAGGTTCATTTGGATTTATCAAATCCGATGGAGTTTTATCTTCTAATTTTGAAACTCTCTGGTTTAAATTGTTATTTAATTGTTTTAACATTTTGATTTCATCTTTTAAATTATCAATTTCAAATTTTAAATCTAACACACTCGAAGGGGTTTCAGAAATTGTCTTCTGTTTTTGTCTTAGTGTTTTAAACACTTCTGACATCATGTAAGGATTGTTATTTACTTTAGAAATTTCTTCATTCTGTCTAGTTTCACTAGAACTTGGAATATCCATTGAATCTATTAATTTTGACCTTAATTCTTTGTCTTTAATTGATTGTAAAAATTCAATTAAGTCATTGCCTTTTAAGACATTTAAACTATCAATATCTCTAAATTGAGAGATTAATTTATAAATTTCATCTTCACTATCTTGTTTTAAACAAGGTTTCTCACATGATGAGCAACAAGCATTGTCTTCACTGTCTGTTGTTTCATTTATATTTCCTAGTTCAGTGTTTCCAGAACTATCAGTTTCTGTTCCAGTGTCGCTACTGGACTCAGTTTCACTTTCAGAATTAATTAATAGTTTTTTCAAAGAATCTTTCAATTCTTCATCAAGATTTAGGTTTTTGATTTTATCTTTCATCCTACACTTATTTGCGTAGTGACCTATTCTTCCACACTTGTAGCAAGTGATCTGTCTTTTATCCTTTTTATTATTCATTTTGTTATAAACTTTCCTATGATGTTTTTTAACCAATTTTTCTTCAGAATATTTCCGTTTTTTCTTCCTATAAGGTTTTTTATGCTCTTTAGGAATATATTTTCCTTTCCCTTTGTTTGTTGGAATATCCATTCCAAACTGGCTGCAGAATTGTCCTAATTGGTTTCTTTCTAAAAGACTTTGTCTTTTAATCTGTTGGTTTAACCTTATTTCATTACAGAGGCTTAATCCCTCTTGAACACAAGTTTTTATTAACTCACCATATGTGTAGATGTCATAAGGTATGGCTATCATATCTTTCCTCAGAGTTTTTCTGACTCTTTCAGCGAAAAGATGTGGTAAGCCATCAATAAATTTAGACTTCCAATGAGAGCTATTACACTCAGGAAGTTCCATTACTCTATTCAGAAAAGCATCTTTATACCATCTAAAATTTGTTAGTGTTTTACACCTTAAGTTTTGAAGAAGTGTCCTGATATTTTCATTATTATCGGAGACTCTTCCTGTAAAATGTTCCATTATGTTGATTACTAATGTATACACGGCATTTTCTATAACTCTACCGTCCTCTTGTTTCACAGTTGTTAAGATTTCATCTCTATTTCTCTGAGTTAAATAGTTATCCCACCAACCTTTAAGTTGCCCTGTAAAACCAGCAGTTATCATTTTTGCTATATTTGAATCTGTGTTTCCTGCCGTTTTACTTATTGTGCTATACATCAACATTCTATGAACCAAATTATAAATTTGTTTCTCAGTATACCCATCTAGGTTCCATTCATAAATGTTTTTACCATTATAACTGTTATTAAGGATATATTCCTGTTCCTCATGTAGAATATCTACGGGAGAGGGTCTGTTGTAGTAAGTAGGATTATTATTATATTTGTAGAGTTTATTAATTTCATCTTGAATTAAAGGCTTATAATCCTTACGATTAGACTCTATTTGGCCTGTAAATTCTTCTTCTAATGTTGAGATTTTTAATCCCTTAAATTTTTCTTCTATTAAGTTTTCTAAATCCAACATGGATTTTGGTTCTAATTTATAACCTGTTATTTCAGGTGGTGGTTGAAGGCTTGGGGTTGCAACTATGATTTCTTTTCCCGATGTTTTAGGTTGACTGGTTTCACCTATCTGGCTTAACTTATTAAGTCTTTCGTGTAATGATATTATCTGCTCTCCCAGAATATTTAAATAAGCATTTGTATAATTGTTTTGTTCAATTATTTTATTTATCTGTTGCATCGTAACATTTAATGTTTCATTTTCACAAATTTTTGCGAATGCTGAAAATGTTACTACTTGTCCTTCTTTTTCCATTTTAAATGGTTGTTGAGGTGGAAAGACTGATTTTAATATGTTTCCATTTGAAAGCTTATATTCTCTTTCAATAACAGAAATATAAGGTTCAATATAGTTTGTTATAAACCATGGCACAAATGGAAATAAAATATTTTTCTCAGATAGAAATTTATAAAATTCTTCTGAAATCTGTTCCTGTAAACTTTTATCAAAGTTTTCAAAAAACCATTTTCTAAATTCTTCCCATCTGGGTTTTAAGAATTCTTCCCTAACCTTTTTCCTGGCTAAGGATCCTTTGGAAAAATCAATTTTTTGTGTACTACTCATATCGAAAAATTCATTTCTGATTCGGTTATTTCCTCATTGTTAGTGTTATAAACACCTTTTACTATGTTTTCTTGGGTTTTAAATAATTTAGTTACCCTTTCTCTTTCTCCTATATGTGAAGTTGAAGCCCTATGCGAGGTTTCTGAATCTGGGACTTCTATTATTGGGGAAATATATGAATGAGACGAATATGATCTAACTAATGGTGTCTCAGGGGTTTTACCCTTAGTCATTCTTATGCAAATATTGCCATCTGATGACTCTGTGATTTCATCTACTTCTTCATTTATTTCTATTTTAGGATGTCCTACTTTTTCTAGGATCCATTGATCTGGTATTGGAATTTCATCCCATTTTATCGTTCTTCTAGTTGAAATTTTTGATTTATTAAAATTGGTTTCTATTAAAACCGTTTCATTTATTCTTTTATCAAGAAGTTTGCAATTTGGGTTTAACGTCATTAAAGGTTTATAATAAATTCTATAACAAATACATATCAATTCTGATCCAGGCATATAATTATAGCCATGAGCTTTTACATTTAATGTTAAAGCTTCTAAGATGTTTATATCCGTTAAAGAAAGTGTTAAATTCGGATAAACATTAAAATAAACTGGCCCATGTGCCAGGCTTGACTGTATGACTCCCATTAAAGATTTTTTATAATCTAAGTTTCTGGCATCTCTTAAGCATGCAATGAAACTTTCAGGTAAACCTTTTAAGGTTAATGGCTTAAAAGCAACTTGTATAAGACCAATATGAATAAACTTGTATAACATTGAATATTTCATTAAATCATTTTGAGAAAGTAATTTAATACAAATCTGTTCGTTATCTAACGCCACAGACTCTTCAGTAGTTTTTACTACTTGTTTTAAACCAAATTTTTCAAAAGTTCCTAATTTGTATAGAGTTTTAATCTCGATTTTAGGAATTGTCCACTTATTAAGTTCTTCCAAGTTTTCTGGAATTTCCATTTCTTGCATATAAGCATTTTTTATATGAGATTTCCCATGTTTGATCAGATTCATTGACCAGATCTAAAGCCGAGCCTGATACCTGATTCAAACCCTAGATTTTTGAAATTGGAGTGCGTTGGCGAGATGACGAGTGGGGCGAAATGATGCGAGCTTTGGGGCGGATTTGGTGACCCTTTTGATCGGGGAGTTGGATTGACGCCATAAGCACGCTCAAGTCCGCCCAACGCAGCTGCTTATCTACGTGTTTGATTTTAAGAATGAAAAAACTTAACATAAGCTAAGGCCCATCATCATCATCATCATCGTGATGACAAAGTCCAAAACTTTGAGCACAATCAAACGTTCTTTTTAGGGCAAAGATTGTTTGTTTGTTTATTTTCCAGGACCAAATCTAATGGGTCGGCCCCTCCCTCTCCCAGTGGTGCATGACGCTGATGATCCGATTCGACAGAGCCTGGTCGTTCCATGTGTTGTGTCGTGCTTGAGGATTGACTTGTCAGAATTTAGTGAGTAAAGAATCACCAAATACTGTTTTTAAATTATTATTTTATTCTTTTTTGGTAAATAAGTCAGATTGTGTGTTGTAGTTGTAGCTACTGAAAATGTGAATCATCTGAGATCTGACTGGCTTCAAGCATGGGCTCTGGCTCGGTCTCGTGTGTGTCTGTCTGTGTCCCATGAATGGCATCCTATGCCTCCCTGAGTTGACTATGAAATCTCACCTGAGATCATTTCATCAGTGTCACCCAATTCTAATTATATTTGCAAATTATCAAAATAAATAAATCAAATATAAATATTGAAAAGTTAAACTACTTTTTTTTTAGAATAAGAAAATTCACATCCAACCTTGGAGAGTAGGCCAACATTTTAATGGCAAAAAGTTAAACTACTTGAAAAGGTAAACTACTTGATATTTATTTTTACAATCTCTTTTCATTTACGGTGTATGATAAGAATTATTATAATGATATTAATTAAGATATTACTATGTTTTATGTATTTATTAAAAATTGATCTGTAATGAAATTAGGTTAAACCAACATATTAAAAGACAAAGTCTTTTAGAAAGAAACCAACTAGGACAATTCTGTAGCCAATTTGGAATGGATATTCCAACAAATAATAAAGGGAAAGGAAAATATATTCCTAAAGATTATAAAAAACATTATAAAAAGAAAAAACGAAAATATTCTGAAGAAAAATTAATTAAAAAACAACATAGAAAAGTTCATAACAAAATGAATCATAAAAAGGATAAAAAACCTATTACTTGTTATAAATGTGGAAGAATAGGTCACTACGCAAATAAGTGTAGAATGAAAGATAAAATCAAGAACCTAAATCTTGATGAAGAATTAAAAGATTCTTTGAAAAAACTGTTAATCAATTCTGAAAGTGAATCTGAGTTCAGTAGCGACACTGAAACAGAAACTGATAGTTCTGGAAACACTGAACTAGGAAATCTAAATGAAACAACAGATAGCGAAGATAATGCTTGCTGCTCATCATGTGAAAAACCTTGTTTAAAACAAGATAGTGAAGATGAAATTTATAAATTAGTATCCCAATTCAGGGATAATGATAGTTTAAATGTCTTAAAAGGGAATGATTTAATTGAATTTTTACAATCAATTAAAGACAAAGAATTAAGGTCTAAATTGATAGATTCAATGGATATTCCGAGTACTAGTGAAACTAGACAAAATGAAGAAATTTCTGAAATTGATACTAATCCATACATGATGTCAGAAGTGTTTAAAACATTAAGACAAAAACAAAAAACAATTTCTGAAACCCCTACAAGTGTATTAGATTTAAAAATTGAAATCGACAATCTAAAAGATGAAATCAAAATGTTAAAACATCTAAATAACAATTTAAATCAAAGAGTTTCAAAATTAGAAGATAAAACTCCATCGGATTTAATAAATCCTAAAGAACCTTTAGAAGAAGGATTTCTTTCAGTAATGAATATGATTACTGCATTCAAATTTCATATTAAAATAAAATTACTCATAAACAATAACTTTATGATAGAACTAATCGCTCTAATAGATTCAGGAGCAGATGTTAGTGTAATACAAGAAGGGTTGATACCCACAAAATATTTTGAAAAAACAACCCATAGTTTAAGGCATGCTGGAGGAGAAAAACTCCAAATAAATTTCAAAATACCTAAAGCTTATATCTGTAATAACAAAGTATGTATACCTGAAAGTTTTTTACTTGTTAAAAACAAAGAACAGGATATTCCTACAAAATCCAGACCCTGTCAAATGAATTCAGAATATATGGAACTCTGTAAAACGGAGATTAATAATCTGTTAAGTAAAGGACTAATAGTTAAATCAAATTCACCCTGGTCATGTACAGGATTTTATGTTAATAAACATAGTGAAATTGAAAGAGGAGTGCCTAGATTAGTAATAAACTATAAACCTCTAAATAAGGTTTTAAAATGGATTAGGCACCCTATACCAAACAAAAAAGATTTGCTTGATAAGCTACATGATGCAATTATATTTTCTAAATTTGATTTAAAATCTGGATATTGGCAGATTCAGATAACTGAAAATGACCAATATAAAACTGCTTTTAATGTACCGATAGGACATTACGAATGGAGAGTAATGCCATTTGGTTTAAAAAACGCACCTTCTGAATTCCAGAAGATAATGAATGATATTTTCATTCCATATAGTCAATTCATAATTGTGTATATTGATGATATTTTGGTATTTTCCAAAAATATACAAGAACATTTTAATCACCTTGATTTATTTAAAAAATTAATAATTCAAAATGGATTAGTTGTATCTAAACCAAAAATGACAATATTCCAAACCAAAATCAGGTTTTTAGGTCATAATATTGAAAAAGGAAAAATAATTCCAATAAATAGAAGTATTGAATTTGCTTCTAAGTTTCCAGATGAAATTCTAGAAAAACAGCAGCTTCAAAGGTTTTTAGGCAGCTTAAATTATATTTCTGCTTATTATAAAAACTTAGCCACTGATAGTGCAATCCTTTATGAAAGACTTAAAAAGAATCCTAAACCTTGGACGGCGGCTCATACACAGGCCGTAAGAAAAATAAAAGAAAAGGTAAAAATTTTACCATGTTTATCCTTAGCAAACCCAAAATGGGAAAAAATTGTAGAAACAGATGCATCAGACATAGGCTTTGGAGGAATACTAAAACAAATCCATCCAGAGACTAAGCATCAAATGCTGGTGAGATATCACTCAGGTAAATGGTTAAACAGTCAAAGAAATTATGCGACTGTAGCCAAAGAAATATTGGCTATAGTAAAATGTGTCTTAAAATTTCAAGATGATCTTTATAACCAAAAATTTAAAATTTTTACAGACTGTAATACAGCCAAATTTATGTTTAATAAAGATTTTAAACATGATATGTCAAAGCAAATGTTTGCAAGGTGGCAGGCACATTTAGCCCCATTTGATTTCGAAATAATTTATAAAAAAGGAGAAGATAATAATCTTCCTGACTTCCTAACTAGGGAATATTTGCAGGAATAAAAAATGACAAATGGATATTTAAAGGCGGTTTATATAGTAGCTGATATAAGAATAGACTTCTGGACTAGAGTAATCCAGTATTATAGAAACAGGGCATCAGAATATGGTGCACAGCCAGAAGATATGGACATTTTCTTTGAAGCCGTCAAAAGACGTAATTACTTAATTGCTTTGAAAAAGCAAATATCTGTGGCATAATGAATCTATATGCAGGTATGATTCCTCGAAGAGGAAGAGGAAGGGGAAATACCCCTAGAGGCCGAGGTTATATCCCAGGTCTTTCTACAAACAGAGGTGATACCTCTGAAAATGTTATTATTCAGCATGGAAAAATGAGGCTTATAGCCGCAAACCTTTCCCAGGAAGATATACCTTCCTCATCAAACTCAAATCCTTGATGCAGCTCAAGCTCGGGTCCGTTACTGTCGTGACCACAAATTCACCCGACATGGCTCGACAGTTCCTCAAAACACATGACTCGACTTTCGCCTCCAGGCCCCGGCTCGCGGCTGGGAAGCACACCACCTACAACTACTCGAACATCACTTGGAGCGCCTGCGGCCCGCACTGGCGCCAGGGGAGGAAAATCATGCTCACCCATCTCTTCAGCTTGAAAAGCCTGGAGGCCTACGAGCGTGTAAGAGTGGAGGAAAGAAGCGACTTTCTCGCTCGGCTCCATGGCTCGAGAGGCGAGCATGTCCGCGTTAAGGATCATCTTTCGCGCTTAAATCTCAGCGTCATGAGCAGGATTGTGCTGGGGAGGAACCACTTCACTGGCTCGAATAATCATCGAAATGATCGATCATCCGGCGAGTCAGGAGTCCTGAGGCTCGAAGAGATCCAGAAGATTTTGGATGAGCTTTTTTCGATCAGTGCGGCTTTCGTCGTCGGGAATTGCATTCCTTGGCTTGCCCGGTTGGATCTCAAGGGGTACGTGAAGAGGATGAAGATTCTGGGTCAGAAGTTCGATGAGTTTCTTGAGTTTTGTATCGATGAGCATATGATGGCTAGAAACGGGCAGCCAAAGGGGCCGGCGAAAGACATGATGGACGTTCTCTTGGACCTCGCAGATGATCCTGATCTTGAAGTGAAGCTCACCATTGATAACGTCAAGGGCTTCACGCTGGTATTTTTTAAATTTTTTCTAACTTTTCATATATATTTATTATATAATTGAAACGCTGACGTTCTGAGAGTTCTTCAATTCTTCAAGCATGATTTGATTTGCGGATTTCTTTTTCAGGATTTGCTGGCCGGAGGCACGGACACGGCTGCGACAACGGTGGAGTGGGCCATGGCGGAGCTGATGAAGAATCCGGAGAAAATAAACACGGCGGCCGAAGAACTCGACAGGGTCATCGGCCGTGGGAGATGGGTGGAGGAAAAGGACACACCAAACCTACCATACCTCGACGCGATACTGAAAGGAAACTTTCAGGCTGCACCCGGCTGGCTCGCTGCTCATCCCGCACGCGGCCCTCAAAGACTGCCAAGTCGAACACTACCACATTTCCAAAGGCACTTCGGTCCTGATCAACCTGTGGAGCATGGGTCGGAACCCGGCCGTGTGGGACTCTCCGGAGGAGTTCCGTCCGGAGAGGTTTTTGAACAAGGACATTGACATCAAGGGGCAGAGTTTCGAGCTGTTGCCGTTCGGGTCCGGTCGCAGGATGTGCCCCGGCTACCCACTCGGGCTTAAGATGATGCAATCGAGCTTGGCTAATTTGCTACACGGATTCAAGTGGAGGCTGCCGCGGGAAATGAAGCCGCGAGATTTGGACATGGAGGAAACATTCGGGCTGACTTCTCCGAGAAAATATCCTCTTGTCGCTGTCTTCGAGCCGCGACTAGCCCCCGACCTGTACAGCAGCACTCATGCACCATAATTATAATTATTAAAATAGAATCGGATCGGTTCGACCAGTTGAATTAAAACTATTGAATAAATAAATCAGTTTGTTATAAAATCAGTGAATAATTATACTGAATCAGTTTATTATAAATAAATCTTTAATATACTACTAATAATAAATTTTCAAATTAGCTAAACAAAAGCCCAAACTAAAATAAAAAGAACCCCATAGACTAAAACCAATTTTAGTCTTGGTTTTTGACATAATCGGCTTCAGATCGTTCCAAATCAACACCGCGCAGCAACCACAGCAGGATTTGGTGATGCAACGCTCTCCCTCGATATGCAAGTTTAATCAGGTCCATCGTCATCACAAATCGAGACAGGGCAGCAGTAAGGTGCTGCCCTGTTTGGACCATCCAACCTCAATTGTGGGTCAGCCATGTCTCAATAGAAGCTACTACAGTTGCCGAGGCAACAACATCAACAGCTGCAGATGAATCTGGCTGGCGTGAATATGAGGATGGTAGGGTCACCCAAGCATCATTAATATTACTTGCAGTACCATACGGGCTGAGATTTAATGCGTGAGTTATATGATTCACCATGTATGAGTCTATTTTTCGTGTGACTGTAAATTGAGTTTTTGTTATTATATTGGTTTGATTCTTGATTCTAAGTTATTCTATCTCAGAAGATCTATCTAACCATATAAGACAAATCTGTATACTGATTTCAGACGTAAATATCTTTTTATTCTGATAGTGAAATTGAGAAATTATTTCTTTAAACATGCTCTACGTAAAACGTAGTTTCTATGTATATATGACATGTTTCTTAATTCCACCTGGTTAGAGAGAAATAGTGTTCCAAAGTTAGTAGCTTGAACCTGCCTGTTAGAACTTGACAGTTCAAGCATCCAACTTCGAGGGTCTGAACCTAGAGTTTGCGATATCCTAATTAAGCAATTCTTGTTTCCAAATTATTTAGCTCGAAACAAGCTTTCTAGCGGTATAAAAATCGAAGCTAGTTGTGTCTGGTTATGAAGTTATTAGCTTCCAAAGTTAGACTATTAAATCTGTTTTTAAGGAGTTAGCGATAAGATTTTAGGCTTATATGCCTTCCTTACAGAATATAAAATTATAGGTTATAATGGGGCATTATTACTGCTCAACTTCTTTAAAGATTGTTGGATTCACTCGGAAGAGGTGAGTAAATAATTCCTGCGTATTTCATTTCGTACAAAATTAAATATGTGACTGATAATAAAGTATATTGGGTATAATAAGTACATAATATATACCCATGTGGAAGAGTGAAAATTTTATATTGAGCATTCATACATTCATGTGCATACACGCTGCATCATATCTGCGACGCTTGTTTCGCGAATTATCGCGCTTGTTATATGATTGATTTATGATCCGGATCGGCAGTGACAACTGCCTAGCCAAAAAGGATTTACGTCGCAGTTCATGCTTGTCACGCATACACATTTGCATCTACATATGACATTTTGATGTGACATAAAATAAATATATGTGTTAACGAGATGATAAATAACTCCTATACGTACTCAATAAAAGTACGAACGGTGAGCGAACCGCACGTGATAAATTAAAATATTATTTTAAATAAAATAAAATTTCTCATTCGGCTCACCAAATACATATTGAGTTGTTTACTCACATAGTGAGTCTTTTGACTCACCCAAATATTTAAATTCTCCTTTCAGATCACTAGTCAGTCAGTAGCGACAATGTTTGGGTAGCAACGAGCGAGCTCTTCGGTACGGTGCTATCCAAGGTTCAATTATTTTATCCAATGGAATCAGTAGTTCTTTACTTTTTCTTCATTTTAATTACTTTATTGTTTCATTAGTAGTCGCTCCGATGTACTTGGGTAAGATTTTGGGTTGTTTTTGAATAGTTTTAAATTTCGGATGTTCTTTTATTAGTATGTTGAACAGTTGACTTTGACTTTTTCTTCGCCGAAACTTGTTTCCACAATTTCCGGGTCGTGACAGAAACACTCCAACCACTAAATCACCCAATCATTTTATTTATATAATGATGTAGATACATATTATTTTGATAAATAGTTATTATATATAATTAGATTGATAGTCAAATATGTACAAATTAACAATTCAATCAAAAAATTAAAACCAAATTCCTAATGAATTCAATCTTCAGATCTGGTTCAGATAAATATGATGATAACTGAGAGGCCTTATCACATTTTTCTACTTGCTTTTACCACATATAATTAGATTTAGAATGAAAAATGCCACGTGTTGAAAACTTGAAATATCATATGTCAATTTATAATTGATGCATGTGTCTTCTTGATTATTGACGATTGCGTGTGATTTACGAGTAAGCCTAGATTAATTAATAATTAAAATTAAAATTAAAATTAAAATTAAAATTTCTGACTTTGCTGCAGAATCCAATACGATGTCGTATCGTGAACTGCTGTCAAAGAGGTTACCAGAGGTAATATCTCTCAACTCTCCGATGGAATCCAACTCCAAAAAACGCCCAAAATCAAAATCGAAATCCTCACGCCGGAACCCTAGCTCATCCTCCACGCTCTCATCTCTCATATCATTATCGGAGCCGCCGCCGGATTTCTTCCCTTCGAAATCGGAGTTCTTGCGACTTCTGGCCGTAATCGCCATCGCAACTGCGGTCGCCGTGACCTGCAATTTCGTGTTCAGAGTGGCCAATCGTCAGCAGCGTCCGTTTTGCGACAGTGTTGCGGAGCTCCACGAGTCATTTTCAGGTAAGAAAGAAGAGTAACCGAGACCTAATTAATTTTTTTTTTTTGTGTGTGATCATTTTGGTGGTTGTGAAAGCATAGTATGTGGTGTGGTATTGCAGACAATTGTGATCCTTGTCCGA
>NQLW01000065.1:435617-451308 GCA_002312845.1 Kalanchoe fedtschenkoi | reverse complement strand
ATGTTGCTTGCTTCGATATTTGACAAAATTCAAGTTGTTAGAAAATCACGTGCATGCATAAAATCCAGACCAGACACCACCATCCATATCCCATAATTTCTACCTAGAACAACTTTATCTTTTACCTACCTTAGTTTGTCGCCTTTGAAATTTATTGGATGTTCAAATTTCTAAACAAGATTTCATTCCGCTAGTTGAATGGGAATGTTCATACTTGATAAATGTCCTGGTCAGGTCAGGTCTTGAAGGAAGGTTCTGCCAATTCTGACCTGAAACTGTCTATGTTGCCTTGAAGCTTTGCGTGAATGAAGCAGGTATTTATTTTTCCATATGAATTCACATGAAGCATATTAAATGGAATCACATGATAACCAACTACAGTAGATAAAACCCAATTCAGGCTAAGGCTTGCAGAAGTAGCCACATTATTCCAAATTTGTAGACACCCAGAACATCTCGTGATTCCATCAAAACATTTCCTATTTTTTAACCTCAATCAAACAAATGTTTCCTTATATGACAAACGATCTAAGACGTTTGAATCACTCCTCGTCACATTACAAGTCAATGATTATAACAAAACAATTTTTCTGAGACCTGGTATGAGCTTTGGGATTGGGTGAGATACAAGACCTGAATGGGTCTATGTACAGGTCGGAACCAGAAAATCAAACATAACCAAATTAATTTGATTTAAAATAATTCGATTTTGGTAGTTGCTGATTTGATGCTCAGACCACATTAAAGTATCATGATTATAATAGTTTCATTTATTGGTTTTGCTAATTTACTATTTGATCAGCTTAAAACTAAATTATTAAAATAATAATAAAAGTAACATAAATATATTTTTTACTTTTATTACTTAATTAATATTTAAAGATCAAATTGAATAATGCAGTATTTTACCATTAATTGTGATTTTTCTAACTTGTTTATAGATTTATTATCAATCCAACTCATATTAACTATACTGCACGGACGTCATCAAAGGTGTGACATGACAGTAAAAATGGTGAGGGGGTGATTCTTAACAATTCCGACAATTATAGTTTGAATTTGTGATCTAGTGTGTGACTTCAATAAGTGTAGTATTGTATTAAGATGGAGGTTCGGTTGAGAACTGCAAATCATGTGAGAACTGAGAACTCAATACAAAAATGGTGTCAACACACAAGACACAAGACACAAAACGCGTCTACAAAACACAAAACACAAAACACCATTTTTGTCTTGAGTTCTCAGTTCTCACATGATATGCGGTTCTCAATGAAACCCCTATTATATTAAAATATAAATATATACAGAAGAAAATGATAATAATTCAATTTTTAGGTTTTGGACTGAGCGAACTGAAATAATTTGGCTATTACAACAAATTTTGTATAGTTGGTTCTGTCCGTTAAACTAATTATATAAATTCATAATATTTGAGATTTTAGTTGTCTTGAAAGAAGCACTCCTTTATTAGTTGTATGAATCATAATATCGTATTAGGTACCGCTTTTAACTGTTATACCAAAAAAAGAATGACTAACTATACTTTTAAAAAAATTAATTTTTTGAATGGATATAAAAAAATTTCACTTTGATGTAAAGAAAAATATTGTTCATCTTATTTTAATGAAAGTTTTACAGAATATTCTAGTGAAGTTGGCTATACCACTAAATCTTGATATATAATGCTAATATCAAGAGCATTAAAATAAGACATATTTTTAAAAGGATATATTATGCTGGACTTCTGATTTCATATGCTTTTGAAGCAACTTATACATATGATTTCATTTATTAAAGAAATTACTACAATTCTATTCACTTGACAAAGTGAAGAGAGCTGACAACTTATCGGTAATCATGCTAATGCATATCAATGCATATGGACTTGTGAGTATAAAAGGTCAGAAATTATTTTATGTACATCAATATATTTATCTTTGTCGATAGTTTGTGTATATGACACGACATAAACAAGAATTTCTTAAAAAACTCAAAAAATATAAATGAATTACAAAAATCTAGATAAGAAGGTTAAGGCTCATTGATTTGATTGAGAAGAGAAATATTTGATCTTAACAATTTCCATGAACAGAGTTCGAATTTTTTGATGATCGTTGTATACGTTCCATCATTATATTAATAATTAAAAAAAGAATACATGGGTCTGGAATTTCTTGATCATCTAAATGCTTTTATAATAGTCTCACAGCTTACTCTCCTACAACACCACATTTAATGGTATGTTTGAGATGAGAAATTGAATCATGTTTGACATCAATTAATCAAAGATGAATCATATTGATTTTCCATCGGATATGCACTAAAAACAATTGTGCTCAATAAAGGTGCTCATTAAAATCAATGATAAGACATTATATAAGATATGGATGGGAACGTCAGTGAGATAGTCTTTGTTAAAGTCCCGAGGGTTTAATTTTTTTCATAAAATGTTCATAATTTTGATAAGCCAGCTACAAAGACTATTAAATGGTTTTTTATGATAAACCCAACGAATTAAATGGGTTCTACATTCCCACAAGGATAAATTGTTTTTCATTTGAACTACAATTTTTAAGGAAACTTATTTTTTAGAAAATTAGTGGGAGTATAATGTAACTTGAAAGAGTTCAGAAATCCCAAGAAAGAGAGTAGTGCACAATGAGTTACGATTTTATTCCTGTAACCACTCGCAAGTCTGAAAGGATAAGTTGAGAATATATGTGGTATGTTTCCTCACAAACTATAAACCACCATCTATTATGTATAGAGACTTGTGGACCTACTTATTACATTTTTTGTTATTTACATATATTTATTACATGATTAAGCCACACATTTCTTTCATGTTATGTTCAAACAAACACTCCGTTTGCGAGACACCTTTCGCGCTCCTCCCGTAAAATTCATTGCGTGTGCTCCCAACAAAAATTAAATTCAAGACCTCCTGATTAGATATTTTCATCTCTTACCAGTTGAGCCAACTCTTTTTAGTACCTACAAATTACATATAAGTAGTCATGGGTCTTGACTCCAGAAAATGGTTTTGAGCCATGTGGTCTGAAATAGACTCCATGTAGTGAAACAAAAGGTATGGACTTTGCTTATTTCTCGTAGTGTAAAATCGTTTTAAGTGTATGGTATTCAAAAAGACTTACATGGATAGAAATGTTCATACATTTAATGTGCAATTAGTGACGAAAAGTCTCAAGCGAACTCAAAACATTGAATTTAATGAGATTTATTCTCCCATCATGACACTCAAAACCATTTAGATATTCTTAGACATTACTCCAGATTATGCTAAAAATATATGAAAACTTTATTAATCCATTAATGGATTAAGGCAAGCATATTTGAGTTAAAATCTTCTCTTTGATGAGGATATCAAAATGTTTGGCTTCTATTTAAAATGAAGAGGAACATTTTGTCCACAAAAAAGGATCAGTGGAGGCATAATTATTTTCTTACATGTATGACATAGATGAGAAATAACATATATATAGTTAAGTCATAGTTTGAGAAATTGTTTCTCAATAAGAGGCTAGGGGGATGAGATTTGTATTTTAAAATTAGAATATACAAAGATCTGAAAGACTGATGGGATTGATACCCAAATCATTCATAGCTATGAGATGCCCAACACGTTCAAACTACATAATTACAAAAAAGATAATCTTCTTATATCGCATGACATATTTCTCAGCAAGATTCAGTGTCTTTATGACACACGCTATGTCACGTACTAGATATTGGTTTTATACTGGTGAGACTTATGAAATATATATTATTTAAATGTTGTTACTGGTGAAATATATCTTGTTGGATTGTATTCAAGAATATTCTTACATACTTCTGAAGTAGTTATGAAATATATCTAATTTAAATGGTATGGAAAATAAAGCTCACTGTAAAAGTTGTACCAATGATAATTTTTAAACAAATAGGCATGGTTTCAATAGCAATATAGTTTCATTACCTAATTAAATGACGAATTTGTAAGTTGGAATGGTTCCAAATGTGACACGCTATATTGTTCTACAACAAATGCTTCGTACACTCAAATATTTATTTTAGTGCTTTCACTTGATAATAGAAAATAAATTATTAGAGATCATTTGCTAGTGGGCAAAGTATCAACAATCTCAAATGCTGGTGTGATTCGTGGACTAGACTCCCTTTTCGGTCGAAACTTGACTTAAAATTGAAGAATGCGATTCACATGCTAAAAACTTTGTGGATCGTTACCACATGTATGATAGATGCTGGTTTGAGTATAATGATATGTTACTTTTAATAGTTGATTATTTGAGTTTATATTACTGTCCGATAAATATTGAACTCATTACATGATTGACATATTGATAAAATTAGTATGTCAATTAATTGATGATCGAATTTCATAGGTCGTAAATATATAATACTAAAATTAATAAAATGGCTAGATATTAGAAAATATGTATTGAACTGACCCGCCTTTAGAATATTGTAAAACTTTTAAGTATTATGAGTATATGTTACAAAGTATGAGTATAATTTTTAACTTTAATTGACTGTTGTTTCATACGTGTGGAATGATTTGCGCTGATGTCATCAAAAGCTACTAATAAATCCCGTATCTATGAAGATAACTTTTTGTGTAAGTAATGAATCATGGCGAGAGATGTAAGTCAATAGTGTAATAAAATATGTCATTCTTGCGATGAGAGAAATATTTCCAGATCTTTCAATTATTGAAAGTTGAGAAATGCTTAGTCATTCTCAAACAAACTAAATGTCATTCATTTAATTTATTTATTTTATCCGGAGATCGAGAAGTATGATTAAGTTTAATTAAGAATAATACAATTTTCTTTCTTAACTCATATCAATATATTGTTGGACAGAGGGATTATGAATATAATGGTTGTGTGTAGTGGAAGATTATTGGTGTCTGTCCATCAAACCGGTTAAATAGACACACAATGATTGAGATAATGATTTTTGATGGTCGCACAAAAGCACGAGTTGGATGATTGAAGTGGATTTGAAGAACATAAGAACTAAGACAACACACATCTTATTAGTATAAATTAGGAGAAAACCCAAAAGGGGCCCCGAACTACCGCGTCCTACCCAATTGCGGTCAGAACTACCGCGTTTTTCAAAATGTGCAAACCGTTAATTTTTGTTAACACTGTTAGTATGAGTTTACCTCCGTTAACAGATACATTATTCTGTTAAAAAATATAAAAAATAAAATGTGGACCCCACAAAAATTCCCTCTCCACTATTCTTCGACTCTTTCTCCGACGCCTCTTTTCCCCTTTCCTGTAATCCCCCTCTCCACTAGGCACATCGTCCAGCTCGGTGGAAAGCTCAACGCTCTTCTGCCATCTCCTTCCAAATCGGAGCGAACCGAAAAATTAAAAAGAATAAGGGGAAAAAAACGAGTCAATGGTCGTGAACTGATTCAATTATCATGTTCGGTTTCGCCTGGTTCAAAATCGGTTCAAGTCACCAATTGATTTTCCGAGACAAGGTGCGATGAAGCAGGGGTTTGGAGTTGGTCCAGTAATCCACGCCATTCAAAACGTCCATGTGGCAGAATCTTAGAGGTTCGTCGTGGCCAGCGGACCGAGCTGAGCTGACTTTGGGTCCGGAACAAGAAATGGAGCGGAGGATTTCCTCGAAGACGAGCTCGTCACAGGGGATGGCCAAGGGGCCGTGGTTGGAGAATCCGAACTCCTCCTCGGCCTGACTCAGAAGCTTCTCGAAGACGGGGTGGTTTAAGTAAGTGGCGCGGATGACGAAGCGGGTGCGGTTGGCGCCGACGGAGACGACGATGTGGCCGAAAGGGATATCAGAGGGGATGCGGCGGCAGGAGTGAGCCGCCTTGCTGCGCCAATGCTTGAGTATTTGGCGGAGGCGGACGATGTGCCTTGTTAGTATGAGCCGGAGGGGGAAAAGATGGGGATTACAGGAGAGGAGAAAAGAGACTGACGGAGAAAGAGTAGAAGAATAGTGGAGAGGGGATTTTTGTGGGGTCCACGTTTTATTTTTTAAAAGAGTAATATATTTGTTAACGAAGGTTAATTCATACTAACAGTGTTAACAAAAATTAACGGTTTGCACCTTATTTGAAAAATGCGGTACTTCTGACAGCAATTGGATAGGACGCGATAGTTCAGGGTCCCTTTTGAATTATTCCTCTATAAATTATTAGGCCAAAACCAAACTTATATTTTAAATAAATATACGGCTAGGATTCCGTTACAATGATAATTCATTCTACATATCACACACAATAGCATCTTCATAAGAAGTTAGTACTTTACAGTATAGATCAAACCTTTTTTGTGGTTAGAGCCTTAGAGGCCCGAACATTTTCTCAACTTCTTGATAGTGGAGTCAAGCTAAGAGTCACATACCCTCCACTTTTTGATAGTGAAATCTGATTTATTGTAAAACAATTTTCACATACATCTAACATATTTATAGTCACATGGTACCATCTTGAACAACATCCAAAATATCCAAGTGATTTGTGGATCAAACTTGATGTGTTATATTACAACCTATGACATCTACTTAAAAGGTCCCCCAACATCTAGAGCGCATGCGCACTTCATATTAGTGGAACCTTTTTTATACTTGTCAAAATGATATCAGCAGATGACGTCTTGTTCTTGTGTGCTGACGCGCATGTTCCATTCTCCAGCCCAAGGCTTTCTCTCAAATGAGCCCAATGGGCCTTCTTTGCTTCTTTTTGACGAACTTATGTTACGTGGCTCGAATTCCAAATGGCATCCCATTGGATCCGTGACACGATATCGACTCATAAATAATTACAATTTCATGTACAAGTTGTACTAAATTCCCTTTTCAGGCAACGTAAATTCCCAAAACACACTCGCATTCTGTCAAACTCGCAGTCTCCGATCGTCTTCTCCGCATCTCCCAGCAGTCAAAAACTCTCTCCGTCTCGCCGTCGAAGGATCGAAGAAGCCGGTGCAGGCGGCGGGCACGGTGAAGAAATGCATTCCTTTCTGTATAGGTTAAATGCACTGCTCACTTTCTCACTCACCATTCTCGCCTTCATCTGCGGAATGGCCTCTTTCTCCGATAATTTCAACACTCCATCTCCTTCCGTCGATCTTAAGGTATGCCTCTTTCGATCCTGTCTTCTTCTTTGTGTCTTCAGTTGAGGATTTTTTGATTTGTGGCTAACCCTAGCTTTTTGTTCGTGAATCCATGTGCCTCTTTTTTAGGTTCTGAATGTGAATTGGTTTCTCAAGCAGTACGGAAATGATGAGGTGATTCCACTTCTTTTCGAGAGATTTTTTTGTTAGAGCTATTCAGTGTACCAGTGAGCAAAACTAGAGTTAGCTGATGATGCCAGTAGCTAGACGTGTAAATTATTCCTCTTTTTCACTGGTAAAGATAACACAAATTGGGAGAGTGAATGGCTTTTCTGTTTTATAGGTCAGTTTGACATTTTCTGTAGAAGCAGATCTGCGGTCTCTGTTTACGTGGAACACTAAGCAGGTTTGCATATTCTTCAAAAGACTTCGTATTTTCACATATTTTTTTCTGTATTATGCAATTTCTTTGCTTTTCTTGCCAGTGATGCACTTTTTAGTAACCCTATATGATGTCTGGTACTAAGCTTTATTTTGGGATAAGAGCTTAGAATTTCATTTACAATCTGTAGTTCTGTACCTTATCTATGACAAGCTAATTTTACTCTCTACATTTTGGAACTATGTTTACGGTTTATCCTTTATTTGTCAGTTGATGTGCTTGTTGTTTCTTTTTTACAGATATTTGTGTTTGTAGCTGCTGAATATGAAACTCCAAAGAATGCTTTAAACCAGGTAACCTGCCCTTTCATTTTACATGATGCTAAGCTTAACCAGGTGTCAGTATGGAGATCTATGTCTTGTTAACAAAAGCAGATCAGTCGGTTATTTTATCTACTGAATCCGCGGATGCATTGAATTTTTTTTGGCATGTTGACCCTTCTTAGTTTTCGGATAGGGCTGGACATGATTAACATTTATTTACAAACTTGTGTGCTGCTTTTTGATAAAAAAATGGTGACGACAGATATCTCTATGGGATGGTATTATACCCTCAAAGGATAATGCAAAATTTTCGACTCAAATTTCCAACAAGTATCAATTCATTGATCAGGTCAGCACTATGTCTATTGTCTAGCAATCAAATCCTTTTATCGCTCTTAGCTTGAATCTTGTATTGCGAAAATCATAGAACTTACCACTTATTATTCCTGCACAGGGTACCAATCTCCGCGGGAAACCTTTCAACTTGACCTTACACTGGCATGTCATGCCCAAGACTGGCAAGATGTTCGCTGATAAGATTGTCATGAGCGGCTATCGTTTGCCAGATGAATACAGATAAACAAGGCCATTCCTGTTTGATCTTAGGATGTATAATTTTATAATCATATTAAGAATTTCACATGACAAAAAGTTTTGAGGAGAGATTGTTCACTGCTATATGTCCCTCTTATTTTAACCTATCAACTAGCTGACAATTTATGCTATTGCTATTGCTGGGATGAATAATTTTTAAGTTGTCTTCACAGTGTCATATAGTACATGATATTTTAAACTTTGTCTAGTTTAAATCTCTCTGCTTGACATATTTAATTGTGTTATGAGATAACTTAAATTGAACCAGCTTGTCAGTTGATTCTGAATTGGAATAGAGTCAGATGGTTTTGGCCCCTATAAAAATTGTGGACAACAGCACAAAAATAGATTTGGTGAATGGTGGAATCGGTATCGACTACATGAAATTTTTGGGCTTTGTTTGGTTTAGGAAAAATTGGAGGAAGGCAAAATTTGGAGAGAAGAAGAAATTTTTTGGTTTTTATTTGATTTTTATGTTTGGTTTTTAGATGAAAAAATTGAAGAAAAATTTCAGAATAATTTTTAATTTAATAAAAATTTCCTTCTAATTTCCCATTCAATTCTATACTTCAAACAATATATAAATAAACATAGAATTCATCATTCTTGACATTTTCATTTTCTGTCTCATTTTTTTCTAAACCAAACAACAAACATATCATCAGGAATGCTGAAAAAATATCAACTCGTTTCTTCGTCAGCGTATTAGCTTTCTCGAGGCTCTCTTTCACGAAAATTGTTTGGGTGGACACACTCCACCGCATTGACTGCGGACTCGCCAATAAGGTGTCGCCACGTTGCACTTTGACCAACCACGTGACGCGTTGAAAAATTAAAAAAAAATTTCACAACAAATGAAAGATTGTCACGTGTCATTTTGACTTTTCAAAATAACACGTGGCGACTCATTACTGGTGGTGTCTACAATCCTTTGTCCGCCCAAAAATTTCTCCTCTTTCAGCCCTTTAGCTTTTGTCCACTAAGAAACATCAAAGCTTAAGGCAATCGAACACTTGACCTCTAAACTCAACTTCGTTGCCTCATGGGGCCAACCAAAATTGGGACTGATTTTAACAGCCCTCCTACCTTTTTTCAAGTTTGTCCAACTGGCACGCCCTACAAGTATCGATGCATGCTTCCACAATCCACATCAACCTCTTTCTATAGTGGTTCAAAACAACAAGGCAAAGGTGTGATCCACCCCGCGGTATCCAGGCCAAAGTGCATCTTCAACTTCCTTTACAAGGGTCTGCCTTAGCATCGATCCAACTAGCCGCTATATACCTAAATACCCAAGTCCTAAGTTGTCTCCTTTTAAGAGGATACAGTTGAACAAGTTAAGAGGTGTTCCAGCTTGAACAAGAAGGATTCCAGCGTCCCTGACGGGGACATTTTTAACACTGAAGAAACACACGCAAGGAGACAGAAAAAAGTGGCGCTATGTCACTTGTAAGAAGAGAAAGACGCCGACACTTAGTTCCGGACGGCCTGATCTTTTTATTCTTGGCATCAGTAGATGCAAAACCTTGTACACTTATATATATATATAATGTAAAAATCTAGTATACAATTGTTAAATACAAGTGAAAACCAGACGTCTTTGTGCTGTCGGAGTAAACCTTGTATTTGCCTCAAGGTAGTCTGAACCTGCCTCATCGGTCAGAATTCTTCATGGTATCAAATCTTACTCAGGTTTAGCTTGATCTTGTTGTTTTCCATTGCATATTCCATATTAGTCTCAATATCCTTTATACCCATGAGCTCAGAAATGACAGAAGTAGAATCAGTGAACAAGAACCTCGTTGCAGTGGCAGAAAGGTCAATGTGGATGATCTGCAAACAAAAATGAGAGCACAATTTCTCATTTATCTTTGTTGAACCTGAATGCATGGCATAGGAATTGTACAATGAAACTTTGTCAAAATATTTTGTCATTGGTTGCAGAGATATGTTATCGACTCGTGTAATGAAAGACTCCATCATCACTAATAGTGAAGTCTGCTTATTTGCTCTTTCAAAGTCTGCCCGCTAATACATTAGAATTTCCTACTAAAAACATCTGATGCAATATTAGTCTTTCTTGGGTGACAGGCATAAGTGAAACCGTAGTCCTTAAGTTACCGCATCCATTTGTGTTGCTGAAGATTGAGTCTATCTGGTGAAAAATATACCATATTCTTTTATGGTCACTAAAGACAAAAGTGTATTCACATTTTTAATGCAGAGCCAATAAGTAGAATAATTATGCTTTGTGCTTGTTTCAGAGAGGTTTAAGTAATAACTCAACCATGTTGCATGAGCACATATTCTAGCCCCAAGCATGAGACGTCACAATACAAAGCAAATTCACTAGTGCCAAAAGGTAAGGCTGAAACTGAAGTAGTAGCTAGTGAAAGCTTTTTCAACTTCTAAAAACTCTCCTCACACTCATTAGACCTAAAAACTTGATTGCTTTCGGAGTTCAACGAGTTAATGGGACAACTATGTGAGAGAAATTACGTAAATCATCGATCTAACCATATCTAGAAAGCTCTGAATCTTTACTACTGAAGTAGGTCTAGGCCAACACTCGATTGTTATAACCTTAGAAGGATTAACATTGGCAACCTCATTGTGAATTTATTGTCATGTTTTATTTACGGATTTATTTAATTATTCCAAATTTAGTTCTATATCCAAAAAATACAGAGATGGAAAAAAAGTTTCTTATAAAAAATAATAAACAAAGATCTAATCCACAGGATTTGAAAGTTCGTAGTGGAGTAGAGACCAAAGACCAGCTGAGTTATCCGCAGCAAGGATTTTAATGCTACAAAATTCATAAATTTCTAGACTATAATATAAAGGAATTAGTGGATCCTTGTGTTTACATAAGAGCGCATTGTACTTTATGGTTGATTTTTGTAAAATTTTCTTTTATGAGCTCCACTTTTTTTATAGACTAACTCTGAACTTATTGATTGGAAAAAGTTTTGAGTCATAAATCCGCGAGCTATACCTTTCTAGCATAAGTAGCTAGGGCAAATGTTTTATGAGATTGTAAATCATTAGCTTAATTGTATTTTCAGCAAACGTCACATTTTGCTCAGAGCATGACGGTAAAGATTTTAATGAAAAAAATCACAACATTGAAAATGAAGTGGTACTCAACTATTTTTTTTTTTAAAAAAAAAGGGGATCGATAGTGGTATTCAACTATGTTTTGCATTTTCTCGACCGAGCATTGTCAGTTTTTTTTTTGTCTGACTTATATTTCAAGATTTCTATATATATAACAGAATAGGATTGGGAGCGTGGCGACGCTCCCGGTCGCTTCGGTTTGGTCCCAGTCGGTTCGGTCCGGTCCCGGTTGGTTCGGTTCGAAAATCGGTCGGTTTGATTTGGTTCCGATTGGTTTGGTTCGGTTCGATTTGAAATTGATTGGTTTGGTTTGTAGTGGATCGGTTCGGTTTTAAATTTTCGGTTTCAAATTTTAAAAAACTGATGACTAATAATTTGGTTTGATTTTTAATTTTTCTCGAACCGGACCAAACCAATCGGTTCGATATGTAACAGAATAAGATGTTTGTATGACGCTCCTTGCGGTACGGTTCGGTTCGATTTCAAATTTTAAAAAATTGTTCGGTTTACAGTTTCATATTTTAAAAAGGAATGACTAATAATTTGGTTCGATTTTTAATTTTTCTCGAACCGAACCGTCGGGACGACGGGTGCCTTTACTTGTTCGTTATAAAATTTAGGAAAAAATTAAAAGGTACGAAATATTTCCGTTTTCCCACTTGCATGTAGAATTATCTAAATGTTAAAAAGAGTGTAAGAAAAAAAATTTGGACTAATTTTAAAAAATAAAGTTTATAATTTATTTCTTTAACTAATATTACTCTATGATTTATATTCTTTCGCTAAAACTACGTTGTTTGTTTTGTTATCAAATTAAATAATATTATTATTTTTATACAAAAAAATTCATATATTTTATATTAAATCGATCCTATTACTGAACATATTTAATAAAATTAATTGTATTTAATGAATCAATTTATCAATTTTGATAGCTCCTGAAGAGATGACAATAATTAATATTCCATTTAGAATTTTTCCCGAAAATCAAAATAGTTAAACGTTAGACTTATTACGTGGAGAAAAAAATCAACCGGTTGATAGGAGAAAAATGAACGTGTAGACTGTAGAGTGTAGATCTCTCCGCGGCAGTATTTTACGAAACTACAGGGACGGATATGTATATTTTAAATTCGCATGTAAATATAATAATAATAAATACAGGGTCAGTTTTGTAATTTTTTTCAGAAACGTTGTCTTTCAGCACCAGTGGGCTCGCTCTGCTGCAAACCCTAAAACTTCAACCAAACGCTTCCCTGCACCACCGTCTTGGAAGTCGGCGAGGGCCGTGATTCGTGGAAAATCACATTACGACAAGCTATTTGAGTTTCTCCCTTGTCGTGCTAAGTTAGCTGCGGAGTAATTTTTGGTTGCCCCAAATGGAGAATGACTCGTCCTTTCTTTTCATCGGCACAAAATTTGATAGGAAGAAGTTTTCCAAGGATTTCGACAGGTTCAAGGTAGCTTCATCAGCTTTTTCCTATTCATATATATATATTTTTTAGGATAACTGATTAGGAGGAAATCGACGCCAAATGTTTTAGAGTGATTATGTTCTCGAGAGAACGTGTTAAGCCATGTCAGTCTGTATAGTGTTTACGTTGATCCATAAGAGATGATAATGTTGAGCTGGATTTTGTTGTTTTCAGGAGAAGAAAAAAGATGCTGACAGTGTTGTGGAGAATGTGGTTACTGAGGATGAGAAAGAGAATGGTGGACCAGAGAAGGAGATTGTGCCTGTGCCTGTGTCTGTGTCTGTGTCTGTGTCTGTGTCTAGTAGAAAAAGGAAACGCAAGGGGATGGTAATGGGTGAGTAAGAATCTTGTAGAACCATTTTTTGGAGAAATTTGATTCATTGTTGAAAAAATTAAATTTATCTATTGGAATGATGACGTATTCTTTCATTTTTAAAATGGTTTAGAATCAGTGGACGGGTTTCGTGTATTCAAGCCTTCAAAAAAAGTGGGAAGTGAATTCGAGCAGGAGGAGGAAGCAGTTGATATTGTTGCCCAACGTAAAAAGGAGCTCAACAGGCAGATGGAGGTAGTAATAATTGTTATTGTTACTGCTAATGTAATTGGTTCATGGTTTGGCAAAATATTCCTCTCATCCTAATTTATGGGCCAGTGTGATGCGTTGTTGAGGAAGAAGTATAACATCCATACTTCTGGAAACAATGTCCCGTCCCCTCTGAGTGATTTCAAAGAGTTGATGACAAGGTTAGCTTTGTTGCCCCCTGTGTTCATCTAATCCTTTGAGCTAGTCTCTGACATGCTACATGATCACAAACTTAAGTTTTACTTTCATCTTGTGATGAATTATTTAACTTCATTATAGAAAAGACTGATGATTTTTAAATTTTTGTGATCATGTTTGACATGTATCTATATGCAATGATTCTTTGTGAATTATTTTTCTTAATGATATTTATATATGTTTATCTCTTGCAATTTGACATATTTCATTGTTTGGGCAGTTATCAATGTGAGCCTTATATACTAAGGAACTTGGCAAAACTTGGATTCAAAGAGCCAACTCCGATCCAAAGACAAGCCATTCCGGTTCTCTTATCGGTATCAAATCATTTTCTCCATAAGGCTCCTCTATAGTTTACCTTTTTACCGAAATGCACTATTTCTAAATTATATATCCCAGATATTGCATTCTGTTTGCAACTTGAGCTGTCTTTGTAAAATTGGATTTTGTTTTCTTTTTTTCATGTCAGTACAATTAAATATTTATTGGACTATTTTGAAGGGACGTGAATGCTTTGCTTGTGCTCCAACTGGATCTGGAAAAACTTTAGCATTCATTTGTCCCATGCTAATAAAACTTAAGGTATGTCAATCCTGCAGATAACTCTTACTGCTTGCCCTTTTCTTGGTCGATATGTTTAGATCAGGTAAATTCATTTGAATATTCAGTGTTCATCAGCTGATGGTATCCGAGCTGTGATCCTCTGTCCCACACGCGAATTAGCTGCTCAGACCACAAGAGAATGCAAGAAGTTGGCAAAAGGAAAGAAATTTTATGTCAGATTAATGACTAGTGAACTGAAAACTGCTGATTTCTCGAAGTTACGATGTGATATATTGATATCTACTCCACGTCGCCTGCAATTTTCTATACGCAGGAAAAGGCTGGACTTAAGTAGGTAGGTTGGAAATTGTTCAAGATCTTCTTTAGTATCATGTGATGTTTTGATCTCTGTGCCTGTTAGAAACTTCATGTGCGTAAAAATGTTTTTCATCCAGGGTTGAATATCTTGTCCTTGATGAATCCGACAAACTATTTGAACTAAGCTTGATGAAGCAGATTGATTCTGTTGTAAAAGCTTGCTCAAATCCATCCATCATTCGCTCATTGTTTAGTGCTACGCTACCTGATCGTGTTGAAGAGCTTGCAAGAACCATAATGCATGATGCTGTACGTGTGATTATTGGTAGAAAGTAAGATTTTGTTCCTTTGTTTTTATGATTAAGAAAGGTACTTTTTTATCACTCGCATCAGTATAGTTATGTATGCATTGAATCAAAACACATATTTGTAGTCTGGTACATAGATAACGAGATTCACAATACTCATATATGGTTTGTACTATTTTTCAAGCGTAGTAGGTTGCATGCTAATTTCTTTTCTATTTTCCATTTTAAAAATTGTTAGGAATTCGGCTTCTGAAACGATCAAGCAGACACTGCTCTTTGCTGGAAGTGAAGAAGGGAAACTTCTTGGTCTTCGTCAAAGCTTTGCCGAGGTATTCTTACAGGATGACCTTATATCGAGATTGCTATGGTATACATTTGTTATGAACTGGGTGATTACTGAGAGTATTGGTTGCTAGTTAGTTCGTCCTTGCTGTCCGTTTTTTTTTTTTTTGTTGCTGGATAAAACTTTATATAGTTTGTTTTCATTTTGAGTTGCATGATGATGACGCTGATAACCATTATTGCGATTTAGGTCAAGACCTTTCTGTTCTCTGTCTTTTTTTTTTGCCTGAAGTCACGTGAATCATGATTATGTTCTAGCTATGGTTTTTGGGCTTTCTGATCTCATTATTTTTCTTGTATTCTTCACAGAGCTTGAATCCACCAGTATTGCTCTTTGTCCAGAGCAAGGAACGGGCAAAAGAGCTCTATAAAGAACTGGCTTTTGAT
>NQLW01000065.1:411264-434166 GCA_002312845.1 Kalanchoe fedtschenkoi | reverse complement strand
GTTAGTTAGACATCGTTCACATGAAAATTCAGTGGCTACATAATGCGTGCGCGATCATGTTTCAGTTGAATTTTTAGATTATATATTAACATTATTTTTAGATTATATTTTTGTCTCTCAATTTTTTCACTAAGCAATATTGTTGAACCTGCAACATATTTCAGTTAATCAAATTGAATGGTTATTTGAAAAATCAATTAATTCTTTTAATCGATTAAGTATTTAATTATTCAAATTCCAATGAATTGATTGGCTTAAATAAAACTATTTTTATTTACTGAAATCTATATAAAAAGAAACTCGTGATTTTAATATAATAAAAAATTTATTTGATTAATCAACTCTGGTATTATAACTTCCCTTCCGATAATTGAATAGAGTAAATTCATATTTTTGGGCCAGATTGAACAACCAAAAAGTAATATGGGCCGAGTTTTTAATGGGTCGGGTCAGTGGAGAAGGTTGGACTGACAGCATGGCACATCAATCGAAAATAGAAAGAGACATTTGAGTCAAACAAAAGGCGACCAGTGAGTGTTTAATGATGTCGCGCTGGGTGTTTCTGTTGGCTGTCTGAATCGTAATCAAAGTAGTGTAGTTACGCAGCAGCAGCAAGCATAGAGAAACGAGTATTTATCCGATCTCAACACAACCCACTTCAACTTCATCCTTTTTTATCACCCTGCGCAGGATGTTATCACGCGAGTATTTATCTGGAAACGCCTACTGAATCCTGTCAATCTTCTGTGTTGTAGGTTTTGCTAAGCCAGCCAGGTAGGCGAAAATTAGGTGCTCGGATCAGCTACATCCAGGTACCAGACTGCTAAGATGAAAATGAGGAAGAAAAACCTGATGCTTCAAATCGTTGTTGACTCTTATTTTACTTTCATTCTTGTTGTTGATTTGGTGGATGGTTAATTTCTGGTGTGGCGTGTGTTCGATCTGGTTGGAGATTTTTGGAATTGAATACGCGGTTGATTTTTCGGATCCCTTATTGCGGATTAATGGTTTCTAATTACTTCTATTATTTTTCCATTCCATATATGTTAATTAATTGAAGTGTTAAAAGTGATTGTTCTTGTATGATGAATGATTCAGTTGGTAGTGGGGAGCTCTTCTTGGCTACTCTGAGATTCAAGTTTAAACTCTTCGTGGTTATGAGACGGGCATTAAACTGAGTTTCGAGTTTTATGTTGAGAAAGTTTCAAGATTTTTGATTTCACAGATCTTTACAGTGCCTGATCATGTTTCCAAAAAGTTTATTGCTCTGATAATCCCATGGTTTTGCGATTCCATGCTCAAAGAAAAAGTATAATGTTTTAGAGGTTTCATGCCATTTAAGTAGCTTGCTTGGCACGAGCAAGGTATGTCCTATTCATCTAATGGCGCAGTTTCTTTTCTCTATTTGTATGAGGTTCTGGATCAAGGAGCATCCCATATATGTTTCATAATCAGAGTTTGATGTATGAAGTTCTTTCTTCACGTGATGAATATTTGCAACCATTCTTAGATGTGAACTACGAGTGTTCTCAGAGTCATGCATATTTTGGTTGACTTATTCACATTTGGTTTTGTTGAAATAGGATCTTGGACACCTTACAAAATCTTACTGTGGACAGTCTTTGGGTTTCAAAGTTGAGTTGCTACAGTTTTTACCACATGTTGTGAAAATTCTTGATTGAATTTATCTGTACCGGGTGCTCTTGTTTGAATGTGGTTGTCGTAGTTTGTATTTTGCGTAACCAGAGGTTTGAAACATACATTTGACCCTAGAATGGTGTTTGCTTTGTGAAGTCAAACTTCTACTCACATTTCCTCTGCATTATAATGTAGATATCTAAAATTCGTAAAGCACTTTTGATTTGGTCATTCATGGATGCTTTATTTTTCTTTCCGAAAGCAGGAGATAATAACTTTTGTGAAAAGCTATTATGGATCATCAAGGTCAAGGACAGCCGCCGGCGATGGGAACAGTGGATAACTCTGCCCAAATGCCATATGGCATGCCACCTTACCAGCCTAATCAAATGACAGTAGCTGCTCCTGGGGCAGCATCTGGAGGGCAGCACCAGCTTGCCCACCAGCACATCAACCCGCTACAGCAACAACAGCTTCAACAACAACTTCAATCCTTCTGGGCAAATCAGCACCAAGAAATTGAAAGGGTTACAGATTTCAAGAATCACAGCCTTCCCTTAGCTCGAATCAAGAAGATCATGAAAGCGGATGAGGACGTGCGAATGATATCTGCAGAAGCTCCAGTGATCTTTGCCAGGGCGTGCGAGATGTTTATATTTGAGTTAACTTTGAGGTCATGGAATCACACTGAAGAAAACAAGAGGAGAACTTTGCAAAAGAATGACATTGCTGCAGCAATCGGGAGGACTGATATCTTTGACTTTCTTGTTGACATTGTCCCTAGGGAAGATCTGAAAGATGAGATGCTGGGGTCAGTTCCAAGGGGCTCAATTCCTGTCGGAGCCCCGGCAGATATGCTCCCTTACCCATACATGCCTATGCAGCACATGCCACAAGTGGGGACTCCAGGAATGATCATGGGTAAGCCCATGATGGACCCATCTATGTACGCCCAACAGCCCCACCCTTACATGGCTCCGCAGATGTGGCCGCAGCCTCAGCAACCACAAGAGCAGTCGTCTTCAGACCAGTGACGCTTCCATGCTTGTAATGGTAGTTTATCTTGAGTATGTCATGTTCACCTTGCGCAATATGGCGCTTGCTCTAAAAGTTCTTTTTTCACGTGTAGGAATAGAATGAGGATGGGAATGGGGTTCTGCAGCGGAAAGTGGCTCTGGAATGAGAGAACTGGTCAAGATCTTAACGTAACCTGGGATCTAATAATGTATGTCGGCGAAGAATAGTGAATTCTGGGTGGCTTAGCCATGCTGTATACATGGTTTGACTTTGATTTGACTGCATGGTTAACTAGATGAAGTTGTGTAAGAAGTCTACTTAGGCTGTTCTTTGTGTTCATTGGTAAAACTGGTTTTCAAGTATAAAGTTTCTTTCTGCTCTCTAAACTCCATTTTCACATCAAACAATCTTTATTAGTATTTACATCCGAAGCCGGTTGAATATTGAATGATAATTTGAATGGTCAGGGTTAAATCATATCTGATGGCTGAATAATTTATTTTCTTTTGTTATTTATTTTTTTAAGTGTCTTAATATATAATAATTTATTAATATAAAACTATATTATAATTTTACAACATAAAAATAAAATTAAAATTTATAATCATGTTATAAAATATTGTTTATTTATGAAGTGTGTGATATTATTATTGAAGAAACTAGCCGTAGTCGACATTGATGTGATTCTAATTGAAGTAAAATTCGGACAGATTTGATTCCAGAAAGATATGAAAAAATTAAGAGATAATTATAATAATCGTATAGATATCGCATATGAATAATTCAGATATAAAATTGGTAACAAATTAGTTATATCTGTAAAGAATTGGTGGTGAGCCTTTAAAATGTTTAACACTATTATTATTGAGTATATTTATTGATACATATTAAAGAGAAAATTAGTTCATCAATTTGCATAATGAGTTATGCTCTCTCAGTCAATTATGATGCGAGAGCTTTTCATTAAAGTCTCATTCATCGCCGACATATTTTTCTTTGTTGTCATATGTTTCTTTTGTTTATTATTCCTAACTGGTAGACATTTTGTCATTTTTCGTATTTATGCTTAAAATTTTTAAATTAGCTATAAAAATTAAATTTCGATGTTATAAAGTTAGCTTGATTTAAAGTCAAGTGCCGTTCACACTCTTCTTTTTAAGTGTGACAAATTCGCCCACAAATATTGTGTTGCTTGACTTCGTCAGTTGCAAAATTTCCATGTTTAGTAGTGCTTGCTATTGCTTTGCTACTTATGGTTAGTACCTCCACCACATTTTTTTTTTTTGCGGTGGTCAGGGATTGCAGCGTATTTAAGCGTAAATGCTGTTGGTATCAACATGGTTTGAACCCAGGACCTTGAGATTGTTAGACAACACCCAAGACCACTAGAGCAACACCTTGTTAGTTCTACCACTTACCTTTTAAAAAAGAGCTTCATGTTTAGTCTGCAGATGAGGGTTTATATATAGTAGTAAGGATTTTCTTTCCAAGGATGCCCTTGGAGGATCACCGGCGAACTCTGGAGATGAGGGTCGACAGACTGAGGTCTGTCTGTTGAGGGTCGTTAGCGTGAGGATTGTCGGTTCAGGTCAGCAGTTTACATAACAAAATTAAATTCAATTTCAAGAATAAACAAACAAAAAAATATATTTGATTCAACTAGATGATAAGGAAGTTGTGCACGGGCATCCGAAAACTCTAAAATAGAATTTAATTGATTTCGAATTATATCAAAAACTCCAAACTTAACATTTAACTGATATTATCCATATTATATTGTGGTTTGCGAACAATTATAGGCCTTTTAGAATAGAGGAGCTGATCCATTATGCGAATCACAATTGCCATTTTATGTGTAAATTTGTATTTATTATTTTCTATTAACAGATGAATTCAAGTACTTACTGGGTTAATAATCCTCCCTGAACAGTAATTATGTAATAAATTAGCATTTAATTGATAATATTTTGTGTTATTGTTGGTGATACATTCATTTGTAGAGAAATTTCCTTGAGAGACTAATTGTAAAATGTATAAATTCCAAAAACAGGCCGCCGCTAATATTTAAATTCATTACAGGTCGATTTGGAATCGAAATGATTGGTATTGTATAGAAGTATAGAACACACTTACTTACTTTTGGGCACAAGTTTAGCAGAACTGCAGAAGACAGAGAGGAAGCCTCTTCCGTTCCATTTATGGCGGAAAAGCAAACCCCGCCTGAAGAAGACGACGATGAAGCCTTCGGTGATTTCAGCTTCGCCACGTCGTTCTCGAACCCTCAGATCCAACCGCCCCCCGACCTCTTCTCCGCTGACGATGAGGATGACGACGAATGGGGCGACTTCGTTACGCCCAAATCCGACTCATCTACCAATCACCAGTCCCGGATTTATCACAAATCTGGCAGTTCGGCTCCCGATCGGGTTCTGCCGGATCGGACGGGGTCGAAATCTGATGTGGCGCTGGAGAAAGGAGTTAGGGCTCGGGGAGCTTTGCCGCTCTCCATATTTGGGGAGGAGGAAGGGAATGATGAGGAGGAACGAGCGAGTGATGTAGGATTTGGTGGTGGGGAGCTGTCCAGAGGAAAGAGCGGCGATTTGGGAAGGACGGTATCGGGGTTGGGTGGTTTAGGAATTAGTGACATTTTAGCGAGTTTGTATGATCAGGGAGGTGGGCAGATCGACCGTGGAAATGTTCCGAATCAAAAAGAAAACGGTCTGAATTTGGATAGGAGAGGTTCAAATGACAGATTCAAGGAGTTGGATTCACATGTAAATGGTTTCACTTCAAGTTTCAAATCATCAGAACAAACTGAGGTAAATAAAGATGAGTTATTTTACAGTTTCAGCACCAAGAATTCCGGTCCAGATGGTTTTAGTTCTAGTGCCAAATCTTTTAGTCAGCCTGAGGTGATTAGAGTCGAAAACGGGCGGAGGACGAAGTCAGATGAGTCGGTGTTCAATTTTCTAACGATGAGTTCAGGCTCTGATGTTTTTAGCTCTAATTTGAAACCACCCAATGCTGCAGCTGAGCGGGTCAAAACTGACAATGGATGGAACATGAGCAGATATGAGTTGGATTTTAATTTGAATACATTACAGTCAGTCAAAGATTTGACAAGCATTGGAGGTAATGTTGATGTAAATGGTTCAGAATTTGCCACCAATGGGTTTGGTAAAAGTTCAAGTACAGAAGACGATGATGACTACGGATGGGAATTTCAGGGTAGCACAAACATAACTGAAGAACATAAGGAAGACGGCCAATGGGAATTTATGGGTACAAACATTTTGAACGGGCCAAGGTTGGATTCAAACATGTCAGAGTTAGGTGCTAATATCTTAGACAAAAATTCAGTTAAAGAAGATGAGGCGGGTGACAAATGGGAGTTTCTGGGTATTGCAGATCCAACTGCAAAAGATGACAGAAATGACGTATTGGATTTTCAAGGTAACAATATTCCAACTGCAAAGGAAACCAGTGATGATGTACGGGATTTTCAGGGTATTGCAAATCAAACTGCAGAAGATGAGAATAACGGGGGATGGGATTTTGTGGGTAATTTAAATACCTTTGTCGAAGAAGAGGACGATAGTGCATGGGAATTTCAGGTTGCACCTGTAGACCAAAACCCCAAGGTACTCATTTACAGACATTGTGCCTAGGTGTCTTGATATGCTGTCATCTTAGTTAAGCTTTGAGAATGGTAGAATATAAGTGCCAGATATTTTTATTTCAAAAGATCCACGCCAAAGTTCTTTCGCTGAGAGCTGAGTGAGTTAATAATGTCTTCATCATCAGCAGGAATGGAACTCGGTAATGCTAGGATTTGGAGCTCAGACATTTGGCAGTGATACTCAGGCGGGTATATTCAGTTTTATCTCATTTGTTTCATTATAAGTTGGTCTTGATATGATTGAGGAACATCCTTATTGTATCTGTTAAAATATAATACATAACTGGCTACATGTGAGAACCTTTTACTGTCGCATTGTGATTGACATGTGTTTTCCTGTTAAAGGTTGCTGGTAAACAACTTGAGAGTCCCCAGATTTCAGACTTCATGCCAAAGCTTAATCCTGATAATGACAGTCCAACCGGACATGATTTCGGTTTTGATGGTATTGTATCAAGTACGGGCGACAACCATCTGTTTGCTATTTCAGTTTCTGAGGAAAAGCTAAATCAGACTGAGGTTCATTTGACATCTCCTGCGCTCAATGGGAGAGTTGATACTGATGACAGTTATTGGGACTTCGAGGATTCGTTTATAGAGACCAAATCAAAAGATGAGGTATTTTCAAATTATTAGCTCCATCCCTTACTCCATAGTTTTGCTTAAAACCCGTATTTGCTGAACCACACCTAATGCTGGTGTTGAACTGTTAATCCTGAATTAGAGATGTCTTCATGTTGGGTGACCTCCCTCTTTTGTGCGAGAGATACTTTATTTTGAATTTGTCTCTTTTCATCTTGTTTGAGAAGGTTCTGCATGTGTATTGGCTCTGATGGCAACAGTACACCCATGTTGGGAATGAATATACTTTACCCAAAAGAGTTCCACCGTGTCGTCAAAGAGTTCTATGTCACTGCCATCATGAAAAGTACTTAAAAGAAACAATTGCAATTGCGATGAAGTTTGTGGATCTTGATTGACCATTTTCTGAAGTTGATATATCTTCACCTGATGAGTGATGATGAAGTATCTTTCTTTCCCAGTTAGTCAGTGGGCTCTACTATACTGCAATCAACTTTCCTATGGTTCCTCTTGATAGACTGAAAGATGTTTATACTACATGCACATATTGCTCCTTCTTGAGGAATAGTCAAATGTTTTCTTCATTATGGAATTCATGTATGTGTGATGTGTTGGGATGTGTCATAGACACATAGTGCATACTGCTCTATAATGCTCTGGATTCAGTTTAATATATATGTTAATAGGTGCTAAATATGGCAACTGATTCCCTTAGGTAGAGAAGGTAGGAGATGGTGATCAAAAGGGAGCCCTGCCTCCATCTCTTTTCAGTGATGAACCATTGGATGCTAATGACTCTTTAAAGCATGATGTCTTCATTTTTAATCCCTCCCAATCTCATAGCAGCGGCTTCAAGAATATGGAGTCAAGTGCATCTCTTAGTGATCTTATATTAAATCTTTATAACCAAAACGAGAAGAAATCTTGTGCGGATTCACCTCAACAACCTGTAACCAACAGTTCAGATCCTTTTCAAAGAATGGATGATTTAAGTTTTTCAAATGATGAAGACGATTTTGATGGCACCTGGGATTTCAAAGATGCTGTTTCAAGTGCCAGAGCTGACGATCAAAGTTCACCTGAAGTACATCATAGTAATTTAACAAAATCAAAAATGGAGAGTCTTGTAGATTTCTACAGCAAATTAAAGGATCAAGCTAGCCTTGCTGCAATGTGTCATCTTTCAAGCCTGAAGGTGGTTATCTAATCAAGATACGATTGATGATTTCTATAAGGGCTCATAATAATACTGTTTTTATGGCTGTTAGGAAGCTAAAAGTGTAGCTGAACATTCTAAAGAAGACTCTGAAGTGGAAGCTTTGGATGAGAAAATCCAGGTTTGCACTTTCGACTCATCTATTAGTTGCAAGATGCATTCTAAAGTTTCTGCTGGTCATTAAGGATGTTTTCTGTTTGGTCTGTAACCACTGATGTTAATTTGCTAGTGTATTTAGCTATCAGTTAGTATCAGTCTTAGCCATATGTCCTGTCCTGTACAGGATGCTCTTGAGGAACTTAACAAAGCTAACATTGTTGTTGAGGACATTTCAAAAAATTGTACGCCACACAGCTGTCTCAAGGAATTTCATCAAGTCCTGAGTGAACCAAAGTTTCAGATTCTTGAATCAGAGTATGGCTTATCAAGAAGAGTGTCAGCGGTATGAATTATCAAGCTTGTTCCTTTTGAATGAATTCTGTTTTAGAAGCCATGTTATATGTATGTTATATGCCATGATTATATGTAGATTCTTCATAGCATTTTGTGCACCTCATCCTTCATATTCCCAAAGCTTTCCGAAACATATGCCCTCGACACTTCAACATTGCTGGTTGCTCAGTAACACCCCTATGTACTTAAAAGCTCATCTTCATTTATCAATACTGACTCTGTGCATGATTTATTACCTCTTCGAGAAACAAGTCTTTGCTATAGACCTGACAGTGTGCCTTGCAAACAATTCAAACAATTGAAAAAATTGTCCTCGTGTTTCGTCTCCGAACCCGAACACCCATTTATTTTGTAAACGGGACTGGTAGGCTTTGTCCACTGTTTTCTGCGCGCAATAAATTGGTTTGAGGGAATATGAAACTTCTGTCTGCTCCATGAAGTAAAACTTCTGACAGGAAAACTTCTGACGTTAAAGTTATTCGTCAGAATTCCGCAGACAGTATAGATTGTTATTTTATGTAGTACTAGTAGTATGTTATACAGAGAATAGATTGCCATTATAAATAGTACTACTAGTATGTTCCACCAACATGCTATTAATCATAGTCAGAAATGATGTCTCTTAGGTGAATGATAAGATTTTCTATTGCATGGATTATTCTACATGCATTCTTGTTGTCTTTGATATTTCAAAGAATTAGATACACGAGCATGACCTTGGCACTTGGTTGGAAGTTGTTTCATTCAGTCATTGTGTCTGAAATAAGTTGTAAATTGTCTGAATAGGCTGAGAAAGATTTGGGGACAGCCATTGAACTGGTAGAACACGCAGCCTCGATACTTAGCATACTTTCTTTGGGATCAACAGAGCAGCAATCCAGTTACATATCCACGTGGACAGAAATTCTTTTTGTTTGTGCTCAAGAGTTGCAGCATGGTGCTTCTATTTGGAGGCAAGCCATAGAAAAGAATGTTACTTCTCAGATACTGTCTCAAACTAAAGGTTCAAACTTGCTGGCATAATTTATTTATTTTTCGTGTGGCTGTTAGCACCTATTTCACCATAGAAGGTAACCCATGCAGGAAAGAAGTTTGTTCATGCCTTGGGAGAAATTTTTAGAGTGGTCCAATTTCTTGAAGCATCATCTAAAGCTTATAGACCTTGGATACTATCAAGTTCCATGGACTGCGATAGCTTTTTTACTTTGTTGAAAGAGTGTTCTACTTTGTGGTCAAGCTCTGGTCTCAATGATGCTCTTAAAGATCTCAGTGATTCAGCTGACTCTGAATGTGCTGGAGAAATTCCAGCTCTGCTAGAATCAATCAATCACATTCATGAACTTAATGAGCAATGTGATTTTCTTCAACAACAAGATACAGTGTGCAATATATCCCTCTTGATGACAGCAATGATTCCAGGTATAATACAATTAATCATAACTGTCACTCTTTATGTTGAACTTACGCTCATCCTCATTTTCATCAGATGTAAAGATGGTTGTCTGGAATGGGAAGCAATTTTTTCTGCCTCTTGCAAACCTTTGGGCCAACCTCATTAGTTCGGACCCTCCCATGTTGCCTCGATTACATGCCGGCTGACAAGCAGCAGTCCCACTCTCTTGGATTATTTTTGTGAAGATACATCGACGGCCACACCATGAAAGGGGTCAGTTACCCATCTCAGCAACACCCGATCTCTGGGAAAAATTTTGGGGATGTCAGTGATGAAACATCGCCAGAGATATCGGTACCTTCATTATCATTTTTTGATTGTAGTTATCTCCTAGCTAGTCATCTTGTAACTCCAAGTTGTTGTAGTATATGTGTCATGTCATTTATGGTAAATGATCAGAGTGGTGCTGGAGCGCCAGGGTATGTGTTGCAATGCGCAGGTTGAAGTGTATAGCTAACTCAGATTAAGCTTATAAATTGTTTATCTACATATGATCAGGTGAGCTGATGAACAGATCTTCCAATGCTTATATTTGACAGGAAAACTTTAAACTCTCCGCGCTATCCCCAGAAGAAAATTGATCGAAACAAACAAAAAAAACAGTGAAGGAGCAGAGAATTAAGTGCGTGTTTTGAAGATGAAGTTGCTCTAAGGAACAAGAAATTACGACTGTCTGGTTTAGGGTTTAGGGAGGGTGATAGGGGGAAAATTTTTGAGAGAAATTTAATGAGAATTCATGTTTGGTTTAGAGAAAATGGAAAAGAAAATGCCATTAGAAAAATTAAAAGAAAAGTTGAGGATAACTAACATTATACGCTTGTTTGATTGAATATTTAAATAAATTATTAATAATACCGGTTTTAAAGTTCCTATTTAAAATCTGTATTTTCAATCCTTTTCTTTTATGTGGTTTAATTTATCCATATCAAATCGGGAAGACGATTAAGTAAATATTGTTAAAATATTTTAACCTTGGATTACAAATAAGAAATTGGATTTGGTGCTGCACAATAAATTACTGAAAGTACCCGAAGTTAAATTATTTGTACTATTACACTCACATATTTGTCTTCCATAAATAAAAACCGATAAATCGATGAACCAAATCAAATCAAATTGAACCGATCGGTTCCGTTTAAAATATTAGTGGTTCGGTTATGGTTTCAAATTTTGAAAAATCGATGAGTAATGATTTGGTTTGGTTTTTAATTTTTTTTCAAACCGAACCGATCCAAACCGAATAAAATTAGAATTTTATATGAAAATTCTCTTATTTAGTAGTTAAATTAGTCAATAAAATTCATCAAAAAAAAATTAACCGAACCAAATCAAGCTGCGTGGTTTGATTCGGTTAGGTTTTTTGAATTCAACAGTTCAATTTGGTTTCAAATTTTTCAAACCGATTACAAATTGTTTGATTTGATTTTTTTATTAAAAACCAAACCGAACCGTGTGGAAATTGTTGAAAGATAGTACAGTGAGTATATTTTTATCCTAACGATCAACGAAACATGCTTTAGATAGGATATATAATCTCAATATTAATTATACACGTACTCATAATACTATATAATATTGCTTCCAATGAAAAATTTTTGCTTCACTCTTAGGTAGTGTTCCTGAGTTGATTTTAGGAGAGAAAAGGAAAGAGAGAGAATGGAACAGAAGGGAAAAGAGTGTTTCCGAGTTTTTTTTTTAAGGAGGGGTTTGGAGGGGGAAGGAATGGATAGGAACCCATTTCCTTTCCTCCCAAATTGGAAGGGGAGGAAGGGGATGGATAAATAAAATGTAAAAAATGACAATTTTATTCTTACGTGTCTCTTAATTTATCTAAACATAAGCTCAATGTAATAATTATATTATATTTTTGCTCAACTCCCTCCAAACATTTTCTCTCCTTCCCTTTGCCTGTCCCTTCCCTCCAAACTCACGAACATAGCCTTCAACGCAACGTGCAAGTATACACACATATGAAAATTAAAAGAGGCCTACAATTGACTTGGAGATGATGTAGCCCGTGCGCCTGCAGTCACCACTTCCTCCGATGGGAGCATGCTTGCAAACAATCCACACACCATAATCACTATCCCAAATATCCCGTACGACAGGAAGCCGTTAGCTTGCTGCTTTCCTAGCTTGACGAACACTGGAGCCAGCACCCCGGCCAGCGTCATGGCCTCCCACATCACCCCCACCGCTGTGTTCCTCACCTTCACTTGGAACAGCTGCGTGGTGCAGATTGCCATCACGTTACAAGCCACGCACCCCATCACAAACGCACCCAACTCCACCCCCAACCTCCCCGACCCCGCCGGCACAAACGTGCACGTTACACTCATTGCGCCGCTCGCCATGCAGAATCCAGCTAGTGAGCCTCTTCTAGAATAATAATACTCCTTGCCCCCCCTCATCGTCAGATACAGCGCGATTACAAATGCGGGAATCTCGATTACTGCATTCAGAACTGTGCCTACGTATGTATCAAATCCAAGATTACCCACGCCTAGCGGGATTCCAAAGTACACCAGCCCGATCCCAAATGCCAGCACGATTATTGGAATGATGCGTCTCAGGTTATGTTTCAGCCCGAAGAGTAACCTGAGAGAAGAGAAATAGTTGGTGAAGGAAGTTTTGATGTCTGCGGAGGTGGTGGAAGTGGCGGTGTTGTGAGCCGAGATGGATACGTAGTTGGTTGTTTCATCGTCAATCCATGGCGCGAGCTGTTTGAGTGCGACCAAGGCCTCCGCTCCCCTTCCTTTAGAGAGAAGCCATTCTGGAGACTCCGCCACAAGGAGATAGGCTATCATGTTGCATGCGATTCCGGGGATGGAAGTCCACTTATACAACTCTCGCCAGGAGGAGGAGTTGTGGTGGTTGCTGGCGTAATAAGCGATGGCAGGAAGCGTGAGGATGCCTATGGAAAAACACAAGTAACAGACCATCACTGCTGCTGGTTTCCACTTGCTTCCGATCTTCTCGGTGACGAGAACGATGGCGCATGAGCCGATGGAGGACCGGCAGAGTCCTGTGAGAAACCGTATTCCGGAGTAACTCCAGATACTGGTGGCAGAAATGGTGGTGAGTGAAGCGACAGACATGGAGAGAGAGGAGATGAAAAGTATGTGACGTCGGCCGACTTTTGTGTCTGATAAGGGAGGGAATAGTAAGCCACCGAGCAAACAACCGGCGAAGAAAGACGAGGCTCCGAGTCCCATGAGAATGGGATTCTTGCATTGCAAGTTCCACTCGGAAATGATTGAGGAGGAAGCAGAAGCTGCTTTCCAGTCCCATGAAGAAGGATCATTGCGGCATATGTCCCTTGTATCGCTGCTGCATGGTGCTCCTCCTGTTTTTAGCTTGCAGTGCCATTCAGGAATGGCTTCGACGAACACAGGAATAAATGTCTGCTGACCGTCAAAAACTCTCGTAGAGGAGACGAGTAGAATCTGAATAATTTGAAACCAGGAAACTCCACCATCCAGGGTTTGCTGGATCAGTTCATCAGGATGAGGCGGTGCGGGAGTGAAAGTTTGCAGATTCGTGTTCCCTGGTGGATCTTCCATGGGGGAATAATAGATGAGCAAGCAGTCCTCAAAGGCTATCTGCTCAAAATGAGGTTACAATTACAAAATCTAAGATTGAAGTTACAGACTGCCAACAACCAATAATTAACAACCTGCCTTCTTATATACATAGTATAGTTATATTTCAGGTTTAAAATTACGGATAAAACTTAAAAGGGGCTCTGAACTATCACCACTTACCGCAATTGGGTAAACGGTGATAGTTCAGAATCCCTTTTGAATTTTTCCCCTTAAAATTATTGGTCCGAGGAATATGTTGAAGGTGCAAGCAAATCATATTAAGATGGAGGAGTGTATGTGACCATAAAAAAAAATAGATCACGCCAATTTGACTAAGTTTTCAATTGGAAGTTTTTTCATTGACTGGTTTGATTAGATTTGAATGTGGATATGGTTATTATGACAAATTGAAATGTTAAAAAAGTTATATTGCCAGTTAATACTATGTTGTCTATCGCTTTTGTGTTTTCAATTGGTGACTGTGGACATGTATTCGTAAAGGACTTTGTATGTTGGAGGAGTGATTTTAGATTTTGGGGACCTGACTGTTTTGGTCAGCAGGAGCATTTTTTGCTTCAAATTAATATTAAACTCATGTTTGATAATTTGTCACCTAAGATGAAATATAAAAAAAAAGAAGTTTGCATGAGCACGTCAAAGAATAAAGACTTCAAATAGTCTTTGTCATACCTTTAAATTAAAGTCCATTCCGATCTCGTGCCACGATTTTCTTCATCTATTTTAAACATGGATGCTTTTACTCTTTCCCGGAATGAAATTATTACAATTTTTTTAAAGCCAAGAAAGTCAAAAAGGCGCCTGGCGACGACCGGCACCTGCTTTTATTTTAGGAAAAAATTTTAAATTGTATTCCATTTTTGGACATTTAAGTTCTGAATGTAATTCGATAAATGTTGATAGTTCAGAACCCTATTTAAAATATTTCCCTTCATTTCAAAGGTAAACCGTCAACACAAACTTTAAAATAAATAGTCAGCTCATGACATATAACTAGCTAGCTAGTCAATAACATATACTTGAATATTTTTGTAAAAATCTATTCACAACAAGAATTATGCCTACACATTCTATAAATCTTATTAAATCTCAATCAATCCAATGCATTTAATTTAATTCATGTTTAAAATTTGGTCCTTTATATTTTAAGAGTTACAATATAATTGTGAAATGAATTATTCTAAAAGGAGTTATTCCTCAGTAATATGAAGTAAATTACTCCAGTGTAGAATCATAAGAGAATCCTAATGGACAATGAAACTTGTGTAGTTAAAGAGTAGTTTTAATACTTAATCAATATATAAAAATCATTATACTCTCTTCTAATTTGGTATCAGCCATGTTTCTCTCTTTTTTTTTCATCTTTCTTCATGACTTCTGCTTCTGTCATATATTTTCGCACGTGCCGACTATTGGTCTTGGCAACGTCCATCATTTCTTCTCCTTCAAACTCACTCGTACAATAACTTAACATGGAAGTCTTTAATTGTTCCTATTCTCAAAAGTTTGATAACTTTTTGGGTATATTGACGGCATTCTTGTGCGCCCGAAATTTACCATCTCAGCTGACGACAACTAAGTACATGCGCCAAACCCGCATACATTGTTTGGGAACAATAGGATAACATAGTCATCAGTATGTTAAGATCTTCTCTCAATGAAGATCTTTTTCCTATTGTTGTCCATTGCTCCACAACTAGGGAGGTGTGGCTCACCCTCGAGTAGAACTCACCACTCTATCTCGAGTGCAAATTTTTACTCTCAATCTTCAGCTGCAAGAACTCCGCCAAAAAGATACTCTAGTTGTAAAGTACCTTCAAAAGGCTAAATCAATTACTAACAAGCTTGCCGCCATGGGAGAGCCACTGACTCTGACATAATTTAACACTCGCATATACTGTCATATTCACCCAGAATTTAAAGACATCATTACGTATCTTAACGCTAGAGCGCAACAAGTTTCATTTCAAAGTTGGTTGGTGATATGTCTAATCACAGCTAAAAACTAAATTTGAGAATTATTCCCAAATAAGAGAAAAACTAAATATCTCCTTGACTCACCACTCTTGAAGGTAGCGGTTGCTCCCAATGTCCCTCGGAGAGAGATGCTTATTTGAAGTATAAAGATGATTCAAATGATGTGAGTTGTCTCATGCTGGTCATAATGAACTTAAACTTGCAAAAGCACTGAGAACATGAGTGCCTATGAGATGATTACTAACTTGAAGAGTCCTTTTCGAAACATGTTAACACTGAGATGTTTAACACTATTAGACTCTCATAAGAAGTCAGTATGTCAGGGATACTTAAGTTGATTCCCACATACTCAATATGAATGGGTACGTGGAAAACCTAGAGAAGTTATACTATAGCATTCCTGAAGAATTGGCTATATTATCCTGAGCTCTCTCAGTCCCAACTTCAATGGATTTGTTATAAATTATAACGTGCACAATTTGAAAAAGTCATTGCCTGAACTACATAGGATGCTAAAAATGGCGGAATAAAATATCCACATCTCAAACCATAATAGTTAAGGTGACAAAAGTTCAAGAAATTTGGTATTGACAAGACGCGTAAAGGAGAGGCTTTGCTAAAAACAAGGTAAGACTCAATCTCAGTCTAGTCATAAGTCAGGTTCTAAGTGTAAATATGTGTGTCATTACTGTAAAGCACCAGAGCATTGAAAGAGGAAATGCTCAAACTATCTGGAGGATGCCTTCACTTTTTACATCTGGACAACGGAATATAGATACATAAATCTGTAAGTATGGGTGTATATTTATATATAACATATATTTTCACATAAGTCTTCACAAAGTTAACTTTCAAACAAATTCCTGGGACTATATGGTTCAAATCTATACATCTGAACAGCTCGATCACATTTCTTCTTGCAAAATGAAGGAAAAAAATGTGTAACATGAAATCATTTTGGAAGTGCCTTACTGTGCTACCTATTATGTATTGGATCGGGACATGAAGGCACTTCCTGGTTGATCTGACCTACAAACCCACCTTCATTTGTACCTGCAGTGCTGTTGAAGCTTATGGTACCGCTTTCTTCCGTGTTGCTCACTTTGTCCGCTAGCTCTCTTCCTGCTCCCACAACATCTCCCACTGTTGCAACACTCACCAATATCAACCACAAGCATCCAAACCCACGGCTTCTGCCAGGAAACGACATGGCGGAGTAGTGCTAGCTAGCGATATGATTGTTTTTGAGAGCCAAAGCAGTAAGGGAATGTGTGAGAAACAAGCAGATTCAAAGGGTTTAGGTGGTCTCTTATACTTAATAACCTGGGGGCTTAAGATGGAAACATACAAGACAAGTGAAGTACGTGTTAGACAAGCAATTAATGTCCCACCTTTCAATGGTTTTTATGTGAATGTGAGACAGTGAGAAGACATTGATTAAAGCATTTGTTAGTTGATGACTTTTTTTATTCTCTCTAATGCTTCTATTCTTGATATACCTTTGGAGCTCTCAAATGGGTAACAAATTCTTCATATGTAAATTAAAAATTTGGTAGGATGAGTCAAAACTTAAAAGTAGGAAAAAGTGTTTTTCAACCACCATTCTTCTTATTCAAACAGACCAACTCTCCCATTAGTCGTCCAACCTCATAATACTGATCAGTTGTCTTGCTTAATTACTTTGGGAACTTCAACATCATATCATCCAACAGTCTCATATCAAAGTAGAGACCTGCCTGATGTCAAATGCCATATTGGTCGGTCGATATACGCATAATGTTGCCATCAATGTCGATGATCTGATTAGTAAACTTCATTTAAATGGAACTCACATCATACCACATCCATTAATTACTTACTTATGATAAAATCAAACAGCTAAGATTAATGATAAAAGGGTTTGACATCTAAAAGCATCACGAAAACCCAAAAAAAAAAAAAAAACTATTCAAAGGGCCTCAAATTCAGGACAAGAAAGATTTTTTCTCTTTCTAGAGGTCCCTTTTCCCATACTTTCCTTCCACACTTAGTTTAATCTAAGACGTCTGTATTTATAGTGTTCGTGTTACTTTCAATGTAGGGGGCTTCAAAAGGGCACTGAAAGGGTGGGTGTTTTTGGTTTATCTCTTGTCGAGTTTCTGTTCCTTTTAGAGACATGTAGGGTGCATTGTTTCCTCTCCTACAGGCTACAGTAGTCTGTGCGAGTCCTTCAAACTCAAACAATCACATCTCTAACCACTGCATCTTAAAGGTGGAGTGAGATTGTCTTGATGTGCCTTGGAGTTTTGCTCACCTTCTGATAGCTGCCTAGTTTGGGGAATGTGATGCCCGGATATAAGACCTGAATGATTTGAATGCATATATTTTGCATACTTCTCAAACTAAGTCATTGCCACCATTCAAGCATGGAGTAGCACCATTATATATACTCTTCAAAAAATGGTACCAACAATAGCAGCTAAAAAAGTACCAACTATACGGAGTTCGGGGCATTTCACAGTATTGCCTCTAGTTGAAGGATAGCATCGACTGTGGGCAATAAACTTATTAAGTGCAAAAAGAGCCCTTGTTTGCTCAATCAGGACATCATGTTAAACCAAGTTGCTATTGCTAGTTTCGCTCTTGCTTGCCACTCTGAAGTATTCTTGAATAACAGTTCACTTGCTATCTCAAAGGCTAAGCTAAAGACTAATATGAATAAACTTTATTGATGAAGAATAACAGCTGTCCAGAAAGCTAACCCGCATTTTTCAGCTCTTGCCCAATTTGCTGATAAGGATGGTCCCAGAATTTACGGTAACCCATGCCAAACTCTTGCTTGACTAGGGGCTCTTTATTCTGCCTTTAGAGAGCATTAGTGACTGCCGAATTGCAAGAATTAGAACCCATGTGGTTCTGGTGATTTTCTCCTTGATCATGAGTAGCAAAGCTGAGCTAAGTACTGTCTTCACAATCTGAGCCTCTATTCCCTTGAAGAAACCCAATAACCCTTCTTTTCTCCAGATGGCACAAATGATTTTCGTTAATGATTTGTTGGATTTACGTTTGACTCCGCCACTTTCAGGATCAGCAGCTTGAATCATGACTTTACACCTGGTCAGATTCAATAATGTCTGACATCAATAGGCAGCTTTAGATTGGAATGATAAGACAGTGCACGTGATGTCAGTACTGCAAACCTGATTGCAGGATATGTGAGAAATGTCGCAATACTTTTTGAGACAGCACCCAACACAAAAGCAGAGAAGGCAGAAAGCGATTCTGATGATGCACCATTGTTATTTTGTCCCTGAGTCCTCAGGTGTCTCGCTTTCAGTTGATCAAAGACGGTGTACTACACAGTGCAGCTTGTAATCAGATGTTTGCATGGGCATTTAGACCACAACAAAAAATTACCAAATAAATGAGAAATACCTGAATTGCTGGGTTTGATGTCAAAAGAAGAGAAATCCCAAGACCGTCAAACGCTTCACTCCAAGTTCCATCGGTAAGGGTCTGCCAAAGACTTTTCGATTTCCCAAATGCACTTGTCTGCATTCTTGAAGATGCCGTGTCCAGTGGCTACACATATTTGGTAGAGTCAAATATCAAAATTTGGATATCATGGATTCTGAATGGTTAATTTTTCAACATCTTGTTTGGGCGTATATATTTTTCCTCCTAAGGAGCAACCATAATGGGTGACAGCCACATACAGTACAAAAATACCATCTCAGCATCAAAAACTATGGTTAAGGAACTACATGTGTTCCTATAGAAGTCTGGATAAGGACCTACGTTGTAATCTGTGACAAAAAGTGCAGTATGCAATCATAAGATGGTTACCTGAGTGACAATAGCAGTGCATGCCCCGGCTGCAGCAGCAATAAGTAAGTTTGCCTGGGTTCCAATTTTCTTATTACCGCTCTTTTCCAAGTATAATCTTTTGAAGTAGCTATACCCATAGAAATAGACAAACTGTGACAGAAAAGACTGCAGGTTCTTTGTTCCTAAGCCCTGATACAGCGAAAGCACCTGATTGGTGGAAATAGCTTCCCACAGAACATCCGAAAGGTTCCTGCAAAAGACAGCGATTAAAGTTGCAATTAGTTCACTATTAATAAATATTCCCCGACTAGAAAAATAGATGATGGTATGCAAAACTAAACACCACCGTGACAACAAGTTCATTCTGAAAGAGTTTCTGACACCTGAATCAATAGACAAATTGACCACAAGAAAACCCTCACTAATTCATCTTCTAAACCAAAAAGCGCCCTTTTTATCTTTTCTCTTGATACAATATGCCATGTATTTCAAAATCATCCATCAAATACAGTAATTCTTTAATCCCTCAAAATCCGAGGCCAACCTAATACATTCATTTAGTATCTAGCATTGGCTATAGAAGAATGGCATCTCTAACAAGAAGGACAAACATTAATACAACAACTTAAATTGACTATTAGATTGGTCGCATCAACGCTCAAAACCAATTGAAAAATGACCTAGGGCCCCAACCCTTAATCTCTGATTTCCAACAGAGTCAACAGAAAACAGAGCAACAGCAATTTCACCTAAAAAGTCAGACACCAAAAAAACACAACATCTGAAACAAAAACCCTAAACCGCTGAAGATAAAACAGAAACTGAAAAGAATAAACAATAAAAAACTAGAAACAGAAAAATGGAAAAGAGCGCGGGTGGTCACCTGTACTTATGCTTTCCGTGGGCTCTCACCTCCGCCTGATACTTAGTCTTACAAGTATCCAACGGATACAAAACGGTCGTGCTGACGAGCGATCCGATAGCTCCAGATGTGGCTTCCGCTACCGATTCGAGATCGAATCCCATCTCCACCGCCCGAGATCACCGGAGATGTCACAAAATTCTAGAGCGAGAGAAATGGAAGCAGCGCCGGGCAGGGAGGGGCGGCCGAATCGGAGAGTAGCCTGTGGAGGGCGGGGCAGCGATGTTATGAAGGATCTGGGAGAGGAAGAGTTTTGGTTTACTGAGCGTTGGGAAGCGAAATTGAAGACGATGACGATCAGGCCGAGGGAGGTTGGTGATGGTGGGGACTGCAGAACGGGGGCGAGCCCGAACGCGGCGGATTCTGTCGTTTTGTTGCCTGGGCTTCTGATGGGCTTTTGCTTTCTAGAATATTCGGCCCCCTTATATCACTGTTTCTAAACTTTCGAAAAGTTTATTTGATTTTGCAATAATGAGGCAAAATTTTTTTTTGGAGATCGTATCATATAGTAACTAATGTTATTACTATTCTAATATACAATTATTCTTACATTATTTTATTTTACATTATTCTGATTTCATAGATAAACGGGAAAATTAGAATAAGTTAAAAATTCTTTGTCTTAACTTATAAAATAGGAATACATTTTGAATATAAGCATTCTGGTTAACAAACAAACATTACTATATAAATGTTGGTTCACTTTAAGTTTAAATACCACATTTTTTTGCAATTGTTCTGCTTTTATTTTAGAGACTTAGCATTCCACGAGGCCGGAAATTTTTTTGTTATTTTCTGGTCATTTTCTGACCACTTATAAATATACTTTTAACATAAAATCGGAAAGTTCTTGCAAAATGGTCGAACGCGGCATACATTTCTAGATATTACCCGACAATTTATTGTAAAGTTTCGAATCACGGTTGTTATAATAAATGAGCGAAAGTTAACCGAAAACTTGTTAGAAAAACCCCTTAAATCGAGTGCAGGTAAATTTCTTCTCAATTCTCTCTTTCTTCCCATATCTCATTCCTCCATACATTTGCCGCTCTTGTCCCCACCCCTCTTGTTCCCCAAATGGCCGTTGCTCCCGCTTGCGTCTCTCGCTCCCCTCTGCAACCCGCCCCCGATTCCCCCCAGTGCATTGAGTTTCTCATGACGCGTCTGCTCCTCATGGCAAGGTTCTTTTAATTTGCCCGTCGATCGGAGGCTTAGATCGTCTCCCTTTAAGATATTGATACTAGATTTTGATTGATTTTGATGATTGTTGTGATTTAGTTTTTTTTTGTAGATTTCTATGTTGAGGGCGGAGGGGTCGAGACTGAGCCCAGCCCGAGTGGCCGAGGCCCTCGAATCCAAGTCTTTAAGTCATAAAGGCCCCATGACCCCAAGAAGCCCAGGACCCTCTCCCCACACTCCGCCTTCCTCTCCTCCATCCAAAATCCTCTGTTTCCCTGCATGAAAATATTATATAGATTATCTAGTTTTACAGTTAGAGCCTCGTTGAATAAGAAAAATATGGAATTTAACTTATAAAATAAGAAATGATGATTAATGTCTTAGTTATGACTGAGTTTGTTACGTGACCCGAGCTACAATTAAGTCACCGTTAAAATGTTTGATTAAGACTCATTAAGTTCCTCATAATCAAACACTTATAGTGGCCGAATTGGTGCCCTAGTGTCACGGGATTTCTCCTAATCCTTTAGTCGGCGTTGGGAGAAGTGGATCCGTGCAGCGTCAAGGCCTCAGCGCCTTGACCAGCCTTCCCGAGGTCTAATCCAAAAGGACTAGATGAGTGCACAACGGATAAGTTAAGTGTTTGGACAAGAGAAATGGACAGAGTTGTATAAGGGAAGATTGCTCGACTTTATTGATCTTTAAGTGCCAACAAGTGTACAATTTCATGGATCGCTTATTTTGCCTACAAGATACACTACTTATACATGAAGATTCTGAAGGGATGCATCCTTTCCCAAGAGATGCATCCATAGCCGAAAGGGTGCCTTCGCACCTCTTCACCCAAATGCCTCCCCCTTGGACGCTTGGACTAGAAACCTCCCCCCTGCAGCGTAACCGCCGCCCAAAGCCCCTCGCTTTGCTCCGAAGACGCCTCTAACTTGGTGCCCAGAAAATCGGCCGACGCGCCAAACTGATCCAGCCCGACCCAGGGCTGATCCAGGCTTAATCCGGGGCCTCCCGCCCGGATTTTGCGCTGATCCTCGCTAACCCGCGTCTCGCCTCTGCCGATCCGAGGTCCTCGCCTCGCTGACCCGAGGCCTGCCTTGCGCCTCGCCAAGGCCCCGCCTTGGCCTTGCGAGCTACCTCGCCCGCCTGATCTGGATTCCTCTGGAACTGATCCGGATCACTGCCTTCCTGATCCCGAGCTTATCCGGATAAGTCTGAAACTTATCCAGATCCTCCGACTTGGCCTGCTGATCAAGTGAATCGGCCAAGTCGGATCTAATCCGACTTTAGGGGCGTGACACCTAGTCACCTAGCTAATTTGGGCATAAACTCACTGCACCACCATCTTTTTTTTTTTTTTTTTTTTGA
>NQLW01000065.1:330642-407362 GCA_002312845.1 Kalanchoe fedtschenkoi | reverse complement strand
GCAAGTTAGTCTGGAAGAAGTGATGTCTCCTATAATGCAGCATTTTCGTGAGATTGAAACTTGCATAGAGTGCTCAGCCTTCAAACACATCCAGGTGAAAATCCAAGGCAGAAAATAAATTCATTAAACTAGGAAGATACATTACAAATGTGATTCGCCCGAAATAGAAATTATAGTGGCAGCAATCCTTTTTGCATTGTTTGTGAGCAGTACAAAAGTTAATTAATGTTCATTTGCAGATTCCAGAGGTTTTCTTTTATGCACAAAAGGCTGTGCTTCATCCCACGGCACCCTTATTTGACCAAGACACTCAAACTCTTAAGCCACGGTGCGTGAGGGCCTTAAAGCGTATCTTTATTCTTTGTGATCATGACAGAGATGGAGCTTTGAGTGATGCAGAATTGAATGATTTTCAGGTTTGGATTCATAATCATTTTGGTTCACTGAAAGGAACACAAAATTTTCCTTATTGTTCAATATTTTTTTGACGATCATGGGTTTGGGACTAACATAGCTATTTTTAAGAACAGGTTAGGTGCTTTAATGCTCCATTACAACCTTCAGAGATCACTGATGTAAAACAGGTTGTTGAAGAAAAACTACCTGAAGGAGTCAATGACCGTGGTCTAACTCTTTCAGGATTTCTCTTCCTCCATGCGCTGTTTATTGAGAAGGGACGCTTGGAGACAACGTGGACAGTATTGAGGAAATTTGGATACAGCAATGAACTTAAAATTACTTATGACCTAAGTCCAGTTCTAGCAAAAAAGACTCCAGATCAGGTAAATCGAATTTATGCATTCTCAAGTAACTGCTAAATGTTTCGTGCTCTCCTGGTTCTGTATTACAGTACTGTAAGTCGCTTGAAATAGTGATTAGAGCTTTTGACTGCTGTAAGCTGTTGCTGACTTGGACTATGTTTTATGTATCTCCAAGTTCTTATCTTCGCAAACCATTGACAACTTCTTCTATATTGATACTTTGTGAAGGCTATCCATCTACATGAAATTACTAAGCGAGTCATTTTGAAAATGTTGTCTCCATGTGCTTTTCATTTATTTGTGAATTCACGTCCCGATCCCAATGCAGTTGACTAGTTGCGTACAGTAGTTTACGTAAGGTCTTATCAACCTTCTTTTACAGAGCGTAGAGCTGACAAACAAGGCTTTTGAATTCTTGAAAAGCATATTTGCGTTATTTGATGGTGACCAGGTACACATTACTCGTTGGATTACCCCGCTTAGTGATCGATCCAGCGTAATTCTATGCCTTTCAATCATGTATGTTAACCTAATTATTTGCTTGTTCTAGGATGGAGCGCTCAAACCTATTGAGTTGGAGGATTTATTCTCTACAGCAGCTGACAGGTAGCTTTCTCTGTATGCACTGAAAAATTGTGGGTGTCATTCTAGTAACTTTCTTACTCGGTGATGATTAATTGTTGAATAGAACCTGAATGTGAGTTCCAGACATGATGCCTGATCTAGGAGTTACATCTGGATTGGAGCTAGCACGTGTGTCAATACTTTCGCATCATGTTACTTACTTAAATATTCTTTTTTCATTGTTCGCAGTCCTTGGCATGAAGTGCCATATAAGGATGCTGCTGAGAAAAATGTGTTAGAAGGATTATCACTTGATGGATTTTTGTCTGAGGTAAAGTATATGTTCAGGTTTTATTTGTTATAACAAGAAGGGAAAGGCTCTAGGTTTTTAATGGTATTAATATGTAAGCTCTAACTGTTCTCTGATCGATCAGTAGAAAATGATTAGAAAGTCATGATGTTCGGTTGTCAGCGCCTGTCATTAGCTTGTAACATTGAGCATTGCAATCAGGAACCAACTTAAGGAACGTGTGATTCATTTTTAGTTAAGGGATTAACAACAACAGTGCAGGATCCTTTTTTCCGTGCAGAGCATTTGTTTTTCCCAATTTTATCTCGATTCTTACTATCTAAAGTAGCTGTGCTCTCAGAAAACTTCAATAAACATACTGGCAATATGGATGATCCTCATATGAAGGAAGAAATCTATCATCATCTTAGAATTAGTCTCAATATGTAAACATCAACACAGGCGAAACCAGTCAGATGCTCCAAATAATACTTGGCTGTCATGAAATGTACAGAAACATGTGTCATTGTTTTGATATTTTCTAGATGCATCATATGGTTTGATTATACTCAGTAATATGTCATAATAAGTATTTCCAAATTTAAGCCCTGGGTAATAAATATCTTTTACGTTGTTGCAGTGGGCCTTGATGACACTTCTTGATCCTGTGGGCAGTGTGGAGAATCTGATTTACATTGGATATCCTGGTGACCCTTCTTCTGCTATTTGCGTAACTAGAAGACGGCGGTTGGACAGAAAAAAGCAACAGACAGGCAGAAACATTTTCCAGTGCTTTGTTTTCGGGCCAAAGAAAGCTGGGAAATCAGCATTGTTGAATTCTTTCATTGGAAGGTCTAATTTATAGAAACTTTCAAGATTAAATTCTAAAATCCTATCACCCAGGATCATCTCCTTCTTTCAGTTTAAAGCTCTTTGTAGTTTTAATTTAATTATGCTCAAATGCAGGCCTTTTTCTGATAGTTATGTCCCAACCTTAGAAGAGCGTTATGCAGCGAATGTTGTGGATTTGCCTGGTGTAAGTATCATTTCATATCTTTTATTTTAGGTGGTAAGGGATTACTAAACTGCCATAGAGAACTCTAATCCGGAATCTATGAGAGACTTCAACAAATCTTGGTTGCTTAAACAAATATATTAACTCAGAGGTTATTTTCTCAGCAAAGACTCTCTTTTGTGGCACGGCATGTTCCATAAGGCAACTGGAGGGGTACAAGTCTGATAGTGCTTGTATAAAGTCTATTTCTTTTATTTGTAGGTGGGAAAGAAAACTCTTGTTTTACGGGAGATCCCAGAAGACGAAGTCAAGAAACTTTTGTCTAACAAGGAAGCTTTGGCAGTTTGTGACTTGGCAGTTTTTGTTCATGATAGGTAAATAATATTTGTTAGTGTGTAGTTTGCTTTCTCGGGATCTTCTTTTGATTGACCAACATAAAGGCACGGCAGCAGATGATATTTTGATGAGTTTGTCCAGTGTTTGTTTAATAACATATAATAATCATGCTGGCTTTATAGTGCATGCAAGAGATTTGTTTGTTTACTTTTTAGTATTTTATCTATTGAGATTCGAGGAAAGCGTTAAGTGGGACTTGAATGAGAATCTGAGGTTCTTAGCTCTGACGAATCTTCGTGGGAGAAATCAGCACAATTGTTATTAAAAGTTGCTACCCACGGAGAAAACACAGGATATGAGGTGCCTTGCCTTATTGTTGCGGCTAAAGATGATCTTGACCCCTATCCAACTGCTATACAAGACTCAACTAGGGTAGAACATTATTCTTTTTCTCTTCTTTTGCATCCTGTTGTTGTCTATCCGCAAGCAAGATTGGAATATCCTTACAGTTGTGTGTTTGCCTTTATATTTCTAGGTGAGCCAGGATATGGGGATTGAGGCACCTATACCAATCAGTTCTAAACTGGGAGATTTTAATAGCATATTCCGTCGAATAGTACGTGGTGCTGAGCAACCCCACTTGAGTATTCCGGAAACTGATGCGGGTAAAAACCGCAAGCACTACAACCAACTTATGAAAAGCTCAGTAATTGTTGTTTCAGGTCAGTTTCCTCGTATTATTATTTACTTTTAAGTATTCCTTGGAAGTTCGAACTCCCTAAAAGGAAGCACACTTTTAAGCTACTCAATTATCAGTTTGCAGTTTGAATATCTGTCAATCATGCTAGTGCACTCATGGTAACAAAACCAGATATTTTTTATCAAGTACTAGGAAAGGTACCCGTCGACCCGACGGGTTTGGATCGGTTCGGTTCGGTTTGAGAAAAATCAAAAGTCGAACCAAATTATAAATCATCGGTTTTTTTAAATTTGAAAATGTAACCAAACCGTTAACATTTCAATCCGAACCGATCCGTTTCGAACCGAATGATTTTTTAAAATTTGAAACCAAACCGAATCACTAATATTTCAAATCGAACCGAACCGTCTGATTTCAAACCAAACCGAACCGACCGGCAGGACGACAGACTATAATGTTATTATATTAGATAGGTATTATGGTGTGTTTGCACTGTGCAGATTGGTTTACTGCTGTGTACCTTGTTACGCTGCCAGAGTTTACATTATATTCAGCAACATTAACTAAAAAACTGGTCCTCTGTATTTTCTTATCATACAGTTAACATTAACCATAGCGATTAATACATGTGTTGTTTTTATCATTTCAGTTGCAGCTGTAGTCGGGATTGTCGCTGTGTCTGTGTACCGGGTGTATGCAGCGAGAAGAAATGCTTCGAGTTGACACATTTCATCTGAAATCCACCCAGTCTGCCAACTCAGGTTTAATACAATTTTGTGATGCTCATCTGTGTTGATGTTCGATCTCTTCATTGAGCAAACGTAAATATTGTGTAATATAATGGAATGGAGTCCTGAGCACAACTATTTATACCCAAGGCCAAGTTCCATCTTCTCCATTTTTTTATGTACATTTAATAGGTGCTTAATCCACAAACCATTAATCAAGAAGGACGTTTTTTTTTATCTGAACTATTTTCTCCATCAAATTGAAATATAAAATTCTAATACAAACAACTCATCTTGAAACTAAAACTTAACTACTTCCAAATAATTATTTTTGACCTCGCTCTTCGGCACTGAAACGAAACGAGCGAGGCAAAATCAGTGGGCCGGTGAATGGGCCCGGCCCACTAAATGTGCGTCGTCATTGCTGACGCTTGGCAGAACAAACAAAAAAAAACGAAGATGACTATGCCACTGACATTCCGTACCACAGCCCCGATCCTTCTAGACCTCTCCCGGACATCATCATCGTATTCGCTACTGCTACTAAATCCAGAAAAAAACAAACCTCCCTTCCTCCGTGCAGTTCCGACTTCAGCCCCAGCAGCAGCAGCAGCAGCAGTTTCTAACATGGTTAAAGCCATCAGAGTTTACCAGCATGGCGGTCCCGAGGTCTCTCATCTTCCTCCTTTTCTTTGCTAATAACATTAATAAGCACTATTTCTTAACATGATTTCAATTGTTTTATGAACTGTAATCCTCACGCCTGGATATACTTTATATCGAATCTGGACTAGACCGATGTACATGGAAATTTGAATAAGTTCTCACTTCTGGTTGAGTGGTGAAAGATTTGTGTATTTTATAGGTTTTAAAATGGGAGGATGTGGAGATTGGAGAACCTAAAGAGGGTGAGATTCTTGTGAAGAATCAGGCTATCGGCCTTAATTTCATTGATGTCTACTTCCGCAAAGGAGTTTATAAGCCCCCATCACTGCCCTATACTCCAGGTCCACTTTTCTTTGCTTCACTTTACCTCCTCTGCCCTTAAACTATGGTACCGCAGTTGCCGCTTTTCATCCTAGTGTAGAAACACAAGAAAGATGAACCTCCTATCGGAAACTTGCAACCATTATTTCCTTATCCTCAAACCGCTAACCTGGTGACATTGAAAATAATTCATTGTACTATTTTACCGTTTCAGTTATGTCAACAAAGTCCGCGCACTGTTTCCTTTTGATATACTATTTTACATGTGTCGTCCATATTTATTCTTATTAATACTTTTTCTTTCAATTTAGAATCCGCCACAGTTTGGCCAGCAATGGAAAGTACTATTTATTTTATTTTTTACTTATTAAATACTGGGGAAGTTTTGTTATCCTGATCTTTGAAAATGTGGAATCGTCCTGCTATGTGCAAAAAGTTTTTGAACTAAATCGTAACGCTAATTTGTAATCAAGACAGCGGCATAAAATCATTAAAAGTGATAACCTCACGATCATATTGGTCGACTGTAATTCTTACAAGTTCACTTTCTTTTTTTAAAGGTCAGTTCATCACTACGTCTCAGTTCAAAATAAGTTTGAAACTAGATTAATTTATATATTTCAAAAGATCCTTAAGCACTGTACATACTCAATTTACGGTTTATGATGTTAAATGTTGGTCTCTGATTTTTAAGTAAAAAAACAGAGTTTAGACCCTTCCATCACTAGTGAATCTAACATAAGTTTGCTTGGTGATCAAACCTCCCAAAGAAAATTAAATTTTTTATATCGGCCAAATTTACCTATATAATATATACAAATTTTTCAGTAATAAAAGCTAACAATATAGAGGGTCAACAATCAATAATTTTGATAGTAAAACTATTAAACACTGATAATTGGTATTGTAACTATTTTTATTAATTCTTTAAAGCACAACTCATTGTACATAATTAATCCATGTGAGTTTATATTTTCCGTGCACTAAGTAGAGAATCATTTATAAATACACATTACTCACATTGAGTTTTGTGTTCAATGGTCATTTATTGTTTATTGTCCTTAGAATGAGGTCATAAAACTAACGAGACATTCAAAATTAGTTACATTTTTATTATTATTTCAATGAATTATGTATCAACCCTTTAATCATTGAAAATACGCTTATGTTCATTGAAAATACACTTATAGGAACCATTTAGTAAATTCAAAGTACCGGATAGTAACAAGCCTTTTAATATTGACCTTAATAATGTGTCCAGCCCTGGTATATATCTTACGTGTTCAATCTGTATGAAATTATCATCTTTTGTTGCTTCTCATTTCTAAACCAGATAGCTCTCAGTGATTGTGTTGTTGGAGTACACCTGATTATCTGGTAATAAGTTCACTCTAAGCTTGTAGCTTTATGTTGGAACAAATTTGGGACACTGATTAAGAAAAACTACCATGTAATTGGGTGTAGACATATACTCACTAGACAATCATACCGCTCATATGGTCAATGGGTTTGGTTGAAAGGAATGACTTTTATAGTCACTTTTGTGGTGCGATATAGTCACATGACGAATACGCAAAGCCGATGTCTTTCACCATCCATCAGTATAATGTCAACTGTTAAACCGAACTTAGTATGCAGGTATGGAGGCTGTTGGAGTTGTAAAAGCTGTGGGACCTGGTCTCACTGGAAGAGCTGTCGGGGATGTTGTTGCTTATGCTGGTAATCCAATGGGCTCATACGCTGAAGAGCAGATACTTCCTGCTGACAATGTTGTGCCGGTTCCTTCTTCTGTCGATCCAATAGTAGCAGCTTCAGTCATGCTTAAGGGTATGACAGCTCAGTACCTTCTCCGACGCTGCTTCAAGGTCTGTCATCGATCAATTCATTATATGTCAACTGATTTTCAACTTTCTAATAGAGTTTGGTGTTTCTTTTTGACTGAACTTAGTATTAATTATTAATCTTCAGTTCAGCCGCTGTCTCACAAAAATCTCAATGGAGATAAGTTAAGTTTGGTTCAGTTAAGTTCATTTTTGTTCACCATAATTTGACTCATCATTGACTATATAACCACAGTAAGTGTCAAAAGAAAAGGCTCTGAAACTTATTCCCAATATAGGTTTTCAGCTGTCTGATTGAATTTAATATAGCATTACCTTAAAATGTGAAGCCACTAATTCTAAAATTGTTGTACTTTTAGTTCTAATATCCGAATATAACAGAGTAGCTGGGGTGCTAAAGCTCGGGGGCTGGACATGGCCACGCAGTTCTCCCGAGACTTTGACTTGTTCGGAATGCTGATTTTTTTGATCCGCTATGATGCTTCAATGTGTTACATTACAATTCTACAGTATATTAATCCTAGTATGGACTCAAATAGCTTCTTGGGTGCCTTTGTAAGTGTGTTTTCCTTCTTTATTCTCTCATGAACAGGTTGAACCGGGGCATGTAGTGCTGATTCATGCAGCAGCTGGTGGAACAGGATCTTTGTTATGCCAGTGGGCAAACGCTCTTGGTGCCACAGTTATTGGGACTGTTTCAACGAAAGACAAAGCCGCCCAAGCCAAGGAAGATGGATGCCACCATGTTATAATATACAAGGATGAAGATTTTGTTGCCCGTGTCAAGGAAATCACATCCGGCAGTGGGGTCCATGTCGTCTATGATTCAGTCGGAAAAGACACATTTCAGGTCTTTGGCTTCTTCTTGACCGATAACAGTTCCACTAAATCACAATCATGTGCTCAAGAATCTCAATAAAGTGGCATCTGACGTGATGTTTCTTGTTACAGGGATCTCTAGATTGCTTACGAGTCCGGGGCTACATGGTGAGTTTTGGTCAAGCATCAGGCTTACCAGAGCCAGTCCCGCTTGCAGCACTAGGAGTAAAATCTTTATTTCTGACACGACCAACCCTGATGCAATACAACGGCACTCGTGATGAGCTACTGGAATCTGCTGGAGAGCTATTTGCAAACATTGCAGCAGGTACAATAAAGGTTCGAATCAATCACAAGTACCCCTTATCAGATGCTGCTCAGGCTCATGCCGATTTGGAGAGCCGCAAAACAACTGGATCTGTCGTCCTACTACCTTAGTTCAATCACTAGCTGGAGCTTGTTTAATCAGTATGAACTCTTAAGAAAACACTGGTGTGCTGGGTAAGTTAGAATAATGTAAAAATGGATGATATGTAATATTATGAGTCCTTGTGTTCCACGAATTATAGGATTTTGATGCTCATTCCCAATTTTGTTTGTTTATTTATTTATTTCATTTTATTTTGTTTTAAAAAACTGATTTTTTATTTCAAACTTTGCCATGAAATGTACAAATTGAGCTAAGCGGCATTTTTTGGGTGCATCGAAAGCACTCATCTAGATGCGTGCTTTCGTTCGAAAATAACGTAGTTTTGAGTCATTTTTATTAAAATATTTTTTTCTTGTCGAATAAATAGTAAAAAATAAATAAAAAATAAAAAAAATAAAAAAATATATTATCTTGATTTATAAAAATTTAAATAAAAATTATTAAATAAATTTAATATTTTATATTCATTAATTAAAAAGAAATATTCATTTAATTTTAGTTATGTTCATTAGATAATATATTCATCAGATGAACTATTATATTGATGAGATGATATATTCATTAGATAAGCTGCTATGTTCATTAGATAATATGTTCATCATATTTTATAATATGTTCATCATATGAGCTGTTATATTCATCAGATTTACTAATATATTCATTAGATGATATGTTCATCAGATAAGACGATATGTTCAACATATGAGATGCTATGTTCATCAGGTGATATATTAATCAGATGAGCTGCTATGTTCATCAAATGGGTAGTTATGTTCATCAGATGAGTTGCTATGTTCATTATATGAGTTTTTATGTTTATTAGAATAGCTTTTATGTTCATTAGAAGAACTTTTATGTTCATCAGACGATATGATCATCAAAATGACATGCTATTTTTATCATATTTGATAATATGTTCATCCGATTTGATAATATGTTTATCATATTAGATATAAATCCATTGTAATTTTGAAAATCTCAAACACACCCAAAAATTATTTGTTCTATTTAAACAAACACCCTCCCCAATCATTTAGAAATGGAAAAGTACAAAATAAAGTTATATACTATTGTCCAATTTAAAATTATGGTCATAATTATTTAATTTTAAAATTGATTATTTTTTGTCACGAGTACCCCAAAAATAAAATAGAAAATTGTAAAATAAAAAAACTCTTCATTTGACCATGCTATCTTGGCTATCTCAACTCCCTTTAACAAGTTCTGAATATTTCAACATATAATATAAAACTCAGCCATGATAATTCATCACCCGCATACAGAATCTTTACTCTCATTGACCGAGCTAGGTAGGCTGATAAACTGAAGCTTCAGCCGACGAAATCGCGGCTCAGAGGCTTGAGTGTGCTGATGATGCTGAAGTGCGATGCACGGAAGACTTCGATTGATGCCATAAAAATCCTTCATTGATGCTTGAAAAAAACTATAGAAACTTTCTGCGCGCGAGGTTGTAGAGGGTCATTCCGGCGTCAATCGAAGTCTTCCATGTATATCACTTCCCCTTGCTCCTATCAGCACACCCAAGCCTCCGAGACGCAATTCGTCGAGCGAAGCTTCAATTATCATGGCACCTAACTCGGACAATGACAGTAAAGATTTCTCTATGCGGGTGATGAATTACCATGGCTGAATTTTATGTTCTGTATTGAAATGTTCAAAACATAATAAAGGGAGTTGAGATTGCCATTATAGCATCGATTCATGATCAAAGGAAGATTTTTTTTTTATTTTACAATTTTCCATTTTATTTTTGGGTAACTAATAATAAAAAAATATAAATTTGAAAATTAAATAATTATAAACATAATTTTTAAAAGGATGATAATAGGCACCTTCATTTTGTACTTTCTCATTTCTAAATTGATTGGGAATAAAGTTTGTTTGAATGGAATAAATAAATTTTGGTTGAGATTTTAGTTTTCAAAATTATAATTAACACCCACCATACAAAAAATCGTATTTTTAAAATTACAACATGACGATTTATAATTATTTTGATTATCCATTTATTTTTCAACATGACCACGTAATAACTCAACACTACGCAGCCAAAGCCTTTTCCTTCATCATCAGCACGCTTTCTTCCTGCTCACTCCTTCCATAAACCCTACACCATTTTCTAAGGTTTTCGTCCTCTCCACGAATTCTTCGCTTCCAGCTCTCCACAGTCACCCTCCGAGCTCTGGCAAGTCCATCAATCCGCATCAAAGCGCGTAAGCAATTTTACCCTCCTTGATTTCTAACCCTTGGGGTTTAGAGAGTTTTGATTTTACTTTCTGCGCTAAGTTAATTAGCTGTCGACAGAGTGATGCAGTCTGCTTTGAATTCTTTTTTTTCTCTTTTTTTTCTACATTCTGGTCTCTTTGTTTTGTAGGATGTCGAAAGTTGGAGATGGCGGCTCAAGTCCCAGTGGACGCACTGAGGTACGAATTGTGGTAGCTGGAGAGAAAGGAACTGGGAAGTCTAGCTTGATTGTTACAGCTGCTGCTGACCAGTTCCCCACCAATGTGCCGCCATTACTGCCTCCCACTAGACTGCCTGAGGATATGTACCCTGACCGCGTCCCAATTACTATCATTGATACTTCATCTAGGTCTGCTTTTTGTTTTTTATTTTGTTTACATGCCTAGTTCTGCTTGAATCTTATTGCGCCCTCGATTTGTGGTTGTTTTGGATGGTGATAGGTTGTTTTGTGTTCAGAGTATTGGTTTGCAAACTAGCGTGAGGCGGTCACATTTTAGTTCGCGAGAGCTTGCAAATTAAAGCAATTTCCATGAATGTTTTTTTATTTCCCAGAATGATATTTAAGAAAATGATATTTATTGGCGAATAGAATGGTACTTCTAGATGATTTGCTCCTCATTTGGCTATTTTGTTCTCAGAGAATAAGGTTTTTATATATATGTAGTTCCGTTGCTATTAGAAATAATAGATTTGTTAAGAAGCAAAGATAATAGAAGATTCAAATCCAAGTGACAGTTTGATCTTATTTTCCATGCTATGGATGATATGGGCAGACTGATAGTTATAGTTAATTGTTAAAGGTTCTGTTGTAGTATCATTTATTACTTGAGACCGTTACAGGGAGTAACACTAATGCATGTAACACATTCTTTCCTTATATAATTTTATATGATTTTTGTGAGAATTTTATAAAACATTTCAGTCTTTTGCATTTGTCTTGGAAAAGTGTTGTTTCCTTTTGTTTGGTGAGAGAAAAAGCAATAAATAGAGTAATTTAGTGGCTTTATTTGGTATTGATGCTGTACGTTTCAGCCCTGAAAGCAAAGGAAAACTTGCTGAAAATCTGAAGCGGGCTGATGCCGTTGTCCTAACATATGCCTGTGACCGCCCTGAAACTCTAGATCGACTGAGTACCTTCTGGCTTCCTGAACTTCGACGATTAGAGGTTTGTTTCATGTAATCACATATCGGTTACGGTTTATCCCTGTCAGAAAACATTGCTCAGAATGTATGCCGTTTCAGGTAAAGGTGCCGGTCATTGTAGTTGGCTGTAAACTGGACTTGAGGGATGACAATCAGCAAGTTAGTCTGGAAGAAGTGATGTCTCCTATAATGCAGCATTTTCGTGAGATTGAAACTTGCATAGAGTGCTCAGCCTTCAAACACATCCAGGTGAAAATCCAAGGCAGAACATAAATTCATTAAACTAGGAAGATACATTACAAATGTGATTCGCCCGAAATAGAAATTACAGTGGCGGCAATCCTTTTTGCATTGTTTGTGAGCAGTACAAAAGTTAATTAATGTTCATTTGCAGATTCCAGAGGTTTTCTTTTATGCACAAAAGGCTGTGCTTCATCCCACCGCGCCCTTATTTGACCCAGACACTCAAACTCTTAAGCCAAGGTGCGTGAGGGCCTTTAAGCGTATCTTTATTCTTTGTGATCATGACAGAGATGGAGCTTTGAGTGATGCAGAGTTGAATGATTTTCAGGTTTGGATTCATAATCATTTTGATTCACTGAAAGGAACGCTAAATTTTCCTTATTGTTCAATATTTTTGTGACGATCATGGGTTTGGGACTAACGTAGCTATTTTTAAGAACAGGTTAGGTGCTTTAATGCTCCGTTACAACCTTCAGAGATCACTGATGTAAAACGGGTTGTTGAAGAAAAACTACCTGAAGGAGTCGATGACCGTGGTCTAACTCTTTCAGGATTTCTCTTCCTCCATGCGCTGTTTATTGAGAAGGGACGCTTGGAGACAACTTGGACAGTATTGAGGAAATTTGGATACAGCAATGAACTTAAAATTACTTATGACCTAAGTCCAGTTCTAGCAAAAAAGACTCCAGATCAGGTAAATCGAATTTATGCATTCTCAAGTAACTGCTAAATGTTTCGTGCTCTCCTGGTTCTTGATTACAGTACTGTAAGTTGCTTGAAATAGTGATTAGAGCTTTTGACTTCTGTAAGCTGTTGCTGACTTGGACTATGTTTTATGTATCTCCAAGTTCTTATCTTCGCAAACCATTGACAACTTCTTCTATATTGATACTTTGTGAAGGCTATCCATCCACATGAAATTACTAAGCAAGTCATTTTGAAAATGTTGTCTCCATGTGCTTTTCATTTATTTGTGAATTCACGTCCCGATCCCAATGCAGTTTGACTAGTTGCGTACAGTAGTTTACGTAAGGTCTTATCAACCTTCTTTTACAGAGCGTAGAGCTGACAAACAAGGCTTTCGAATTCTTGAAAAGCATATTTGCGTTATTTGATGGTGACCAGGTACGCATTACTCGTTGCATTACCCTGCTTAGTGATCGGTCCAGCGTAATTCTATGCCTTTCAATCATCTATGTTAACCTAATTATTTGCTCGTTCTAGGATGGAGCGCTCAAACCTATTGAGTTGGAGGATTTATTCTCTACAGCAGCTGACAGGTAGCTTTCTCTGTATGCACTGAAAAATTGTGGGTGTCATTCTAGTAACTTTCTAACTCGGCGGTGATTAATTGTTGAATAGAACCTGAATGTGAGTTCCAGACATGATGCCTGATCTAGGAGTTACATCTGGATTGCAGCTTTCGCATCATGTTACTTACTTAAATATTCTTTTTTCATTGTTCGCAGTCCTTGGCATGAAGCGCCATATAAGGATGCTGCTGAGAAAAATGTGTTAGAAGGATTATCACTTGATGGATTTTTGTCTGAGGTAAAGTATATGTGCAGTTTTTATTTGTTATAACAAGAAGGGAAAGGCTCTAGGTTTTTAATGGTATTAATATGTAAGCTCTAACTGTTCTCTGATCGATCAGTAGAAAATGATTAGAAAGTCATGATGTTCGGTTATCAGCGCCTGTCATTAGCTTGTAACATTGAGCATTGCAATCAGGAACCAACTTAAGGAACGTGTGATTCATTTTTAGTTAAGGGATTAACAACAACAGTGCAGGATCCTTTTTTCCGTGCAGAGCATTTGTTTTTCCCAATTTTATCTCGATTCTTACTATCTAAAGTAGCTGTGCTCTCAGAAAACTTCAATAAACATACTGGCAATATGGATGATCCTCATATGAAGGAAGAAATCTATCATCATCTTAGAATTAGTCACAATATGTGAACTTCAACACAGGCGAAACCAGTCAGATGCTCCATATAATACTTGTCTGTCATTAAATGTAAGAAACATGTTTCATTGTTTTGATATTTTCTAGATGCATCGTATGGTTTGATTATACTCAGTAATATGTCATAATAAGTATTTCCAAATTTAAGCACTGGGTAATAAATATCTTTTACGTTGTTGCAGTGGGCCTTGATGACACTTCTTGATCCTGTGAGCAGTGTGGAGAATCTGATTTACATTGGATATCCTGGTGAACCTTCTTCTGCTATTTGCGTAACTAGAAGACGGCGGTTGGACAGAAAAAAGCAACAGACAGGCAGAAACATTTTCCAGTGCTTTGTTTTCGGGCCAAAGAAAGCTGGGAAATCAGCATTGTTGAATTCTTTCATTGGAAGGTCTAATTTATAGAAACTTTCAAGATTAAATTCTAAAATCCTATCACCCAGGATCATCTCCTTCTTTCAGTTTAAAGCTCTTTGTAGTTTTAATTTAATTATGCTCAAATGCAGGCCTTTTTCTGATAGTTATGTCCCAACCTTAGAAGAGCGTTATGCAGCGAATGTTGTGGATTTGCCTGGTGTAAGTATCATTTCATATCTTTTGTTTTAGGTGGTAAGGGATTACTAACCTGCCATAGTGAACTCTAATCCGGAATCTATGAGAGACTTCAACAAATCTTGGTTGCTTAAACAAATATATTAACTCAGAGGTTATTTTTTCAGCAAAGACTTTCTCTTTTGTGGCACGGCATGTTCCATAAGGCCACTGGAGGGGTACAAGTCTGATTGTGCTTGTATAAAGTCTATTTCTTTTATTTGTAGGTGGGAAAGAAAACTCTTGTTTTGCGGGAGATCCCAGAAGACGAAGTCAAGAAACTTTTGTCTAACAAGGAAGCTTTGGCAGTTTGTGACTTGGCAGTTTTTGTTCATGATAGGTAAATAATATTTGTTAGTGTGTAGTTTGCTTTCTCGGGATCTTCTTTTGATTGACCAACATTAAAGGCACGGCAGCAGATGATATTTTGATGAGTTTGTCCAGTGTTTGTTTAATAACATATAATTACCATGCTGGCTTTATAGTGCATGCAAGAGATTTGTTTGTTTACTTTTTAGTATTTTATCTATTGAGATTCGAGGAAAGCATTATGTGGAACTTGAATGAGAATCTGATTAGCGGTGCATTCTTTTGGTTCTTAGCTCTGACGAATCTTCGTGGGAGGAATCAGCACAATTGTTATTGAAAGTTGCTACCCACGGAGAAAACACAGGATATGAGGTGCCTTGCCTTATTGTTGCGGCTAAAGATGATCTTGACCCCTATCCAACTGCTATACAAGACTCAACTAGGGTAGAACATTATTCTTTTTCTCTTCTTTTGCATCCTGTTGTTGTCTATCCGCAAGCAAGATTGGAATATCCTTACAGTTGTGTGTTTGCCTTTATATTTCTAGGTGAGCCAGGATATGGGGATTGATGCACCTATACCAATCAGTTCTAAACTGGGAGATTTTAATAGCATATTCCGTCGAATAGTACGTGCTGCTGAGCAACCCCACTTGAGTATTCCGGAAACTGAAGCGGGTAAAAACCGCAAGCACTACAACCAACTTATGAAAAGCTCAGTAATGGTTGTTTCAGGTCAGTTTCCTCGTATTATTATTTACTTTAAGTATTCCTTGGAAGTTCAAACTCCCTAAAAGGAAGCACACTTTTAAGCTACTCAATTGTCAGTTTGCAGTTAGAATATCTGTCAATCATGCTAGCGCACTCATGGTAACAAAACCAGATATTTTTTTATCAAGTATAGGTACTATGGTGTGTTTGCACTTTGCAGATTGGTTTACTGCTGTGTACAGCAACATAAACTGAAAAACTGGTCCTCTGTATTTTCTTATCATACAGTTAACATTAACCATATAGATTAATACATGTGTTGTTTTGATCATTTCAGTTGCAGCTGTAGTCGGGATTGTCGCTGTGTCTGTGTACCGGGTGTATGCAGCGAGAAGAAATGCTTCGAGTTGACACATTTCATCTGAAATCCACCTAGTCTGCCAACTCAGGTTTAATACAATTTGGATCTGTGTAGTGATTTACTTGAATTGAGGGCACTTGTGCAATCCATTGCCAACTCAGGCATTGCTTATGAACTAGCAGGCTTGGTTTTTACAAAAGTCTGAACCGGTGGCTGCTGTATTCAGGTTTGGAAGATTTTCATTTGCACCTACAATTACATAATAATACTAATTCTCTCAATCTTCGGTCCCATGCTCCCTCAAAAGTCGCAATAGTAAAAATCCCAACACCACACATAATATATTTATATTTATCCATCATAGGCATCTATTTGATGAACATAGGACATTCAATTAATGAACACTCATAACTCACTGATTAACATAGATGCCTAACAGATGAACAATAACTTATATGAAAAAATATTTGAACTTTTATGCTTTTTGTATATATTCATCAAATAAATATAATAAATAATGCAGGTGCATTCCATCAAATAAACCTTTTGTGCATTTCTCATGTCTGAGGTATTACTCTTGTGTTACATAGAGTTTCTTCTATTTTAAAGCACATTTGCCTCCCAAAGTAAAATTTCCATGTCCTTTGACAAAGGAAGAATCTCCTGTTTCTTCCCGACATCCTATAGCTTATGCGTCTGTGGATGTTCCATCTCTTCATTGAGCAAACGTAAATATTGTGTAATATAATGGAATGGAGTCCTGAGCACAACTAGTTATACTCAAGTCAAGGCCTAGTTCCATCTTCTCCATTTTTTTATGTACATTTAATAGGTGCTTAATCCACAAACCATTAGTCAAGAAGGACGTTTTTTTTAATCTGAACTATTTACTCCATCAAATTGAAATATAAAATTCTAATACAAACCAACTCATCTTGAAACTAAAACTTCACTACTTCCAAATAATTATTTTTGACCTCGCTCTTCGGCACTGAAACGAAACGAGCGAGGCAAAATCAGTGGGCCGGTGGATGGGCCCGGCCCACTAAATATACATCGTCATTGCTGACGCTTGGCAGAACAAACAAAAGAAAACCAAGATGCCTATGCCACTGACATTCCGTACCACAGCCCCGATCCTTCTAGGCCTCTCCAGGACATCATCATCGTATTCGCTACTGCTACTAAATCCAAAAAAAAACAAACCTCCCATCCTCCGTGCAGTTCCGACTTCAGCCCCAGCAGCAGCAGCAGCAGTTTCTAATATGGTTAAAGCCATCAGAGTTTACCAGCATGGCGGTCCCGAGGTCTCTCATCTTCCTCCTTTTCTTTGCTGATAACATTAATTGTTTTATGAACTGTAATCCTCACGCCTGGATATACTTTATATCGAATCTGGACTAGACCGATGTACATGGAAATTTGAATAAGTTCTTAGTTCTGGTTGAGTGGTGAAAGATTTGTGTATTTAGTAGGTTTTAAAATGGGAGGATGTGGAGATTGGAGAACCTAAAGAGGGTGAGATTCTTGTGAAGAACCAGGCTATTGGCCTTAATTTCATTGATGTCTACTTCCGCAAAGGAGTTTATAAGCCCCCATCACTACCCTATACTCCAGGTCCACTTTTCTTTACTTCACTTTACTTCGTCTGCCCTTAAACTATGGCACTGCAGTTGCCACTTTTCATCCTCGTGTGGAAACACAAGAAAGATGAACCTCCTATCGGAAACTTGCAACCATTATTTCCTTATCCTCAAACCGCTAACCTGATGAAATTGAAAATAATTCATTGTACTATTTTACCGTTTCAGTTATGTCAACAGGGTCCGTGCACTGTTTCTTTTTGATATACTATTTTACAGGTGTCGTCCATATTAGTTCTTATTAATACTTTTTCTTTCAATTTAGAATCCGCCACAGTTTGGCCAGCAATGGAAAGTACTCTTTATTTTATTTTTTACTTATTAAATACTGGGGAAGTTTTGTTATCCTGATCTTTGAAAATGTGGAATCGTCCTGCTATGTGCAAAAAGTTTTTGAACTAAATCATAACGCTAATTTGTAATCAAGACAGTGGCATAAAATCATTAAAAGTTATAACCTCACGATCATATTGTTCGACTGTAATTCTTACAAGTTCACTTTCTTTTTTTAAAGGTCAGTTCATCACTACGTTTCAGTTCAAAATAAGTTTGAAACTAGATTAATTTATATATTTCAAAAGATCCTTAAACACTGTGCATACTCAATTTACGGTTTATAATGTTAAATGCTGTTCTCTGATTTTTAAGTAAAAAAACATAGTTTAGACCCTTCCATCACTAGTGAATCTAACATGCTTTTGCTTGGTGATCAAACCTCCCAAAGAAAATTAAATTTTTTATATTGGCCAAATTTACTTATATAATATATACAAATTTTTCAATAATAAAAGTTTACAATATAGAGGGTCAACAATCAATAATTTTGATAGGAAAACTATTAAACACTGATAATTGGTATTGTAACTATTTTTATTAATTCTTTAAAGCCCAACTCATTGTACATAATTAATCCATGTGAGTTTATATTTTTCATGCACTAAGTAGAGAATCATTTATAAATACACATCACTCACATTGAGTTTTGTGTTCGATGGTCATTTATTGTTTATTGTCCTTAGAATGAGGTCATACGACTAATGAGACATTCAAAATTTGATACATTGCTATTATTATTTCAATGAATTATGTATCAACCCGTTAATCATTGAAAATACGCTTATGTTCATTGAAAATACACTTATAGAAACCATTTAGTAAATTCAAAGTACCGGATAGTAACGAGCCTTTTAATATTGACCTTAATAATGTGTCCAGTCCTGGTATATATCTTATGTGTTCAATTTGTATGAAATTATCATCTTTTGTTGCTTCTCATTTGTAAACCAGATAGCTCTCAGTGATTGTGTTAATAAGTTCACTCTAAGCTTGTAGCTTTATGTTGGAACAAATTTGGGACACCGATTAAGAATAACAACCATGTAATTGCTTGTAGACATATAGTCACTAGACAATCATACCACCCATATGGTCAATGGGTTTTGTTGAAAGGGATGACTTTTACAGTCACTTTTGTGGTGAGATATAGTCACATGACGAATACGCAAAACCGATGTCTTTCACCATCCATCAGTATAATGTCAACTGTTAAACCGAACTTAGTATGCAGGTATGGAGGCTGTTGGAGTTGTAAAAGCTGTGGGACCTGGTCTCACTGGAAGAGCTGTCGGGGATGTTGTTGCTTATGCTGGTAATCCAATGGGCTCATACGCTGAAGAGCAGATACTTCCTGCTGACAATGTTGTGCCGGTTCCTTCTTCTGTCGATCCAGTTGTAGCAGCTTCAGTCATGCTTAAGGGTATGACTGCTCAGTACCTTCTCCGACGCTGCTTCAAGGTCTGGCATCGATCAATTCATTATATGTGAACTGATTTTCAACTTTCTAATAGAGTTCGGGTGTTTCTTTCTAACTGAACTTAGTATTAATTATTAATCTTCAGTTCAGCCATTGTCTCACAAAAATCTCAATGGAGATAAGTTAAGTTTGGTTCAGTTAAGTTCATTTTTGTTCGGCGTAATTTGACTCATCATTGACTATAACCACAGTAAGTGTTCAAAAGAAAAGGCTCTGAAACTTATTCCCAGTATAGGTTTTCAGCTGTCTGATTGAATTTAATGTAGCATTAATGTGAAGCGACTGATTCTAAAATTGTTGTACTTTTAGTTCTAATATCCGAATACAACAGAGTAGCTGGGGTGTAAAAGCTTGGGGGCTGGACATGGCCACGCAGCCCTCCCGAGACTTCGAACTGTTAGGAATGCAGAGTTTTTTGAACCACCCTGATGCTTCAATGTGTTACATTTTTTACAGTATATTAATCCTAGTATGGACTCAAATAGCCTCTTGGGTGCCTTTGTAAGTGTATTTTCCTTCTTTATTTTCGCATGAACAGGTTGAACCTGGGCATGTAGTGCTGATTCATGCAGCAGCTGGTGGAACAGGATCTTTGTTATGCCAGTGGGCAAACGCTCTTGGTGCCACAGTTATTGGGACTGTTTCAACGAAAGACAAAGCCGCCCAAGCCAAGGAAGATGGATGCCACCATGTTATAATATGCAAGGATGAAGATTTTGTTGCCCGTGTCAAGGAAATCACATCCGGCAGTGGGGTCCATGTTGTCTATGATTCAGTCGGAAAAGACACATTTCAGGTCTTTGGCTTCTTCCTGACCGATAACAGTTCCACTACATCACAATCATGTGCTTCATTCTTATTGTTATCGTGCGAACAAGAATCTCAATAGAGTGGCATCTGACGTGATGTTCCTTGTTACAGGGATCTTTAGATTGCTTACGAGTGCGGGGCTACATGGTGAGTTTTGGTCAATCATCAGGCTTACCAGAGCCAGTCCCGCTTGCAGCAATAGGAGTAAAATCTTTATTTTTGACACGACCGACCCTCATGCAATACAATGCCACTCGTGATGAGCTGCTGGAATCTGCTGGAGAGCTATTTGCAAACATTGCAGCAGGTATAATAAAGTTTCGAATCAATCACAAGTACCCCTTATCAGATGCTGCTCAGGCTCATGCCGATTTGGAGAGCCGCAAAACAACTGGATCTGTCGTCCTACTACCTTAGTTGAATCACTAGCTGGAGCTTGTTTAATTAGTATGAACTCTTAAGAAAACATTGGTGTGCTGGGTAAGTTGGAATAGTGTAAAAATGGATGACATGTAATATTATGAGTCCTTGTTTTCCACGAAATTTAGGATTTTAATGCTCATTCCCAATTTTGTTTATTTATTTATTTATTTCATTTTATTTTTTTTTAAAAAATTGATTTTTTATTTCAAACTTTGTCATGAAATGTACAATTTGAGCTAAGCAGCATTTTCATTTTTTGGGTGCATCGAGAGTACTCATCTAGATGTGTGCTATCGTTCGAAAATGACGTAGTTTTGAGTCGTTTTTATTAACATATTTCTTCCTTGTCGAATTAACAGTAAAAAATAAATAAAAAATAAAAAAAATTAGAAAAAATCAGAAAACTTTGAAAAATATATTATCTTGATTTATGAAAATTCAAATAAAAATTATTAAATAAATTTAATATTGTATATTCATTAATTAAATAAAAATATTCATTTAATTTTAGCTATGTTCATTGGATAATATATTCATTATGAACTGAAATATTCATTAGATGAACTATTATTTTCATCAGATGAGCTATTGTGATCATCAGATAATATGTTCATCAGATTTTATAATATGTTCATTATATGAGTTGTTATATTCATCAGATTTACAAATATGTTCATTAGATGATCAGATAAGACGATATGTTTAACAAATGAGATGTTATGTTCATCAGGTGATATATTAATAAGATGTGCTGCTATGTTCATCAAATGAATAGTTATGTTCATCAGATGAGCTGCTATGTTCATTATATGAGTTTTTATGTTTATTAGAAGAGCTTTTATGTTCATTAGAAGAACTTTAATAATGTTCATCATATGATATGATCATCAGAATGAGATGCTATTTTTATCAGATTTGATAATATGTTTATCATATTAGATATAAGTCCATTGTAATTTTGAAAATCTTAATCACACCCAGAACTTATTTATTCTATTTAAACAAACACCCTCCCCAGTCATTTAGAAATGGAAAAATACAAAATAAAGTTATATACTATCGTCCAATTTAAAATTATGACCATAATTATTTAATTTTAAAATTTATTACTTTTTGTCACGAGTTACCCCAAAAAATAAAATAAAAAATTGTAAAATAAAAAAATTCTTCATTTGACCATTCTATCTTGGCTATCTCAACTCCCTTTAACATATTCTGAATATTTCAATATAGAATATAAAACTCAGCCATGATAATTCAATCACCCGCATACAGAATCTTTACTGTCATTGAGCGAGCTAGGTAGGCTGATAACTGAAGCTTCGGCCGACGAAATGACGGCTCAGAGGCTCGAGTGTGCTGATGATGCTGAAGTGAGATGCACGGAAGACTTCGATTGATGCCATAAAGATCCTTCATTGATAATGCTCGAAAAAAACTACAGCAACTTTCTGCGCGCGAGGTTGTAGAGGGTCATTCCGGCGTCAATCGAAGTCTTCCATGTATCTCACTTCACCTTGCTCCCATCAGCACACCCAAGCCTCCGAGCCGCAATTCGTCGAGTGAAGCTTCAATTATCATGGTACCTAGCTCGCACAATGACAGTAAAGATTTCTCTACGCGGGTGATGAATTACCATGGCTAAATTTTAAGTTCTGAGTTGAAATATTCAAAATATAATAAAGGCAATTGAGATAGCCATTATAGCATCGATTCATGATCAAAGGAAGACATTTTTTTATTTTACAGTTTTCCATTTTATTTTTGGGGTAACTCGTAACAAAAAATATTAAATTTGAAAATTAAATAATTATAAGCATAATTTTTGAAAGGATGATAATAGGTACCTTCATTTTGTACTTTCTCATTTCTAAATTAATCGGGAATGAAGTTTGTTTAAATGGAATAAATAATTTTTGGTTGAGATTGTAGTTTTCGAAATTATAATTAAACCCCACAATACAAAAAAACTATATTTTAAAATCAAATAGTTATGATCATAATTTTTAAATGAGCGATAGATGTACCCCATTTTATAGTTTTCCCTAATTTTTAAATGGCGAATTTTATTCTTTCTCTCCGAACCGATTCTAATTCAATACAATCCGGCATAGTTATCAGAATCGGACCGAAGGCCGAACCGGTCAGAGCTCCGTTTTCGGTTTTCCGGTTGAACCGGCGGTTCAAACTGGTTCGATCGGCGGTTCAGTTGTATGTAATATTTATCAAAATGAAATCTTATATGCTAGTTTTCAAACGAAAATCAAAATAGGTTAATGGCCTCGTGGCTAGTGCGTCCGCCTTGTCTTCGAAAGAGCTGGGAGCAATTTTAGTAAAATGAGTTTTTAGATTTATATTATATGTACTTACACTATAGTTAAGTCATTAATTACAATAAACCGGTTCAACCTGTCCGGTCCCATCCGATTCAACGGTTTTATATTATATCGGCCGATTTATTCGGTTCTAAATGCAATCCGATATTAATTTCAAATCGGACCGATACCAAATCCGGTTCCCGGTCGAACCGGCCGGTCCGGTTCGGATAATTATGCAATAATCCGGTATTGTTGTGGCATTGTGGGAGCGGTGGAAAATGGGCTGGGCTAGATTGAAGCCCAGGCCCATGAAAGCAACGGGTATATTCTGTGGTGTGGTGTGGTCTGTGTCATCAGCATTTTGAAAAGGCGACCTTTATTTTTCCCTCTCTACGCTCTCTCATCTATCAAATTCCAACCCCGTCCACTGCCGCCGATCACTCAATCTCCAAATGCAAGACATACTCGGATCAGTTCGCAGATCACTCGTCTTTCGCCCTGCCGACCATGAAGACCCGCCCGCCGGAACCTTAGTTCACAAGATCAATTCCAGGATTCGGAGGTCCAGGATCTTCAACCCCAAGCCCTCCTCCGCCCCTCCCGACGAGCTCACCATCAGATGGAGAAAAGGGGAGTTGATCGGCTCTGGCGCCTTCGGAAGGGTTTATATGGGAATGAATCTCGATTCCGGAGAGCTGCTTGCCGTCAAGCAGGTTTGGAGGCTTTCATTCTATCTTGTTACTTGTTTTTGTCCTTCGATTTCGAACTGCCAATACATTACGATTTGAATTGGATTTTACTATTTCAATCTGCTAACTGAACACGAACCTTAATTGCTACAACTTATAAGTGGAGTTGCTTGGTACTAGCTTGTAAGGTTTAGGGTTCGTGGACTGAACCTTGTTGTTAACACATGTATCATGACGCTTGAAATTACTTCTTTTTTCTTTCAGAATGCTAATTGTCATTGTGACTGTTTGTCAATTACTCGTGAATTCGGATGATTTTAGACCTAAAGTGCATCGGATGTGGCATGTGGGATGTACCTTCTAACTTCTTTGTTCTCTGATTGCATCAGGTTTTGATTGCTGCAACCAAGGAGAAAGCTCAGGTCAGGATATTAAATTATTAGTACCTTTGAGCTTTATATGTACAAAATTAAAACTGCATAATTCTTATGTAATTTAACACAACCATTTTTTATTTAGTGATGTGCATTAAACTTCCACAATGGAAGATACTCACTTATTCACTTTTAATCTGGTGTATGTGTGCTATCTTCACATTTTGCTCTTGTGGTCTGATCAGAGTTTTTTTCCCAGCATGATACTGATTCTTTCAGTTTTTTGACACATAAGAAATTTCCTACCTATGGGGGTATTCTCTGGAATCTGCACCATTTCAGATGCACAGCAGTTCTAATTTATATTTGGATTCTTGGGGGGTTGAAAGGAGCTTCATTCTCTAAATTTCCATTTTGTATGTCCCTTATATTGTTCAATAGCAGCTTCCTACAGAGTACAGACTCAATCGAACAAAAGTGAATGAAATGTTTCTCTTGTTATTACTGTTTCAATCTTATAATTAGTTGATTATAGATGACTGACTTCATCACTGCATCCAATATGCACCTAAAGTCCTAAAAGAAGTTATATAGATATTTCAGCAAATCACTTTGTTCATAATATACTACCTGTCAATGAATTTCACATTCTACTTTATCTAATTTGAAATCATTACTATATTTACTCAAAAATACTCTGTTTTGTGTAATGACATGTTAATTTGGTAACATTTGGATGAGTAGGCTCACATGAAGGAGCTTGAAGAAGAAGTGAAGCTGCTTAAAAATCTTTCTCACCCAAACATTGTTGTGAGTATGGTTCTCGTTCTTTGCGGAGATAATTATTTATGTATTGTTGCAGATATCTTAAAACCCTACTGTAACTTGCATCTTCTTTCATTCCTTAGAGATACCTTGGTACAGTGAGGGAAGAGGATAGCTTGAATATTCTGTTGGAATTCGTCCCTGGAGGATCTATTTCATCACTTTTGGGAAAATTTGGATCTTTCCCTGAGGCTGTACGTTAAACAGATGGTTCTACTACTTTTATTCTCATGAATGAGTTGTAATTTGCTCCTCTTGCGAAGCAGGTTATACGAACATATACAAAACAACTTTTGTTAGGACTGGAGTATTTGCATAGAAATGGCATCATGCATAGAGATATAAAGGTCGATTCTTTTTCATTGCAGAAGAGTGTACTAGTTATCATAATGGGATATTTCTTTCTTTTGACTAATCTTTTCTTTCGATTTTCGTTAGGGGGCAAATATCCTTGTTGATAATAAAGGCTGCATTAAACTAGCAGATTTTGGAGCCTCCAAACAAGTTGAAGAGCTGGTAAGAATAACTTTTGGTTGGTGATTGTTGTTATGTGGACTATTTTGTCAAATATTTCATCAGCAGCATTTTGTTGTTACTGCCGTTTTTTTAGTCATTTTTTTTCTTTTGGTTTCTGCAGGCTACAGTAACAGGTGCTAAATCTATGAAGGGCACTCCTTACTGGATGGCTCCAGAAGTTATTCTGCAGACAGGGCATAGCTTGTAGGCACACTTTTCATATCACTAAAAAATTATCCAGTGCAGCTAGGTTAAATATATACATATATGCTTGTTTGATACCCATGCATGTATACATATTTCTCTGTGCTTAACTGACTAAATTGCTTTGTTGACATGATTTCACAAGCTCTGCCGATATTTGGAGTGTCGGATGTACTGTAATTGAAATGGCGACTGGGAAACCTCCTTGGAGCCAACAGTACCAAGAGGTACTAGAAAAATAAGTTGATCTTAGTTATTTGTATCTTTACATTGCTTTAATTGTAAATGAAAAAAATATCAAAAAAACACCCTTATGAATTGCATTCTCTATTATTGTTGATATATTACTAACAAGTTACCACAGGTTGCAGCACTATTTCATATAGGAACAACAAAGTCACATCCACCAATACCTGAGCATCTCTCCAAAGAGGCAAAAGATTTCCTCCTTCAATGTCTTCAAGGGTATGCCTGCTCTTTAATTGATATTTACAATTTTTTTTTCAGTAAAAATTCTTTCAGTTTTTTTGTTTGTGCTTCCTTAGTTTTTTCACTAAAATGTGTTTGGCTGTTTTCATGATATTTGTGCTTGTCTTCCTAATGTCTACAACTCTGATGGCAGGGTGCCCAGCATGAGACCAGCTGCTGCAGAGTTGTTGCAGGTAAAATAAAAAGATATACACTTATTTCAAATTTTGAGTTAGAAAATATGGTACCTGGAGCTATGTGCTTGTGCAACTAAAGCTTTGGCTGTTGCAAGGTTTAACTATGATCCATAGCTTCCTTTTAGCCGTGATGGTAATAACTTGTGGCTGATTGGTTGCAGCATCCATTTGTTACTGGGGGATGTGTGGAATATTCTGTTCTTTCAATTTCCACCAAGGTAGTAGACTTGTAATATTGACAATGCAATACTTTTGTGTAATGAACGTTCAGAGTGGTAGTCTTGCATGCAGGAAACTTCTGAAAATCTTTTGCTGTCTTCTTCATGTCTGGGGAATGGGTAAGCATCACCAATTTCTGAAATTTCTTAAAGATGGTTTCATCAACTAATTATATATAGGATTTGTAATTTGTATTTGATTTGCAGTCACATGGCATCTTTACCCTGCCCGTCTGTAGGCTCTGATCTGGCTAATATAGATTGTTCAACAATGAATGAGAATAAGATCGGTAGATACAAGTTGGATAAAGATGGAGACAATGATATGTGTCAAATTGATGACAAGGACGAGATTATGCTGGGTGGAGTTGAGTCATGTTTTGTTCATGGAGGGTTAGATAAGGTGTGTGATTTTCTCTGGCCTTCACTGTTACCCCCTCCTTCAAGTTTAGTTGAATTTCCAAAGGATGATTTTGTTTCTGAATTCAGAGTTATAACCCTATGTCCGAGCCTCTTGAAGAATGGAACTACAGCATCCATGAGAATCTGGACTTAGAGCATAGAGATAGTAAGGCTGACCAACCACTTGACAACTCTGCCAGTTGCTCTGCAGTGTTATTTGGTGGTGAAAATGATTTATCATATCAGAGTGGACCTTGTTTATCTGAGGAGGATGAAGAATTGACTGAGTCCAAAATTAGAGCCTTTTTGGATGAAAAGGTTTTAGTTTTCCATTGACCGCCTATCATTCTGATTTCTAATATTATTGAAGTTACTTATTTGTATTCCTTCGATTTGACTTATCTGGAAATTCAGGCTCTAGAACTGAAGAAGCTCCAAACACCTTTATATGAAGAGTTCTACAATAACAGCTTGAATGTTGTTAGCTCCCCATCGTTGGTTGAAAGATCACGTGATGAAACTACTCCAAATTATCTGAAATTGCCTCCTAAGAGCAGGTCACCAAGTCGAGGCCCAATAGGAACCCCCACAAAAAGCGAAACTGTAAACACCACCAGCCCAGGAAGTTCTAACAGGCGAATTTCAGATGTTGAGAGCGCTAACGACTTAACCTCACCAGATATATCATCTTCTCGGCAGGAACCATGTAGTCCTAGGTTGGTATCTTCTTCACAGGTTTTCTATTCATTAAGACTGGTACCTCATTATTTTCTCCTGATATGGATATGTCATGTGGCGCGTGATTTGCAGTGTTAATTTTTCACAAATTCAGAAGAAGTGGAAAGAAGAATTAGATCAAGAGCTTGAGAGAAAACGAGGTAGAGTTTCATTGTTACAAAGGAGCCTTTTGATAATATTTTGAGTGTGCTAATTTGTTACTAAAAGACCAACCTATGCTCTTGTTTGTGTTATTGTTTCTTATTATACCTCGTCTTGTTTGTATCATGTTTTGCTATGGTGGCTTCTCTTGGTGATCCAGACAGTTTAAAGAAAACTATAGTAGGATCTTGTAAAACAGAATCACGCTTAGTAATAGTAACCACCAACTTACTCAAATATTCAAGTATCAGTTCCTCATATTTGTGGGCTTATTTAGGAGAGACTAGTCATTATTTTCCCCATTTAATAATCGATATATCAAAGATCAGATGCATGCAATTACCCAATTCGATTACTACCTTGATGTATAATGACTTCATATGTGGTCAAGCAACAAATTTTGATTGTTCTACTGCAACGGAAATTCAGAGCATCTTAGTTTGTTGCCCCGCAATTTTAACACACTTGATAATGCATGAAATTTGATAGTTGTGAAAGGTTGGTTAGCACTAGTAGTGAGATCAGCAAAGCATAAGAGATGGTGTGGCTGATTATGGATATTTGTAGTGTTATTATTCTATACTCAATCCTGAATTTAAAGCTTTAATATACATATTTATAATGTGCTTGGTCATGTGCTTCTAACTTCTGAGATTCTTTGCAGAGATGCTGAGACAAACAAGTGGAGGAAAAACTTCATCCCCAATTGATAGAGTTCTTAACAGACCAAGGACAAGATTTGCTTCACCTTGAAATCAAAATGCGTGGAAGTTGATTTCGGAGAAAATCAACACAATGCTAATCCTTATCTGTAATGATTTACAACAGTGGTGATAACAGCAGCAAGAAAGCTCCATGGCTACACTGCGACCACTCGTCAACAGTGTTGATCTCCAAAACGAGCCAACTTACCATTTTATCGACTTTCACACGTATGGAATATGTTATCTGCAATATGAAACAGGCTTCATATTCTTTCTAGCTTGCTATAAATGCACTCTTCTACTCAGTTCTGTAGTAAATGACTATAATTCGTTTGTCCCCCTACTAATATATAACTAATGAAATCGTTTTCCACTCATACATATTCTAGTTATAAGTTCTCAGGTCCGGCATTTATTTTTGCCTGTACCCATTCTTGACTTACCTAATCAAACGAATTATCTTCTTACATTTCACAATATTCAAAGCTCAATTTTGTGTATCTTTTATCATAAACTTTTTACTCCATATATGTATAGCACATGCAGTAAATTATTGTTTGAAATAAGGTAATCGAACCGAGTTTTCCTACATAGCATTAACACATATTTATCCTTATTAAGCAATAATACATATCTGTCACTCAATAATTATGATTATTTTTTCTGTAGTAAATTTATATATTACAATTGAATTTGCTTTGTGAACGGACGGATTCTGACCTGTAGCTCATAGCACTACATCAAACATCAAATGATGGATAACCTAATATTTCCTAAAATATGCTTTTTCAAAATCAATCTAATTTGATTACTTAATATTTCAAGATAACTCTTGATTTTGATGTTTGAATTGTCTATAAATATTTTTCATTTGTAAAATATTGGGCTCACTTTGTTAAGGAGTCTGAGTTTGAAATAAGTGGATTTGAAGTGTTCTCCTCCTTTATTTGTAAAATATTGGGCTCATTTTGGAAATAATTCAACAAATAGATCAGAGAAGTTTTCTCCACCTTTATCATACCTTAGTCGTTTGAGTTTCTTTCTTTTTTTTTTCTATTTCATTTTCTAAAATATCAAATTTTCCAAGGTCTTTCATCTTTTCTATAGCAAATATATATAATAATATTTGCTACAGTTATCAATTAATGTAATGAAGTATCTTGTATGATCTCTAGTTAATACTCTATTAAATTCATAAGTATTTGTATGTACTAATTGAGTTTTTCATTATCTCTTTCAACAGAGTGATAAGATTTCCTGATTAATTTAGTATCAACACATATTTGATGTTTTGAATTTTTACCAATGGTGTGCCTAGAGATCAAACCAAGATTCATCATTTTTTTCATTAAATCATAGTTTACATGTTCTAGCCTACTATGGCATACACATGCAGATTCAATAAAACTTGCAACATGGCAAATAGTAGAACAATAATAAAATAAGTTCATTTCATTTGTAACGGATACATTCAGGTCGCAACTTAAATAAGCCATAAGAAAAGCCTCCTTTTGTGACAAAAGAACCATAAAAAAGGATTATAGAAGCTTGAAATGTTAGAAAGAAATTTTAAAACCTAGCTTGACTAATTTAAAACAACTAGTCATGTTTCTACTGATAGCCGAAACATGATGCACATTTTTTAAAACGACTTAGCTGTTAGATTGAAACTTCCGCTTGATGTCCTGAATCCCCAATACTTATGCATCAGTGACATCCCTCATCTTTCCACATATCCCATGGACAGTCCTGTAGGATAAAAGAGGATTTTATCATCACATATATGTACATTAATGCTAGTATCTACAAATCATTTACAGGGTTCATAGATAGTTAAGACCATAATTTTTAAGGTTGTATACTTGCTCAGGTTTGGAATGGTCTTAGGGTCAATAACAGGACTTTCTAACCCTCTAATCACCACATTAGCCTAAGAGGTACTGGCCCTTACTTCAGTTTTATGACAGTCACTTGAAGTGGCTGTTCTTTCAATAATTCCGACAGGGCTTCTTGCTTGCATTCTCAAGCTCCTTTTCTGATATTTTTTATTTCCTGTGAGGCTGGATTGACACCCCCACACATTTGTTTTGTCTCTTTACAACCACCACGAGATTGGCTATTTCTTCCATCGGCAGCTGCTGATGTCGTTGTCTGTGTTGTTCCATCATAGTTATTAAAATCATCAATTAGTTCATAGACAAGTGAGACCAGTATGATTTTTCAATTAAAGTCCAAAGTTGGACCAAGACCTTTGAAAATTTTGAATTATTGACATCACTCGGAATAATTTAAAAAGAACTATTACAACATCAGTCAGTTTTATGAAAACTGCGGTTTAGGGCTTAGACCTATTTGGTTACCGACGTCTCCTTGATCATTCAAAAATTCAAGTATCGAGAAATACTATAATTCTCGAGACTCAAATTATAAGTGTTGTACTTCAGATTCAAGTATTATCTATGTTTTGAACTATGATGTTCGACATTAAATACATCGTACGGATCATCATTCAATGATGTCAGAATTGCGCATTTGGTAGACATGTCCTTCTTTTGAAATAGAGTCTTTTTGGCTTCTTTTAGATCAATTTCCGTTGGGTTCAGACGGTTCAATTACCTTCACCAAATATAGGCTCCTAGTGACGAGCCATTTCTTCATGCAGCTAGGCCAAAGCTTGAAGTTGCAACCCGCGAACTATTCCGAAAAGCTCGGTGAGGTCGATCTTGTAGGTGTAAATATCTCTAGTTGTAAGCATGGTCACATTGGTGTTAGGAAACCTAGCAGTGATGTTACCGTGAGCCACATTTATTGCTACCTTGGCACCATTCGTTACTGTAGCCTTTGTAGCATCATTGATTACAGGGCCAACAGGGGAACAAGAAGTTCTAGCACCAGAAGCCACATTACTGTAAGACAAGTAAACATTGCATTTGGTAATCAACTTACTTCTTTTATAATTATTGGAATTTTAGATGTGCAATGTGACTAAAGTTCACTTGTAGCATATAGTAAAGCACATGCGACTAGTAGCAGTAAATATGATAAGTACATGACAATCTATTCAAAATGATAGAAATACAAATGAAATGATACTTATTTCTTTACCAACTGAATTATCAGAAATTCATTTCCCTTAGAGAAATAAGATTAGTAAATCTGTGCGTCCGGATTGCTAGCGATCTCCTTCTAGAACAAGACGGTTTTAATTATCTCAGCATCGCGTAATCCGGGTAATCTTCTCGCAAAGCATTGTTGTTGTCGTGACAATTGTAGTGAGTGGGGAAAAGAAGTGAAGAGCAGTGTTGCTTGCTTAATTGTAATTTAATGTTGCAGTAGTAGATTCCATTTACTGCTTGGACACCTGTAGGAGAAGGGGAAGTGCCGCATGACACTCTCCTCTCATTCTCAGGGGCGCAACTCTTCGAAAATTGCCGCCAACCTCCGTCAACTACACGTCCACTTTTGGTAATTGCAGAAACTGCAACTTCACCTTACAGCAACTATTGAAACTGCAGCTCCACCTCCATGAAATTGATGAAATTACAGCTCCATTTCAGCTTACTGAAGACTAATCTGTTAACAGACTAAACCTCTCTCTCTCTCTTGGACTGGGTCGAAAAAGATGAGATTGACTTGACAACAAACATCATTTTAAATGTGTATTACAACACCTAAGACTTTGAACTTAATACGACGGTGACATAGACGACACTTTTTAAACACTGTCTAATGTTTCATATAAATACTGTGAAAAATGCAATTTGTACCAGTGACTTGACTGGAATACAGCATCGGCTACTACAGCCCAGGCCGTAGTCACTAATAAGACCTCTCCGTAAAAAAAAAAGCCCTAGCGTGCTGCACCTGCCACAAGCCCACACACGGCCGGCCGGCTGCAGCGGTGGTGCTTTGCATGTGGTTCTCATATTCTCTTTTTATATTTTTTTTATTTTACTTGGAAGTAGAAGAATATATAAATTACGTCAAATATTCTTTCTCATATGATGTGAGATATAAAGATAATTAATGCACGTCTGTCTAGACACCTTTTCTTGTCAAACATGATTAGTAATTAATATTTAATATTTAAGATATTATTGATGAATTTCATGAAATTAGTTCACTTCCAAAAATAAATATAACTATTACTTTGATTGTTAGATTAACCTAACCCACTAACTTCGCCATGTATCACTAAAGACACACTTGTGTTTTGAAGATTGGGTCATACATGCATGAGATATTGAGAGTGTTTTGTCACGCGTGGTACTGAACACCCCCTTAGCCAAATGCACATATCATCATTTTATTGAAATAATGTCCATATATTTGATACCCTTGACTATGCAATCCAATCCAATTCATGGGCTTATTTGGAGCTTCCGTAATCCTTCACATCAATGAGGAATTTGCAGGTTTCGTTTTTCCGTGTAGAAGTACCAGGACCGGTCCTAGTATTTTGGAGGCTCTGTGCAAAACAAAAACTGAGGTCTAATGTTAAATTTATAAAAAGAGGAATGATGATCTCTATTTTATTCATTATGAAGAAAAAAAAACTTACTTTGTGGCAATTGCAGGAATGAGAGAGAAATGTAACTGACTTCCAAATACACCTATAAAACTGAAACCATAAGAAAAAAAATCAATATTCACAAAAAAAAACACATTGTAGTCATACAAAATCCTATTTGAATAATACAATGTTCCTTTGTTTTTTTAAACTGTTTAAAAAAAATAAAGGCTTCAATCAAATCTTAATGCACAATTTTTTACACTTGATCATTTTCAATTGCTAGCAACTCTAATTCATTAAATCTCTCTTGTGACATCGAATAACGTAAATAAAACTTCAATAAATTTAATAAAAAAACTTCTTTCCGCAGAAGTAACATATTTTATAAATAATAATTGCATTTAAAAAATATTTTAAAACTTTTTTTGAAACCACATAAGTTATAGTTCAAATTTGTAATTTCAATATTAATAATCCGCAAAAGTAGTTGTTTGAATACATGTTAAGAATTTTTTCTTAAATTATACTGATGCATGAAACTAATTGTAAGGACGAAATTACCTAATTTTATGTAAAAGTTTAATTTATTTAGTAATATTATTAAAATTGTGACTTTAATTATTGTTATGTTAATTAATACAAAATTTTTAGTTTTCTACATTTTTGAAAATTAAATAAAATATGTGAAATATAGTCTTTATATACTATCATTTTATAAACTATTTCAAGATTTTCTTTTAAATCAAATTTAATTAAGTTTTAATTGAATTGTAATTTGATTTGGCGAACCAGTCAAATCACTTTGACCATCAAAACTTTAATTAACAAAATACAAACATTATTTGTCCTATTATTTTATTAATTGCCCTGCACAGTTTCTTATCTTCCCTTCTGCTCACCCAATTTTTCATCTTACCCAAATCTCACCCAAAACTCTAAAACGTAGCCATGGCCCATTACTCGGCTATCTTCGGATTGACCCCTATTTCCCTCTTCCTTGCCTTCACCGCATGCAGCTCGGGACTGTAATATCATCTTCTCTCTTCCTCCATCCATCCATATTGCTTCGCCTCGCTGGCCGACAGAACAGGAGGCCGGATCTTGGAGAAATTGGAGGCCTGAATATCTGAATCGGAAGCTTGTATTAACCCGAGGCCCGATGTAAGTGCTCCATTTGCACCTATAGAGGGCCGGCCCTAGAAAATACACACATTTGCATCTTGAGTACGTAGGCAACAAACAACAGATAATAATTTATATGTCACGCCCATGGCTTTTCCCTAGCACAGTTCATTTTATTACCTTCTATTCGCACATAATAAACAACATATATAAATGTATTAATATAATTCTGGCCCTAGTGGCTCACATGCTTACACGTCAACTTCTATATTTAATTAGTAATTTATTAATGAGGATAGAATTTGCACATAATGTGCAAATTCTGTAGTATTAATAGCAACGTCAGATACGTAAATCTTATGTGCTAGTCATTTAATTATCTGACAGAAAAATGGTCTAGCATATCAGATAGAAGTAGAACTCCATATTACTGATCGTTTATCTCTATCTCTGTCCGATATAGTGAAGATCAGACGAAATTGATACGTATTTATGGAAGAAAATCAAGATAGGTTACTTCCAATAGCCAACGTGGGCAGAATCATGAGGCGAGTCTTACCTCAAAATGCGAAGATTTCGAAAGCAGCCAAAGAAAGAATGCAAGAGTATGCCACTGAGTTTATTAGCTTTGTGACAAGTGAAGCTTCCGACAAATGTCGCAAGGACAACAGAAAGACAATAAATGGAGATGACATATGTAGAGCTCTGAATCATTTGGGATTCGACAATCTTGGAGAGTCGACAACAAGGTACTTGAATAAATTCAGAGAATTTGAAAGGGAGAAGCTTCTCAGTCAACTCCATCGCGAAGAAGCAACGACTTTGGGTGCTTCCTGTTCTTACCCACCCAAATCTAGAGATCATTGCAAGGATTTGGCAGATGAGGAAGCTAGAGACTCAAGGGAAAGCAAGGGCGACCAACCTCAGTACCTTGGACTTCACCTTCAACAAAGAAGTGAGAACTTTACAGTGGCCTTGGGCTTTATCAACTAAGAGTTGTGTGGTATTATTGGGAGGAGCCACGAGATTCTACTACTCTAGAAACCCTACAAATGTGTGGCGCTGGGTGCGTCATGCATGATGCAGGTTTTCTCACCAAATCAGATAAATTGTTTTGGATGCTCAAGGATAGTGGAAGACAAGAGTTTTGTCTTTTACATTGACAAGGCTTGCCTGCTTCCATGTTCTCTTCTGCAGTGAAATGACTACATAATCTCCCTCTTTCTAATGTTTATGGATGTAGCTCTGTGATAGCAGTGTCTCTCTCTTTTCTTTCCTGTACATGGTTTATTAGAAGATATGTCATCTTTTCATTACGAGTCTGATTGGTAATCATCTCCTTTACAAACTCATGACGAAGTAAAGCAAAACCAAATTCTAGTCTAGCTAGACTTGGCTGGCAAAATGCTTTTAGAATTCAATAGGGAGTAGATGAACCGAGATATTTAGCCACTGATTTTCTCAATATTGTTACTAATTCAAGTAAAAGAGTATCTGCATTATTCAGTCTGCTACATTATACTAACAGCAACCTGATCATCTTTTTAACTCTTTTGAAGATAGATATATTTCTAAAATGCATATATACACATGATGATGTATTTGGGAGGGGCTCGAATTCATACAAATTAAATGTGAATTCTCATTGTCTTTAGCTAATATTAAACATTTTTGTTAATTAACAAGAATTAGAACTATTTATATCGTTAGATTGGACCACATAAGTATACTAGGTGCTATACATTGATATATATGCAAATGTTTATATTATTCGATTGGAGGAAACTAGGGTTTGGGGTGCGAGAAGTAATTTGAATCGGTGCCTTCAAGATTTAGGGTTTCTCTCAACCCTAGAAGGCATACCGGGGCGCCCCATGACTCTACTGTCTTAATGAGCAAAACTCTCAAAGGTTCAAAGTAGAGTTCAAAAGGGCCAGTCATTTAATTATAAATGTTTAAAAATTGTAGATTTGACAATTCAGATATGCATAATATTGGATGACAAAACCTCTCAAAGTTTCTTTTGTCTTATAAATATGTTTTATTGCTGGAGATCATACATATACTGTAGGTGCTAAATGTGGAACCTCAATAAACCATCACATTATACACCAAGCAGTAACAATCTATTGACGTTACATTTTCATACGCATTAGCTTCTGATCGGCAGAGATGAGCAGCAATGCGAGAATTACAGGCTGTACGTTGGGATCTACATATACAATGGCACTTTCTTTAATAATGTCTCATCATGTATATACACATGTTTCTTCACAAGTAGAAGATGTTGCTAGCAACCGAACATCATGTCGTATAATGACTGTGCATATCAATCTGGCATCACATGTGTAGTGAATGACAATTTTTGCCTTCTAAACACAAGAAATGCAATAATAAGGACTTGTGATCCAATGGTTTACATCAGATTAAACTGATTGACCAATATTAATCATATACAGGGCACATTTATATTGACGAGTTTTTTCAGACCAGATAGATCATGTGTATTGTCCCAAACTCAACTAGTAGTAGCCTTAACCAATTCAACTATTTTCAGTTTGGTTCAAGTAAAGCGAACTAATTCCAGCTGACAATTTGCAAGAAGAAAAAACTCATACATCATTCTGGTGGTTAATGTAATCAAACTCAGAATATTCAACTGGTATCGCCCAACACATATATGATGACGAGGTCCATGAGTGATAATTAACTACCATCTTATGTGGTAAACCTAGAGCTGATCCTGAATGTAGCATTTATGTAGCTCGGGTTTGTGGTTATAATGAACTCAGCTTACTGTGATCTCAATATATACTAATGCAACCCTTTTAGTATTAAGTTCTGTGAATTTTACAAAGACAATTAATTGATAGGGCAGTAAAGCCCTTTCAATCGAGCAAGGGTACAACGAAAGAAATTAATCCATTTGAAGATGGTGGAGTTTTTTTTTTTAAAACAGATTGACGTGCACAAATTGAGTCCACTCGAAATATGAATATTAAAGTTCCAAACATATACCTATAGATAAAGAATTTGCTTGAAGCAGGAGGGCCATTGGAAGGGACCACTAGAACTAAAAAATAGTTATGTGAGTGATGCAACAATTTAATTTAACAAATATTAAGGTAATGGTCTGAAATCAAACAAGAAAAACAAATCAAAAGTAATGGTATGTTAACCGGTAAAGGGGAATAAGAGTATCAGTATAACAATACATATACTCAGTGCAACACTGAAATGCAGTTGAGAGTTTCCACAACCTAGTACTCCCTCCGTCCTTTAATACTCTCTCTGTCCTTTAATACATGTCGTTTACGGTTAATTTGAGTAGATTAAGGTGAAATTAATGCTAGCGGTTGAACAAATTTAATAGGTAGGTGGTTAACATTTTTTTGAAAAAGTTCGTGCAAAAAGTAAAATTGGTAGATGATTATTGGTGAGGAATGTATTCTTTATTGATTATGATAATGAAGTGATTAATGTTTGACATTTTAAGGTAGTTGTTGATATTAAATACGCATAGAAAATTGGTAAGTGACAAGTAAAAGTGGACAAAAAAATTCAGTTAAGTGACATGTAAAAGAGGACAGGGAGTACATGTCATTTAAGGTTAATTTGAGTGGACTAAGGTGAAGTTAATGCTAGCGGTTGAACAAATTTAATGAGTGTATGGTTGATGTTTTTTTTTTAAAAAAATCGTGCAAAAAGTAAATTTGGTAGATTATTACTGGTGATGAATGAATTTTTTATTGATTATGATAATGAAGTGATTAATATTTGACGTTTTAAGGTAGTTGTAGATATTAAATACGCATTGAAAAATGCTAAGTGACAAGTAAAAGTGAACAAAAAAATTCGGTTAAGGGACATGTAAAAGAGGACAGAGGGAGTATAAAAGAAGAAGTCATTTGCCAGCATTTATGAAAAGCGATATGTGACTGTGAGAGCTTCCCAGCCATATGCTATGTGTAACCTCTACTTAATTTGCTGCTTTTGGTTGTTAGGAGAGGCGATATGGCTTAAACCCTAATAACGTACGACTTTTTTTTGTAATATATAGTAAATAATTTATTCAGAATCCAAGCTCTTCAAAATCACCTCACAATAGCCACGTAAAATTATAAAATGATGTTCAGTACAGTTCATGGCTCTTGAGATGCACTCTTTCCTTTGGTTTCACATTTTCTCTATATATTTTGTGTTCCTTACAAAATATTTGCTCTACGACCCTCCAACCCCAAGTATAATGAAGGAGCAAGTGACCTCAAGGTTTGCATTATCTTCACAAAAATCATATTTGGCTCTTGTTTTTCAACAAGGCCTTCATCAATAAAGTATATCATTTTAAAAAAAAACCTGCACCCTCACTTTTTTTCACTAAAATTTTTGTTTTTGTTGAAGAGGGCGCCTCTTTACAAATTAAGCACTCTATTATTTATGTTAGATTACACTTCATCCATTAAGTGCCTTCGTTAAGTTATAGAGACAGTTTTTTCTTCAAAATGATTTCTTTCATCATACACCATTAAAATGCAGCTGAGTCAATTGATAGTTCTCTGCGCCAACTTTCCATTGTTTCATCTCAATCATTTTGTAAAAGATTGTATATTTGCACAAATTCTTTCATCTCAAGAGAGTGATTATTTTTCAGCGCCAGGATAATCTACTAAATTTGTAAAGTGATCTCTTGTGGCTTTGATAGTCAATACTGATGTTAGTTGTTGGATAAATAATCAGTCACTCATGATTGCACCGAAAACACTCATTAGATGGGTGCTCTCCTTCAAAATGACTCTGTGTTAAGCTTCCAAACAATTCATATTGTCTACATTTATTACAAAACTAATAAAATTAAAAAGAAAGAGAAAAAAAATAAGAAAAATTGAGAATTCCAAAAACTAAAATAACTTTATAAATTAAATATCTTAAATATATGAATGAAATATTAATCAGCTATCCATCTGATAAACATAATGAACATTGCGCCATCTAATGACATGACAACATTCGATGAACATAATAGTTCATCTCATGAAACTATCAATTTATCTGTTGAATATTTTTGTCTTCTTAATATTTTTACTGTATATGATGATCAAATGAATACAATAATTTATGTAATGAATATTCTTGTTTATTTGATGAATAAAGCTGCTTTTGTGATGAAGATAAGTACACAACGAATGAACCTATCAGATTATCCGCTGAATATTTACATATTTTTTCTAGAATTATAAAGATTTTTCTTGAATTTTTCAAGATAAATTTTCATAGAATCTGATAAATCTGAACTCAAAAATTTGATTTTTCCTGGACTTGATAAGACGAATATGGACATGCAGTTGTCCAAATGAATATGAATGAACAAGAATGATAAAAGAAAACTTAATCTCTTGAAGCTTCAACTCTGAACGAAAATTCTTCTATCGGACCCTTTTGGTGGTAAGATGTGTTGTGACGTTGCACTAGAATGTCAGTGTTTGAGTGTTAGTCTTCTAATATATAGTTTATTTGTCTTCCTATGATTTTTATAAATCCTATATAACTTTAGATAGTTAATTGTAGCCCAAAACAAATTAGGTAACAAGATTTATCTTATGGTTAGTAATAATAGTTAACACTCTCTCATCACGAAGAAAATAAATGGAAAAAAAAATCAGATTCCAAGCATGCTTCTCAATACTTAAAAAACTATAATAAGGGTTCCAATGTCAGCTGATACATTTTCAAGCACCCAAGAAAATTCCGTCAGAGCTTTTTGTGTTTATTATTGTCACGTTGTAGCATAGCTCATCTCACACTTAAATGATTGTAGAGGGTGTAAGTGATCGGTTCCCCTTGTATCACTAAATACACAACTGTATTTTGAAGGTTGTCATATAACGCAAGATATTTTGAGAATGTTTTGTCACGTGTGGAACTGAAAACCCCTTAGCGAGATGCACATTTTCTCATTTTAGTGAAATGCCCATGCATTTGGTAACCTTCCATATGCAATCCATTCCAACCCAGTAATCAATTAATGGTCTCCGGTGGAGCTTCCGTAATGCCTTAGATCCGGCCGTGAGGAATTTGCAGGTTCCGTGTGCAAATAAATACACATAGATACATCTTGAGTGCGTAGGCAACTTATAATAACTTTAGATATTTCACGCCCATGGCTTTTCCCTAGCAGTTCATTTTATTACCAGTACTTTTCGCACTTAGTAAACAATCTATGTAAACTAAATAATATAATTCTGGCCCCAGTAGCTCACATGCCATACATATCCAGTTGTATATATTTAATTAGTAACGCATTATTTATAAGACAGAAATTTGCGTACAAATTCTGAAATACTAATAACAACGTCAGATGCGTAAATCTTATATGATTGTCATTTGACTATCTGAAGAAGAAGCATTCTAGTCTATTAGATCGAAGTAAAGTTCCACGTTACTGATCATTTATCTCTATCTCTGTCTGATATACTGAAGATCGGACTGAAATTTGTAAGTATTTATGGAAGAATGGGAAGAATCATGAAGCTAGTCTTACCTCAAAATGCAAAGATTTCAAAAGCAGCCAAAGAAAGAATGCAAGAGTATGCCACTGAGTTTATTAGCTTTGTGACAAGTGAAACATCCGATAAATGTCGCAAGGACAACAGAAAGACAGTAAATGGAGACAACATATGTAGAGCTCTGAATCATCTGGAATTCGACAATCTTGGAGAGTCGCCAACAAGGTACTTATGTAATTAAATTCAGAGAATTTGAAAGGGAGAAGCACCTCAATCAGCTCCATCACGAAGAAGCAACGCATCTGGGTGCTTCCTGTTCTTACCCACCCAATTCTAGAGATCATTACAAGGAAACGGCAGATGAGGAAGCTAGAGACTCAAGGAAAAGCAAGGACGACCAACCTCAGTACCTTGGGCTTCATCTTCAACAAAGAAGTGAGAACTTTACAGCGGCCTTGGGCTTTATCATCTAAGAGTTGTGTGGTATTATTGAGAGGAGCCACGAGATTGTACTACTCTACAAACCCTATGTATATGTGTGGCGCTGGGTGCGTCATGCAGGTTTTCTCACCATATCAGATAAATTGTTTTGGATGCTCAAGGATAGTGGAAGATAAGAATTGGGTCTTTTTACATTGGCAAGGCTTGCCTGCTTCCATGTTCTCTTCTTCTGTGAAATGACTACACAATCTCCCTCTTTCTAAGGTTTATGGATGTATCTCTCTAAGAGCTAGGCCTCTCTTTTTTCTTTACTGTACATGGTTTATTAGAAGATTTGTCATCTTTTCATTATAAGTCTGATTGGTAATCATCCCCCTTACAAACTCATGACGAAGTGAAGCAAAACCCAATTCCAGTCTAGCTAGACTTTGCAGGCAAAATGCTTTTAGAATTCAAGAGTAATAGATGAACCGTGATATTTAGCCACTGTTCTCTTCTCAATATTGTTACTAATTCAAGTAAAAGAGTATCTGCAGTCAGTCTGCTTCATGCATTATACTAACAGCAACCTGATCTTTAGCTATCAGTAGTTCTTATGAAGATAGAGATGTTTGTAAATGCATATGTATATGATGATGTATTTGGCAGGGCTCGAATTCATACAAATGTGAGTTCTCATTGTCTTTAGCTAGCAAATATTAAAAACTTTAATGTGATAGTTAACAAAAATTAGAACTATTTAATTTATATTGTTAGACTGGACCACATAAGTATACTAGGTGCTATACGTACATTAATGTATGCATATGTTTATAATATTAGGGTTTGGGGGGCGAGAAGTAATGTGAATCAGTACACTCTAGATTTAGGGTTTCTCTCAACCCTAGAAGTCATAAGGGACGCCCCATAAGACTACTGTCCAAATGAGTAAACCTCTCAAAGTTTCAAATTAGAGTTCAAGACCCATCATTTAAATATAAATGTTTAAAGAACATGAATTTGACAATTCAGATATACACAACATTTGATGACAGAACCTCTCAAAGTTTCATTTGTCTTATAAAGATGTTTTATTGCCAGATCATACATTTATAGGTGCTAGCTGCGGATTTAATCATGTTTTATTGCATGGTTTCCATTAGATTAAAGTGACTGAACAGTATTAATCATATACAGTGTAGTGTTTCATGGCAATCCCTCATTGGTTGTCGAATTTTTTTTATTTTTTAACGCATCATGTGGCTGGTCGAAGTGTCACGTGGCAATACCTTATTGATGATTCCACAGTCTATGTGTGAACTATGTCCACCCAAGAATTTCTCATAAAATAATTAAACCATTTAAAAATGATGGAGTTAATTTCTTTAAACAAATTGACGTGCTCAAATTGAGTCCACTCGAAATAAGCATATTAAAATTCCAAACAAATATATGATAAAAGAATTGCAGGAACAAGGAGGGTCTATTGGAGGGGACCAATAGCACTAAAAGCGATATGTAACTAAGTGTGAGAGCTTCCCAACCCTACGCTATGTTGTAACCTCTACTTATTTTTGCTGCATTTGGCTGTTCGGAGAGACGCAATATGGTTTAACCCTAATAACCTCTACTTAATTTTTTTAAATAGTAAAAATAATTGATTCAGAATCCAAGCTCTTCAAAATCACCCCCACAACAGCCATATAAAATTATAAAATGATGCTCAGTACAGTTCATGGCTCTTGAGATAAGTTGAATTTTCATATCGTCTCATTTTGAATTGTATTCTCACTGTGACTTAAAAATTTAGGCTTGTAAATTGTGGTTCAATAATCCAATATAAACCGTATCTTCTTCTCCTTTATTAACTGATGTGGGATATTTGTCAAGTAAACTTGACCCAACATTCTCTCCTCACTTAGGAAATGACACATACTCCCCCTCGATCAATACTTCACCAGTCTTCTCTGTGGCACACATATCTTTGCAGGTCGCTCACCGCGTCCCGCAGCTTCTTTCATTCTCAGGATGTATATATACGGGTCTCCACGCATTATATGATTGTTCTGAATTGAACCGATGACGCTGATACTATGTTGAATTTTCGAGTCCACTCATAATTAATTATATATCTTCAATGTAACTCAAAAACTTAAATTTGTAAGCCACAACTCAGCAATGCAATATAAACCATATCTCTCTCCTCTCCACTATCCGATGTGAAACATTTCATCAAACGAACTCAACCCAACATCTACTCGATTCCTTTTGTTTGTCAATTTCTTATATATATTTTATATACTTTACAAAAGTGAAGAGTAGGGGTGTGAATGTGTGAAATCCAGTTTAGAATGATTTAGATTCATTTCATTTTAGTCTGAATTTTGATCCAAATTTATTATTTCATAGGCATTTAATCTCAAGCAGCCAAATGATTTGCTACCAAGTAAGTTATTAAGATCATAACTAATCGGCAATTGACACATTTACATGTAAATTTTAAAAAAAATATAAACTACTACTTTGGATAATACCACCATTGTCTTTGGATAAACCACCCCTATTTTCTCTCGCTGTAAACTGGCTTGCTACGACTCGATCACAATCCCTTTTCATATTCATTCATTTAAATCCAGATTTGTTCATCAAAAACTCAATTAACAAATAAAATAAATAAATTCTTCACAAACTCGTCAGTCAAATAACTTTTTTTTCAATTGTTCCAGGGCTCACCGTACCGTAATGATAAGTCCATTTCATTTAGATAGATATTTAACAATAAAGAAAAAAGGTTCAACAGATCTTCGTAGTCTGAACAGTGCTGGTTATATTAACTTGTTTGAATCTCTTAAAAGTAAAATAACAAAAAAAATATAAGCCTAGTTATCGCGAAAATGGAAAGATATTATAAGAAAAAGTTCATTGTTTTTAAAAAAGAATTGTGCAAGTGAAATGACACATATCATGTTTTCTTAAATAAGAGTTTGTGTAATATCTTTGTTGGCATTTTGTATTTTGTCAAATAATTCAACCAATGAATCACTAACACATTTCACATATTATTAATAAAAAGCATAAAAATGAATCACACACTCAAATTATTTATCTGTTTGAGTTCTATATACAAACTTTAAGAATATATTCTATTATGTCTATATTTTTTATAAAAAAATTAACTTATTTAGCTTACAATAGTGATAGCAAATGTGAAAAAATTATATCTATAAATTTTTCTGCACACATATATTATCTAAGAATCCATTCTTTTACGTCTCTTTCAGAGCCCTCGAAATGTCAGAAACCATACCGGACCTGCTATAGTCATACCATTGCCACTTATTAAGAACTATAAGTGTCTTTTGATAGACTTTTATTGATTAAACACAACATAGACCCATGATTAGGGGCATTAAAAAGGGCACAGAAGGAGAACTGCACGCGAGGATAGAAGGTTAGTGCTGAAATGCTTAATTAAACGAGACAAAACATGTTACATGTTTAATAATTTGCTGGTTCAAGCCAAGGTTAAGTTCTAAATAAGAACAAGCTACAAACCTTAGTAAGTAAATAATTTAACCTAGTGGCGTTCGCATTGGGGGTATTGGGGATAGTCAACCCCTGAATTAAACTCAATATTTCTAACTAAAAAAAAAAAAATTATATTCAAAATTTTGATTAAATTTATAATCAAAATTTAATTTTTGTCCCTCCAATTCCAAGCTAGATTCTACCAGTTACGTTGAATATATATTTGTGCATAACTTTTGAGTTTACAGGAATATGGTTGCACTTACTATTATAGAAGACATTCCTAACAAGTGACAGATAAGTAGTAAGTGGACAAGGCGTGGTAAGATTAGGTTAACCATGCCAGCAGCAATTCGGGTATTGTTCGCCAAACCTTAACACAGAAATCTCAAAAAGATCGGTGCGCTTATAGGAAAACCACACTGCGGTTGAATCTTCCCCGAAAAAGCTCAATCTGCTACGCAACTCTAAGTCCGAGTAATCCAGCAATCAGAGCTAGTATTATAATGACCAGCCCATACTTAATAAAAAAGACAATAATACAGTAAATGTGCAATCCAGCAAGCAGCTAGAGGGATAAAAAACAATGTGAATGCGTAATCTGAAACTGAGCTGATACTGTGATAAATGATTAATCCAATGGGCACCGTGCACCAGAAACAGCCACTTCCAATCTCGGTAGACGGCAAAGGCAACCCAAATGGGGATGTATTGCACTGGATTCGGTTCCATCCGAAGATGCATCTGAATGATCCAGTGTGTAACCTTCCAAGAGCTGCTCAGACTCTTCATCATCTTTTGTATCCTCAGAAGTGCATTTCACCTTTTGGCTCCAAGATACGTATACGTGTCATCCCTTAGACCCTTACTAAAGCTAGCATTTACACCAGTAGATAGTGAAATATACCATTTCTGTCAGAACTGCACAGCCTCAATGTAAGCTATCACCCAAGTCCACCTATTTTTCTTACCAATTTAGAATGAAACATAATCAGAGAAAGAGAGAACCCAGAATCAAATCGAGATTTTTTCTTCAAACTGCCCTTTCTACAAATTTTCTTATCTTTTCTACCGTTTTTTTTAATTATCGTTCTACCCTACTTAGCAAAAACCGCAGTTTGTGACAGACTCAGCTCCTTTAACAAAACCGTTGTACATGACCGTTTCTTGACACCGTATCTATCTTCCTGTTGATTAGGCGTCCCTCATATCCAACAAAACGGCAAATTCGAACCATTTCTTTGATTATACAAACCGCAGTTTCAAACTGTTTATTTTCTTGAAGAAAAACCGCACTATCATAGTGCGGTTTGTTGAAGAATGAAACGGTTCCGGACCGCGACTTGTTTGAAAATCTTTCACCAGTTTCATAATGCGGTTTTCATTATAAATTTTCATGTGTGCAGCTTGTTTGGTCAAAAAAAAACCCACCCGCATAACTATAAAAAACATGTCACATGTTTTACCTTAACAATTTGTTTTATGACATGAATATCATCATGGCATCCATCATGTGAAAGTCCTAACAATCAAAATAGAGTTAAAAACTTGCAAATTAGAAGACATTCATTAAATGTGACACAAATCAACGTGGATCTAGAGTGTATGCATCAAGACTTCTTCTTGAACGCTTTGATCTTCTAGCTGGAATTTGAGCTTGAGTGACCTGAGTAATCTGTGATGGTCCAGTTATATCAGCATCAGGTACATGACCTCCATCATCGATCTTCCGACTGTTGTAATGGATGATCATCCTCCATCAAATGTTCTTCTACCTGTAGATGGCGGTGTTTATCAAATAAGAAAGAGTTTTTAGTGAGTTAATTTAACTTGTACTAAACACAAACAATATAAATCATGTTTAACTGGTGGCAAATAAATCTCTGAAGGATCAATATGCAATATTGCACTTTCATTCAAAACATGCAATGAACTTCTACGCGAGTGGAATAGGTCGCAATTCGCTTCACTCTAGCACTTGTTTCAAGTTGGAATATTTCAGATGCCGCTTCATTTCAACTAGTGTCTTTATCTTCACACAGAAAAGTTGAGAGTTATTTATCGACAAATAAGCTAAGTCATTTAATTGTATAAAATGTAATTTACTTACGAAATGGGTACGCACTGGTACTGTCTGTTGGTAAGAGGTCATCTAAAATGTGGGTGGCCGTATAAGACATCTAGTGATGCTTCAGTCACTGTACTCCCGGTAATCAGTTGATGTAAAGTCTGTGGAGCCAAATATCACGAATGACTTCCTCTGGTTCTTTAGCTCAATCCATTTTGAATGTTCGGCTGACCAGTCCAGCTTACCCTTGCGTCATGTCACCTTATGCAGCTCGACATGACCTTGACGTGGTAGGTTTAGTATAGAAGGAAAATAAACGAACTGGCGCAGCACCCGTGATGAGTAGTATCACTCCACCACATTAAAACATATTATGGGAACCTCCACACTTCAAAAGTGTCTCCCAGCTAAACACAGAGGATTAATACCCTCAAAACCTCTCTGCTCTATATGGAGTCCATGTTTAAGTCTCCCGGACCCTGGCGGTCTAGCTAGTCATGGTAGTAAACTCAAACACGATCCAAGTTGTGGTTTCTAAATAGAGATGACCAACAGACACTAGCTCAACCTGGATCATGCTCAAGCTACAAGCAGTACGACCTGCATTGTGTTGAAACATGGCACGCATAGATTTGGCGGATTCAAAAGTTTTATCCTTTTGGACCTCTTTGACGATAATATTCCTTCCCAAAATAGCTAATAATTAATAAAAAAAATGTTAACATAACTATAAATAAGAGATTCGGGCTCAAACTCTGTTACCACAACACATCTTTCTCTCAGAAGGGCAAGAGGGATGAATTTTGTTGAGAGTTGGAGCTTCAGGAGACTAAGCTTTCCTCTATTATTCTTGTTTTACTTTTATAATTATTTTACGATTGTTCGATTATGCGTAGTGAATAGTCGTCTCTGTTCTAGGGTCCTACAGATCCTTGATTGTTATAAACTCTTATTCATATTAATTAATTACATATTCGTCATTCATTATTATTCACGCCTCTTTGACTTACGTATATGCATGTCATATGTATGATTAATTGTCTTATTGATCTTACACCTCTTATCTTAGGAATTGTCATGCGTAATAATTCAAAGTTGAACTATGTATGCCAAAAGAAATAAAATTTAGGATTAAAGTTGCTATCCTTTAAGCTATAGTATTCAAATCCATGAATATTAGAATAAGGATAGATTGGATATTTTACTTAGTTGTAGCCAATATCCCTAATCCATCGAATACCAAAATTATCAGGAGTTTGCCTATGAATATTGAGTAGTTTGTTTATCATGTGACTTGGCTGCATATTTAGAAAATATTAGTTTAATTACTCTTTGACTAATAATTGTGAGATACGAAGACCAGAATTAAAAAGCAACAACACAATACAAAATCAATTATAGTTAATAATTTACTGTGTAGAAACTTCTAGAAGTTGGACTCATAGTAAATTATTGAGTAGCTATGTCTTATCATTGAAATTACATGATGTAGATGATTATTTGAGCTTCAAGAATAATATGAATGTTTGCATGAAACCTATGTGAAGTGAAATCTAAGGATGTTTATCACTCTGTTTGATTCTACCTCTGTGCCATTGTTATTTGTTTTAGTTATTATTTAATTAGTTTAAACAACTTCAATTCTTTCATCTAGAATTAAATAGATATTAATTAGGTTAATAGCGGCTAAGAAACTTTTTGCTTCTCTTGGTTCGATTCAGTACTTACAAAAACTATTTGATTGCAACTGAACCTTAAAATAGTATACTACATATATATAGGATCAAAAATACACGTTTCAAATTGGCATCATTGTTGGGGAGCATCGGTTTAATTGTCTAGAGCTATTGACTTAGTTTTTATCTAGCTTATTTTTAAAAAAAAAATTATATATATTTTTACTTTATTTCATAAATAACTTTCACTAATTTTTTTCTTATCAATCTTGTTATGCAAGGATGTTTCCTTATTATCAACATAAAAATTCTTCAAACAGAGCTTCAAACAGTGTAGGATGGTACAGACATGCTTACGACACAAGTTGTTTGCCTAGTGAATCACAAAACACGCCTTATTGGACGGAGTAACATTCTGTACCAAATTAAACACAGTGCCATAATCCTATTCCTTCTGGATATGAGCCAGCAATACCAAAATTATATTCTTGAGAAATAGGAGCCATAAGTTAGCAACATTGATCTTCTGAAATTCATGGACAGCCTGAAAAAGGAAACCAATGAACGCTCAGATCTTTACGAACAACATTATAGCTCATTAAGCAACGAGATGTAGCATGTGCCAACAACACTTCAAATCTATACGTTTCAAACTCAGGTTCCTCAATAAAGTGAACAAAATCATTTTCCAAAAGGCTATGTGTTGACTAAAGAAGATTTGATGAGTATAGATGAGAAATTGGTTGCTCCAGATTTTTTATGTATTAAGCGTCTACATCTCGACTTTAATTGTTGAAGATTCCACTAATTTATCTCAGAAGTGGGATTCTCCAGCAGCTATGATTGAGCTTGAAGAATCTCAAGGTGAACAATTGAAGGACGAAGTCTCTAAACAATTTCATGCTCATGTTCACACAAATTTTGTTGATGTCTACCAAGACACAGCAAAGGAACTTTCCCACGCTCAACAAGTTGAGATTTTGAAAGAAATAGTGAAACTTGACACGTCAATGGATTTACACAAAAATTTGAAGTTTGGTTTGTCATTCAAATTAATGGAGCGCGGCGCATCTCCTGAAGACCAACATGATGAAATAAACTACATCCACTATGTGAATCTACTGGGTTACGCAACATGTCGTCATCTACTCGCTTTTCAAAATGCCATATAAGAAGCTCAGACTCCTTGGCGTTTGCAAACATCCTGCACAACTTCGATATGATCGGTAGATACCACATGACATTTGCAAACCCATCATTTTCTCGCTCACTATTAACTACCTTCTGCTTATATCTTAACTCACTAGATCTGGGTCATGCTGTCTCATCGGAATATTATCATATATACAGAATATAATCATTAGAAAAAACATGGATCTTCTGGTACTCAATTCTCATAGGTACCAAAATCTTCTTCGCGTCGAGCAACATATGTTCTAACAAAGATAATAGGCTAGTAATCGACTTGTCGCTACATCCAAACGTATTCGCAATGTTATAAAGTTTAGAACAGCGTATAATTTGATAAATCGTGAGCATCCCGGAAATAGAGGCCCTTCTGCATCAGATTTGACAGTCTCGTATAATTCTCTATCATCATTGTTGTTTTCCCTTAGGACGTCAGCCATAGTATCAAAATCGTCATCCTCATATATATCTTTATAGGTTTGAGCTTCTAGAACCCGAGTCATGCTAGATTTACCTCTCCGAAACGCTTTTCCATGTAAATTCCATAATGTGTACAAAGAGTCAATGCTGTGACATTGAACCTAGCTAACACTTCAAATAATCCACTAGAAACAGATTACTATTTCCACACTTCATGCAATGGTAGTGAACATATTATTTTGAGTGTGTATATGCATTAGCAAAATTACAAAATATCTAGAAATGCTGGTCTCGCACTCGACATTCAGTCGGCTCTTGATTATCCAATCACGGTTGTTCATTCTACACGCACAAAAATAAGTAAATAAACCTAAGTATAAAAAAGAAAATATGAAAGATTAACAAAACACACGTAATTTGTGCATGTATATAATTGCATGTGTGTACGTATATAACATAAATGTTGTTATGCTAAATTAAGTAACTTAGAGTCTACACACAGAACTACACAAAACTAACAAACAAAAAATATACGTAAATGTAAAATGAAAAAAGAGAGAGATAGACGTATACATGTAACTTTGGAGTTCCTGCCTTGAAGCACTTGAAACAACAACCTGAGATATTTATAGCATAAGTGGTAGGTAGGTTTGGTTTTTAGAAGGCCCTTAACACCTAAAAACGTCATTGAAAATAAAGATCTACTTTTGACAGTGCTTTTAAATCATAAGCGACGTCTAAAGTGAACATTTAGATGGCGCTTATATGTCACAAGCATATTTTTTAGTATTACAAAATTAGACAATGTTTATTGGTAATAAGGGTCGTCCACGTACATACTTTAGACGACGCTCAAAGACAGAAAGCGACGTCTAATATCTATTTTTTAATAGTTTGTTTGTTTTCATGTTTACCAAATTCACTGAAATTAAGATATTTTTTAAGGGTTTTCATATTTCCCACTGCACAAGAATTATTAAGATACATAAACAAAACAAAAATATTTACAGTCATAGGAAACAAAATTTCATAATATATAATACATATTTAAGTTTGAATACACCTAAAGAGCTAGTTAGTTATTCTAATCTCCATCAGAATCTGATGAAGATATCACAATAATAGTTGATCCTTGTGCAGTACTCGTAAGTGAGGTCTTTCCACCATTGCCATTCTCTAGTTGGTTGTTATTCTCACATGTAACAGTGTCAAATATTCAGACTTTGAACTTTGCTCCTGCTCTATGTAGTGGAAGAAGAAGATATTCACAAGATTCAATTCGAGATCGGATGCCCTCGGCCAGCCATCACATAAAAGGATATCCGACCATTCCTCCTACTTATTGAGACATTCCGTATTCTTCCGGTTGATATTTCTTGGTTGACGACATCAAGAAAAGTAGTGACGTGATCTGTTACGAGGGTAGTTACTACGAAAATGCAGAATGATTAGTTTTGAATGCTAGTGACTAATTAGTTGAAAAGAGAATTTAATGTTTTTGTAGGGGCTCTTCTGTCATATATGATCTTGTAGAATTTCATCATATTATAGATACACAGAGAGAATTTCACGCCATTTATGTTTAGTTGAAGTGTTGAAAAGTGATTGTTGAAGATGAATTTACATTGTATGTGAGTATTGAATGTGCATGAGACTGTTGAGTGACCTCATGTAATAAATGACGGATAAAAAGACTTTTGTGTGTAATTTTCAACTTTAAACCGCTTTTTTGATGCGTGTCAATAGGTTGTAACTTGCAAATTAATGGATAGTTGTGAGTGCCGTTGAATTTAACATTAGATGGCACTTATGGAATAAGTGTTGTCTATTATTTTAAAACTTTCAACGACGCACTTAAAGGTAACAAGCACCGTCTAAAGTATCACTTATTGACAGTGATTTTTATTGATAAGCACCGTCTAAAGTGACCATATACTTTCTGCGGCGCTTATGGTTCAGAAGTGTTGTGTTAAGTTTTCGAAAACAGCAATCTTTAACTTAAAACGATGCTTATGGGTAACAAGCATCGTCTCACATCTAAGCATCATCTAGTATAACAGTCGTAGTAAATATAAAATGTAGTAGTCCATTGTTTGCAGACGGTTAGTTTCCTTTGAGTGCCTTCGCAGACGGCCCTCTTAGATCACGCTCCGATGAAGAAGTTTTAATGTATGACGATTGTGTCTATTAGGGGTGTAATTATGAGTTGAGTTTTTCATAACACAAATTCATTTGTAATAAAATAATTCAACTCAAACCCAAACCCAAACCCAAACTCAAATTCAACCCAAATTTAAAACAACCCAACCTAACTCAAATTCAAAATTCTTAATTTGATGTTAATTTGGGTCAACCATTTGCTTTCATTAATAAAGAAAATAAAATATAAAAATAGTATATTTTTAATTTTTAATTTTTAAAATTTTTATTTTTACTTTTTTTATATTTTGAGTTGTGATTTACGATTTGGATTAATCTGAATTCAATTTGTCCAACCCAAAGACCAACTCTACTAAAAAAATGCGGCTCAAAACTTAATTCAAATAAATTATATCATTCAAATTCAACTTACATAAATGTAATTGGATTGGATTTTGGATCGGACAAATTATGTGTCCATGAAAGCCCGTCAGTGGAAGTCCTTTTCAGAATTCTTCTGAATAGGGGTGATCACCGGTCCAAAATTGGACCGGACCGGACCGGAACCGGTTTGGACCGGAATCGGAACCAAAAAAAGGTAAGGACCGAAGACCGGACCGGATTTGAATCGGTCTGGACCGGACCGGACCGGAAAATTCCGGGTTTGGACCGGACCGGATCGATTTGGACCGGAATCATAAAAATTAATTAAATTTTAATAAAAATGTGAATTAAAAGTAATTTTATTTATGTATTAAATAAGATATATTTCAGTATTTTCATAAAAATAATTTTTTTTATTAAAAAATTACCAAACCGGTCCATTCCGGTCCGGAACGGAATTTTCCGGGTTTGGACCGGATCAGAACCGGAACCGAAATCCCAAAAATGGATGGACCAAAAACCGGATCGAAATCCTTCGATCCGATCCGGTTCCGAATCATTTTCCGGTCCGGACCGAATTTTGCTCCCCCCTACTTCTGAACTCAGGTCCGTTGCCTGCTTTTCCTCTTGAAAGTGACTTCTGCTGACTTCAACTATTTAAATAACTTATTTAATCTTTCAATTTAATTTACCAAATTAAATAAAAAATTTGACATAAACATACCATAAACTCAACAAACTTTTCTACAATTCAAATCTTTCTTTTTCATGTATTTTCAAAATAAATTTCCTTAAAAAAATTCCATGACAGTCGCTAATTAATTTTAAATGAATATTTTGAATTTCAATAATTAAAAAATAATTTATTTTCAAGATGAAAACTAATCATTTTCGAGATTTTCGATCGACATAATACACCCGCCATATGACACTTTAATTTTTATAAACGACACGGTGGCAACTCCTTTCAAATACCATTCCAGATTTTTGTGTTGAAGTAATAGGTGGCGTTAGCTGAATAACTGTTTAATTTAGAAGACGACACGTGTCTCTCAGTAACCACATCTTTAACCACGTCAGCTGCTGCAGTTGCACAATATAATGCGATGCAGCAGATTATTTACTCTATCGCTCCATCTTCTTCGCTCCACACTCTCTCTCTCTATCAAACAAAACCAGAGCAAAGCATAGCATAGCATATATTCGGTGCCTGCAACTTTACGCGCTTCGTCTTCTTCTTGGCCAGAATCGAACCACCTACTTGCGTGCTGCTTCTTCAATCTATCATCCAATTATGACCGCCCCCTCATCAGAAGCTGTCCAACAATCCGGACCGCAAACCCAGACCCAGGTAAGCAGCATAGCTTCGTCTATGAAATTATCCAGCGCTGTTTCGTTTTCTGGGTCTCTGATTTTTCATCGCTGTTCTGTCAGAAATGGGTGGTGCTGAAAGTTCCCGTAGATTGCGAAGGCTGCAGGAAGAAAGTTACAAAGATCCTTCACAGCATCACCGGTAACAACCGCTTCCATAACCGATTCGCGTCCAGTTGTAGCATACGAAAATATGCTAATTGTGAATGGTGTTTGGTTTTAATTAGGTGTGGAGTCTTGCGATGTGGATATTAAGCAGCAGAGAGTTGTGGTGGAAGTGACCGGGAACGTGGACGCGGACACGCTGATAAGCAAGCTGGTGAAGAAGACAGGGAAGCACGCGGAGCTATGGCCGGAGCCCAAGGTTCACAGGAAGAAGAAACCCAAGGAGAAGCCCGCGCAGGAATCTGATCAGCCGCAGAACATAGTAGAGGAACAACAGAGAGGCGTCAGCAATGAAGAGCCCCCCAAGTCAAACGAGAATAGCGAAGCTGCAGTAGCAGAGAAAGACAAGGAGGCTGTCAGAGAAGATGGGATGCTGCCCGAGGACAAGAAGAAACAGAAGAAGAAGGCGGCGGTCGGGGACTCGCCGCCGTCCGCGGAGGGAAATGGCGGGGAGGGTCGGGAGAAGACGGTCAGTGATGGAAGTAAGAAGAAAAGCAAGGGCCAAAATGGGAATGAGAAATCTCAGAATCGCTCGCAAAGCCAACCGGTAGAAGATAATAACCATCCGCTTCCACCCAATCCGGTTCCTCCACGTCGACCCCATCCCGCCACGCCAGCATCACTCAATGGTCCACCCAATCAGGTCCCGACACGTGGACTCCATCATCCCATGTCACCACGAGTGAATGACACTTCTACTCGGGCTCACTACGCCCAGCCTCCGCCCCATGCAGCAGTTCCTCCGGGCTACTACTACACACCTCCTCAGCCGCAACCTATCTATACAGTGAGCTACAGCGCAGCACCGCCGCCTCAGATGAGCCACGGTAGGACATATTATGCGGCAGCTCAGCCTGCCAACTCTTCGTCATATGTGTATCAAGGCGCTGGGGCATATCACAGGCCGTACAACTATGGTGCTTATCACTCGAACGATGATCAGGTGGATTATGAAACTACTACATACGCGTATGGGCAGCAGCCAGAGTCGTTTGGGCTGTTCAGTGATGAGAATCCCAATGCTTGTTTGATCATGTGAGGAAGGTTGTCAAGTGCTGTGAGATCTACTGTAAGTTTGAAACTGAGTTATCTATCATATAAACCCTTGTAGTTTTAAGATTTCAATTCCAACATACTTGTCGGTTATGAGGTTAAAAACACGAAAGTTAAAATATAAATAACGTTTCCTGTCTCAACAAGAAACAAGACTAAGTTTATCACTGAAGATCAAGAATTTGAGAATATGATCAGTGACCTGTGGCAGTGGCACTAATTTATGCCCTATCATTCCGCATAGTGCATGCACGAAATATTATCACTACTCTCTGTAGACACGAGGCCTGTCGTCAATCATCATTAGTCCTGCTCTTGTTTAACTTTACTCAACATGGATTGCTGGGAAGAAGTAAATTACCCCTTTTAAAGACTTTTGTTGATCTGTCCGAGGAGCCAAGTGTTTGTCTTTTCCTGAGGATCTGGACATGGCATCGACATCACACACTGTGCTCCGCTGTTTGCTACTACGTGAGGAGTTTGTTTGTCTGCTCCATCCATTTTGGGCTGTCATGAGGGGACTTGGCGACATAGAGAAAAACATTGCATCAGTATAGAAGGTTCATCCACAAGTGAAAATGTGAAATAAAACACAAAATCTGATTACACCATGCGAGAGAAAGAAACAGACAGTTGCTTCGAATTACTTACCGACTTTTGATTCTGATGCAGAAGATGCAAAAATGGTTGCATCCACATCTTGACATTTGAAGCTGAACACTTCATATTCTTTTCCTGCAATGGAATGAATTAACTAAGGTTGCAGCGACTTAAACCTTTAAACCACAATTCACATGGTCAATTACGTAGCTACAAGATACTTTGAGATAAACATTGCCACCAAGTGTAAGCGAAGACCTGCACTTACCCGATATCCGTGAGAAACTGCCCAAGGTTCCATCCTGATCAAGCAGAAGAGACACTTCCTGCCCATCAAAATCCAGATCCTGAAATACTCGATGAACAGCCTCAGTCAGCTCACAAGCAAACCCATGATTTTCATCCTCATAAACTAACAAAAACATTCCCTGATCCCAGAATTTGGAGCCCATGGCATAAAACAATTCAAACTGACAATCCACCCAACAGCCAAGAACATAAAAGAAAGCGAGCAAGGGGTTTACTTTGAGCTAGCCAGCCTTTAGCTTAAAGACGCAAAGCTACGAGTAATCATATATACAGAAAACAATAATTCTTAGAGTTTAATTTGTCATTGAAGACACTACAATTACTCACTCAGTTGGAAAAGAAATGTTGACAGACTTTGACTTAACATTTAAAATAGAAATATTATAGGTCAACTGAGAACCCCTCAATTAGGGGGGAACTCTGAACCTTTTCTCAGCCATTAAAGAACTTTAACAAAAATTCAGAAGCAAAAAAATTCCAAGTTCAAAATGCACCAAAAGTTCAATTTCAAGATGAGTCAAAAAAATCGTGAACTCACTTTTTGGCTTGTGATTTTCAGGGTCTCCTATCAAAGACTGAGAAACTGTAAGGTTCTTTCTAGTCAATAATGTTATTTTCTCCATAGTTCATATGTATATTTATTTCGAACAATAGATGGATTTTGGGGATAAATACATATGAGAATTCCAGAGGGGGGAATCGAGTGAACAACCCCAAAACAGAAAGGTTCATACTTGCTTATAAGGCCACTGAATGAGCCATAACTCGGTGGAATCCGACAAGGCCAAGTCAATTAGAAGCTCACACTGATCCTTCACGAATTGCGGCTGAGACTTTCCCCCTTCTTCGGCCGTCATACTCTTGCATCTTGCGTCAAAATCAACCCGCTGAATAAAATTCAAAAGCCAAAGACAACAAGTACCAAAATTAAGCAACCAAATACATGAGTTGCTTGCAGGAAACTAAAATTTTCACTACGGGCAAACACAAAGCTCGAGTTACCTGAGTAGAGCCTGCTGCTCTATAGGGGGGTTTGACTGGCGCTGTTAGTGTTGTTGACTGCCCTTTCTACAAATTTTCTTATACATTCAACTCTTTCATTTTTTTTAATTTCAAATCTATCCTACTTAATTAAAATCGTAGTTGTGAACCAAAATTTTCTTTAAAAAAAACCGCAATTTCAAACCAATTTCATATCCATTATTTTCTAGTGGAAGTTGATAGAGCTTTATAACGACAGGACTAATTAAAATACTCACTTAAATATTTTTCTAATAAAAATGCCAGAAGTTGATAGTTAAATAAATGAGTCGTTTGATAATCTAGTTCAGCTAATTGAAGCAATTCGGTTGAACCGAACTAAACTATTATTTTCTTTTTTCAATTCGACCCATCAAGATAAAGGAAATACAATAATGGCTACTTTAGCTGACAGTTACACTCTGAATTCTAAGCCAAACCGCAACATAACAGATGTTTGATAGCAAGTATTAATAATGAGATTAAATTATTAATATCTGCCATATTTTGTTCAAAATAAATATAAACATAATAATCTAAGAAGTAAAATTGAGCTTTCCAAACATGAATTATTAGCCATTTCTAAGAATGTGAGGTCATTTATTTTTGTAATATAATAATATCCTCCGAACAATATGTTGATTTAAGACATCCCATTGAATAAATCTCAAAAGTAGAATTGGGTCATGCCACGAATTTGTGATTGTTCGAAGGAGTCAAGAGCCAAAAGTAAACAATGCACAAAGAGTTGTGACTGTTCTTGTGGATACGTCTCATGGACTGAAAGAATGAGTCGTGAATATATATGATGTGTTCAATTAACGACGTACGATTGTCATCTGTCATGAATATAAGACAGTAGACCTATGAATCACATGGAAGCGGTGGTGAATCCTAAATCCAAAGAATTACTTTCTGTTATGAAATCCTAAATGAAATATGTGTGGGTCAAAATAAAGTATTGACTTGTTTTTACTTTTCCAGTGATGTAATAATCATTGGAGGAATTTGGATATCCGAATTAGGAGTGTAAACAAAATTTGATAAATTGATTAACCGAACCGATAGGTTTAATTTGGTTTTGAGTGGTTCGGTTGCGGTTTCAATTTTAAAAAAAAACCTACTACTAATGGTTCAGTTAAGTTTTTTTTATTTTATTAAAACCGAGCCAAACCAAACTATTTGACTATATTTTCGTTCATATATAAATTTAATTGAATAAATAATATAAATTTGTATATATATATTATTAATTATATAAAAGTCTCCTAATAATAAATAAAATTTATGAAAAAATAAATCGAATCGAACCATGTGATTTGATGATGAATTTAAATCAACAGCCGAGTTTTCTGCGAAGAGTTGATAGCGATACAGAGAGGAAGACATTCGCCAGTTGAGATTTTGATCGAAAGGTCACTCCAATTGGCTAAGCTTGAGGAATGGTGGAGGATGAGGAGGGGTTGTTGTTCTTGCTGGTACCGGAAAACTCACCAACGGTGTTGGTCAGGCTTTAAAATGAATGGATGTGGATGGGACTATGATGAGGGTAAAAGGATAGTAGTCTGGGGTTCCACATTTGGTTTTCTTCTTTTTAAGCTTACCATGTTACAAGTCTTGGGCTGTGTTTTGTTTAAGAAAAATGAGTATGAAAGGAAAATGTGTATTTAAGGAAAATGAGTAGAAAATAAAAATGAGATGAAATGTGAATTTTATATGAATTTTATCTTATTTTTCTCATATTTGAGTAAAGAAAAATTATGAAAAAAATATTGAAACGCTCTATATTTCAATTTTTTTCTTCATTTTTCATCTTCCTTCACACCAACTTTTCTCAACCAAATAAAAATCTCTGCTCTTTTTTTTTTTCAAAATTTATTTTCTTAAAAATTTTCCCATACCTAATATAGTCTTAGGTTGTGTTTGGTTTAGGGAAAATTTAGTGAAAATAAAATTTTGATGAAAAATTAGTAAAATTCAGTGTTTGGTTTAAATGGAAAATATGAGGATAAGAAAATTTGAGAAAAATGTGATTCTTATCTCTAACAAATCAATACAATTAAATTCAATGTATCTCAAACAAATAGATACTCTTTGAACAAATTCAATACATGAAATGTTGATACTTTTCTACATATTTTTCAAAAAAAATTTCATGATAATGAAAAATGAAATGAATTTCTTAATATTTTCTTTGACATTTTCTTTATGAAACCAAATAAAGAAAATTAGATGAAATTTTTTAAAAAATTTATTTATTTTTTACTTTTCCTTCAAATTTTTCTTTCCACCCAATTTTTCTTCAACCAAACACAGCCCTAAAGTTAAAAGAATGTGGGTGTGGATATTTTATTTAGTATGTGTCAGAGAGTAAATTTAACAATGACATACGCACTCCGTACCGCCCTTTTAAACTCCGCTCCGTCTGCATTCAATAACTAATTTGGGGGCAGACTTAACAAATTCATTGTAAATAAATGCAGTTTGCAGAGTAGGACAATTAATGCCCATTTATTGTCTTAGGTAGGAAATGATATTTTATTTTGAGGGGTTGTTGGTATGGGACACGGATCCGGTGCTGCGCAGCGTTTTACTGTGAGCACAAAACGACATTGTTTTATGCTATAACGACGTCGTTGTAAATGACAGTACACATAACGACATCATTTATAATATAGAACGACGTCGTTTTGCGCTCGCAACAAAGCGCTGCGCAACACTAAATCTCTTTCCGTTGATATGTGTTTTAAAAAACAGGTTAATATTGGCGGTGGCTCAATTTAATCAAATTATTTCATTTATTAGTATTTTAGGTGGAGTTTAGTAGTTAAACAAAAGCTATATTATTAGTGAGTTGTATTGTAAGGTTGTGGCTGGCGGGCCCTAATAACACCTGTTGTTAGATACAAAGAAGAAACAACGGAGCTGCCCCGCTACTTTTGTTACGCGTTAACATCATCCTTCTTTTTCAAATTCCGTTTTTATAATTTTTAAAATAAATTATTCTCCCCTCCAAATGCACGGAATACCTTTATTCATTTTGAATAAATAATATATTTTAAACTCTATAGTCCTTACGCATATTTTAATTTATTTTAAAATTTGTATTCGCATTATCGATCTTGTGACTTATGTATAAATTAGAATAACTAAACATTTATGAGAAAATAGTTTAATGAAAAGTATCACGTGATGTCTGAAGATTACAATTTATTCAGTGATATATTAGTACTTTATAAGAATTCTTTGTAAAATAATAACTATAATATATACAAATATATATATATATATATATATATATATATATATATATATATATATATATTCATTAAATAATTGAAAATGAATAAGTCCATTGGTGAGTGCTGTCCGACCGTGCCCGTCTAAACATGTTTATTTTGCTCCGCCTATCACGCCCTACGATTAAATAGTGACAATTTTTGTTATAATACAGATAAAGAAAAACTTCATTATCATTCTCTATACATATTACTATTTTCGTATTATTATTGGAATTAGTATTTTTATACGATATCCACCTAGTTTATTTAGGGTGTGTTTGGTTTATGAAAAAATTTGAGAGAAGGAAAAATTTGATGGAAAATTAGAATGAATTCTCTGTTTGGTTTATAGAAAATTAGAGATAAAAAATTAAATGGAAAGTAGGATGAAAAATTTGTTTAAATTAAATAATATTTTAGTACTTTCTATAAAAAAATTTCTCCTCAAATCAAATAAGAGTAAAATAAAATGAATTTTTTGAGAAATTCATTTGTCATCTACCTTTTCTTTTCCTCTAATTTTCCTCAAACCAAACACAGTCGTATGCATTGAATACTTGTCGGATGGAGTTAAAATATCACACTTAGCAGATTAAATATTTTTAATTATATTCTTAAAAGTATCCATAATTTTTAACTAAATATTTTTATAATTAGTATTATCAATATGAATAACTCTGTGTTTGATTAATTTTTATAACAAATTTGTATCTGGTCAATTGATTAGACAGCTGGCTTCTTAATTTATCAACCAATTTACAGAAGAAACAAATAAATAATTATAGACCCAAAAGTTTTTGTAATCTAATTTCTCGTTTCACAAAAAAAAATGCAATTCCATCTGTTCACAGCCTGTCAATACATCCGTCCACATCCAAACCTCATCAGCCGCGTCACTCCAAAGGGTATTTTCGTAATTAAGCCCCCAACCCCGACTCGTTTTCAACTCGTCACTCTTCTTCTTCTCTCTCCATATTTAATTCTCTCTCTCCCTCTCTTTCAGCTTCAAGTCTGAATCTCTCTGTCTTTCTCTGCATCCATTTAGTCAAACGCTCCGCCAATTCTCCCACGCGCAAGTCCGACCCTTCTCCAATGGCGCAGGCAGCAGTGCGCGTCGCTGTCCTTATCGTCCTGGTTATCGCTTCAACCAGCAGCCTGCTGGTCTCCTCATCCAGCGCCGGCGACCTCCCGGCGGCGGCCCAACTCTTCAGCTGGATGCCATCCAGATCCACCTGCCAAGGAACCATAGCCGAATGCCTGGCCGACGAAGACGGGGAGTTCGACCTCGACTCGGAGTCGAACCGGCGCATCCTGGCCACCTCCAACTACATCAGCTACGGCGCCCTGAGCCGCAACCGAGTCCCCTGCTCCCGCCGCGGCGCCTCCTACTACAACTGCCAGGCCGGAGCCCAGGCCAACCCGTACAGCCGCGGCTGCAGCGCCATCACCCGCTGTAGAAGCTGATCTGGACACCCAGTAACAACAACCATCAATTATTGCTATTCTTTTCTTCTTCTTCTTATAAATAGGGATCTCATTTCTCACAGGTGTCTGTGATTGTGTTTTGGATATTGGCGTATAGCTTAAATCTCGATCTATGATTCAGATGAATCTACTCGTCTCCATGGAGTGGAAAAAACCAAAAACTTGTATTGGATTGATTTCCAGGAAAATGGAAGTAAATTGAGGTTTTGGTTGGGCTGCCCGCACGAAATGATATCGTTTTATGCTATATACAACATTGTCGCATGTACTGTCATCCAAAACAGCACCGGGTCCGTATCCCAAAATTCACGGCTGTGTGTTCCTTCCCCTCTTCACACGAAATAATAAATGCAACTTCATATTTGAATTCTTTTCTTTCTTTACATTGATGCTTGTAATGATTTTCAATCCATCTGAATGTTTTTTCAATTTTTTCTTTTTTCGATCAATTTTATATTCGCATCTCCGGCATATTTATATTTATATATATATAACAGAATAGGATTTCTATCGCAACGCTCCCGAATTGGTCGGTCCGGTTCGGTTCGATTTGATTTGGTTCGATTTGGTTCGGTTTCAAATTTTAAAATATCATTCGGTTTATAGTTTCATATTTTTAAAAAGGATGATTAATAAATTAGTTCAATTTTTAATTTTTCTCGAACCGAACCGACGAGTGCCTTTAATCATTCGGTTTATAGTTTCATATTTTAAAAAAAGATGACTAATAATTTGGTTCGATTTTTAATTTTTTTTTAACCGAACCATCGGAACGACGGATGCCTTTACTTGTCAGAATATAAATACAGTATGACGAGAATCAAACTCATTCAAATCAGGCTATCCTAGGACGGTGCGACGAGCGGATTTGGACTGTCATTTGTGGGAATGGATGAAAAGGTACGTCACATGGCCTCTCTGTGGATTTTGGATTTTTAACTTTTTTTTTTAAGGATAGTTATTAGAACCGGACCGGTGATCGAAACGGTTAAAGTTTCGGTTTTTGGTTTTTCGATTGAACCGGCGGTTCATATCGGTTCAATTAGTAATAATAATTACAAAATATAAAATATAAGATGTTAAATGCAAATAATAAATAATTAATTTTGCTAACATGATTGGTTAAAGGCGTCGCCTGAAATATACAGGGCTTGAGTTCGAACCTCGCCCCCAACGATTTTTCAAAATAGTTTTTTAAATATAATTAAGACTAATTTTACCTTAATTAAATCTCTAATTATATGGTTCAACAGGACCGTTCCGGTTCAGCGATATTTCAATATATCTGCCGGTTAATAATGCAATCCGATAAGATTTACAAATCGGACCGATGTCTGATCCAGTTCCCGGATGAACCGGCCGGTCCGATGCGGTTTTAATAACTATGTTTTAAAGTGAGCAATAATGTCATGGTGGGGAAATATGAGTACTTAAAGTTGAATTACTATTACTAAAATTGATCGGGCTTGTCTGATTTCAGTTCTCAAAGTTCATACATAGATTGTATTTAGGGAGTTGCTAAGGTTATGAATAAATAAAGGGATAAAACCCAAAAAGGGCCCTGAACTATCATCGCTTATCCAATTGCGGTCAGAACTACCATGATTTTCAAAAAGGGTGCGATGAAAAAAAAATTGGACTGATTTTCTAAAATAAAATTTATCATTACATTCCAAACCTAATATTATTGTAAGACTTAGATTTGTGTGCGAAAATTACATCGTTTGGTTATCAAAATAAATTATATTGTTTTGCGCACTTAAAGAAAATGACGTCTTTTGATAACCAAACAATGTAATTTTCGTACATAAATCTAAGTTTTATAATAATATTAGGTTTGGAATGTAATGGTAAATTTTATTTTAGAAAATCAGTCCAACTTTTTTTTCATCGCACCCTTTTTGAAAATCATGGTAGTTCTGACCGCAATTGGGTAAGCAGTGGTAGTTCAATGCCCATTTTGAGTTTTATCCCATAAATAAATATCAATTTTTAATGTGTGAGGCCTGCTTTTATTTACTCACTCATTTAATTACTATATCTACCTATATTTCTAAAAATGTTTCTCTCACTCATACTACTATTTAACTGATATTAATTATCATCTTAAATCACCAACTTTTTTTTAAAATGGCTTCTTGAAAGGCTTAGCTATTGACTTCCAGTCAAGAGATCGGACATTCGAATTCTCCTGGCAATTCTAATGGCTGAGTATGTGAATAAAAGTAGTGTGAACCTATTGGTGAATGATAAAGCCTGTACTAAAAGGTAGCATGTGCCTAATGGGATTTAAAGTTTGTGTCGATTAGAGAGAGAGAGAGGTCCTTTATATGCTCCACTCTACATAATTGCAACTGTAAAAACGATTCGTGGAGAATAGCTGTGAGGGTCTTTTCTGTAGATTGGGTGAACTCAACTATATATGAGAATTAATTTTGAGTTTAACTTGTGCGATATGGAATAATATCATTATGCTCAACACTTCCCGTCACTTGTGAGGATCTTTATTAACCTCGACAAGTGAGATCTCGTGCGGCTAAAATCCGTTCTGATACAATGTTAATATAGTTGAATTTACACTCAAAATCAATTGGTAATGAATGAGGGGGCTCAACTATATATTAGGATCACTTAAGAGCTTAACTTGGACGATGTGAAATAATATCACTATACCTTAGTTATCGGAACTGGACCGAAGGCCGAACCGGTCAAGGCCCCGGTTCTAGGTTTTTCGGTCGAACCGGTGGTCCATACCGGTTTGACCGTCGGTTCAATTATATATAATTATTATGACATATAAGAGCTAATACGTAAATTATTCAAATTTTGACAGGATAATTGGATAGCCCGGTGGTATACATGCTTGCCTAACTCATAGAAAAAATTATTTTTTAAATTTAGTTGAAGTCCACTTTCATAACAAACCGGTTCATATATCCGGTCCGGTTCACCGATTTCATTAAAAACCGACCGCTTCGACCGATTTTATCCGGTTCGTGATGCATCCCGATAAAATATATATATCGGACCGGTACCTGATCCGATTCCCGATCGAACCGACTGATCCGATCCGGTTTTGATAGTTATGCACTATACTCAACATTTCTTCACCTCTATCAATTTGAAGCTCAATTGGGCGCTGTGGGAAGCTGGGAGCAATGTATGAAATAGTGATGACGAAATGGTTAATGTGTGAATTAGTGTCCTTAACAATGACACTAAACTAAGCAGTGTAGCAGTCCCAGTCATCTTGATGGCTCCTTTTGTTTCTCACTTGTCTAGGTATAGTTTGATTTCTTTTTCACACTGGTAAAGTAAAAAAAAAAAAAACTCAGTTAGTCTGGGATCCACGAACAGGGTCCCGGACCTCAAATGATAGATGAATAGGAATGTAAAAGAGTCGATGTACTCGCGAGCTGCTCATGAACGAGCTTGATTATTACTCGATCAAAACTCGTTTGTTAATAAACGAGTTGATCACGAACAACAATTATAAGCTCGTTTAATAAACGAGCCGAACATGAGCAAGGGGGTGCTCGGCTCGTTTATGTTCGCGAACAAGCTCGATAAGAAGCTTGATAACTCTATTAAAAAGATCGAGGACTTACCAACTTAAGTTGGAATGTAACTCAAATTCAAACAAGTCAATCTATCGTAAAAAGAGTTAAGAATTCGAAATTAGCGAAGATGGTTACAATAATCAACATAAATTTCGTCTAATGCAAATGAAACAGATGTAATTATATGTCTATCATTTAAGCCAAACATGAATAATGAGGTATTCGACTCATTTATGAGCTCGTTTAAAAGCTCCATTTAAACTCGTTTAGACTCGACTACGAACTTTTTTTATAAGTTTATAAAGTTACTAGTCAGTAGAGTAAGATTTTTTAACGAGTAGCTCATTCAAAACTCGTTCAAATTTGTTTAAACGCTCGTTTATCATATATATTAAATTTTATATTATATCAATCCAAATGCTCGAGTAAAGCTCGAGCTCGGCTCGAACTCGTTAAAATTAAACGAGCCGAGCTTAAACATATATTTTAAAAGCTTGTTAATACTCGGCTCGAGCTCGAACTCGTAAAGTTTTAAATGAACGAACATGAACACTTTACTACTCGGCTCGACTCGCCTCGTTTGCAGCCCTATAAACGAAGTTAAAATTGGGCTTTAGCAAATTACTACTTCAATTTTTTTCATTTTTCACCTAAAATATCGTACATTAAATTTTAAATATGAATAACTTAAAATATAAATATTATAAAATATATTATTGAAGAATAATTCGATGCGAACATTTTGAAATCTATTATTTTGATATCTATCATAAAATTTTATATAAAAATGACAAATTAACATTTTGGTCATGTGCCGGTCACGTGACACACCCAGTCTCCAACTACGCCCCCACCCCCGCCTCCAACCACGCACAGTCCCCCCAACCTCTCTCTCCTGCCCACCCCTACTACACCTCGCAATTCCAGTCGCCGCTGTCCGTACGACGCTCCCGATCACTCTTTTTACCACCCGTCGGAACGACAGGTACCAACACTTGTGTATAGATATATATATATAACTCCATTTCAAAGAATTAAGCCGAACTCCACAAAATTTCATTGAATCAATCATTTAGTTAGCAAAATTTTCTTTAACCAAAAGTTCATCTGGAAACACTCCATCGAAAACAGCTATATCTCATTTCTTTCAATCACAATAAAAAATCAAATGACATGTACAACTAACTTCAACCCAAAATGCTCCATCAACCAAATTTCAACCACATTATCAAACCCCAACTCCACCATTCTCCTCCACCGCATATAACCATCTAATATCAATCACCACAGAGAATAATTGAACCACCAAATTACAACCCTAAGTTTGGTGTGCCCACCACAATTTCCATTTCATATCAAACGAATCAAGTGAAATTCGAATACATATCTGTTGATACCGGAAGAGATTGGAAATCAGTTATGGCAGCAGTGAGACGGTGTTTATCGGGGCGAATGGCAACAATATGACAAGGGAGGTGAAAAATGGGAGAGAAGATAAGAAGACGTGTTGGGATGAATCATTGTATGTACGTCATGCTCTTAAGTGACATTATAGTCTGGTTCTCCCATGAACAGTTGTATCTATATTTATGTCTCGCGGTATAAAAAATTGATACAACATGTATGACTGATTCCCCGAAAAACATTAAATAGATGTATACTGTTTCCATTTAACGTCAAAATATTTCTTTCTACGTAATATACATGAGAGACATCAGAATAACGATCGTGTGATGCTTTCCTACAATGTTGATACTCAACGTTATGGATCCAGTTCGTGTGTGAGTACAATGATAAAGGTGAAGTGTGTGACACGATGACTTTTAAGAGACACACTATCAACCTCTACTAATTTATTATATGCATGACAGTTTGTATCCAAATTTATGTCTCTCGATACAAAAAGTCCATACGACACCTGTGAACGATTCTCTTACAATTGTACCATGTAATATATATCTACCTCAAGGCTCATAGAAGTTTATCACATAGATATAAAAACTCTACAAACTCATAACTTCCAAAATTTCTCGCTAGAATCAGGAGCAGAGGCTATGTAGAACGAACGTCTACACTTCAATTTATTGTTTATATTTTTACTTTAAGAAATTAAGGCTTCATGATATCTTATATTTTTTTATCTTGATAATATGCCAAAGTGGTTGGATCAATCCAAGCTCATCAATAGTGCAGTCCACAATGCTGCTTTATCTTCTTAGGACAATTATTCATCTGCAGACAGAGGGCCAATTAAACAATCAGAAGCTAAATCTTGAACTTTGCTAGGTTATGCATGGAGAGCACTTTTTGATCATAAGTTCTTGTTATTCTAGACAGCATAAAATTACGGTTTTTAAACTTGATTTTAATGACAGGGTCATTTTAAAGGGGAATAAATAATTGTTTGGTAGATCAAGGCTTGTATTTAGTCAATTATGATATACTGGATCAAAATGTACTTTATATGTTATTTTTTATGTAGCCTATGAAGTTGTAATGTGAAAACTATGGAGTTAATTAAAAGAAAAGAATATTTTAATACTAAACTCTCGTCATTCATCCATCTTTGAGTGTCTTTTCTTCTATTATAGTAATAACAACAAATGTAGTGCATTAAACACACTAAAGCATAATAAATAAGGCAGGAAGAAGGAGTAATAAAATCAATCACAAATTACACCCCTCAAATTTATGGAATATATTTAGCATGTACGACAAGAAGTTTGTAATAATCTACGGAAGGATCTTGTATTACATAATTGTAACCGATAATCCGATAAAAATATATAACGAAAGGGAAAATTTTCAACTGAAAAAAATGACCTTCTTTCCACCTATTCGCCACTCCTCCCCTATATCCATCCTCTACTTCACTGCTGCATTTTCTACCCTAATTTCTAACATTTTATGCTTCCATTAATTTATACTCCACCATATTTGATAGTGTCACTTCACGTCTCTAGACTGACACAACTGCATCCATCAACTCCACCGATCAACAAAACACAAAACTCATAAATCACCTATCTACAGACAGCAATTGCTGACATCCAGTCCACCCTCCCAAAAATGAAAATTTTTCTGGCTCGAATAGAAAACAGTCATCATTAGTCCCTACTCCCCAACACTCCAATGAACCTTCCACGAGTTCACATATCCTAGCTACTTCATCCTTGCACCCTCAAAACTTTCCACACACCAAACAACCAATCCCCATCATCCTGACCAACATACAAATATTCAGACCTGTACCGCCAAGCTTGAGATATCCTACTGGAGAAAATGTTTCTGATTGGCTCTTTCAAATAGAGAAAATTTTCTACTACCATAACACTTCACCAGACCACAAACTCACCGATGCTACCTTCTACATGACCGGGTCAGCTCTTCAGTTATATCAATAGATGCACAACACTCACCACCTTGCTATCCGGGACCACTTCACCAAAGATCTGACGCTTTATTTGGTCCCTCAGCTTACATCAATCCAGAAGCATCCCTTTACAAACTATGTTAGAGAAGCACTGTTTCAACTTTCATGATTAAATTTGAGGAACTCTCAACCCGTACCGCTGGCCTCACAACCCAAAATCTCCTCAATTATTTTCTCTCTGGTGTACACGATGGGATATACATCGCGATCTGCTCCTATTACAACCCACAACCTTACACAAGGACATTTTCATGGTTAAACTTATGAAAAAATGGGATTCTCACAAACACTTCAGCCATTGACTCCCTCCTTCTAAACCTGCAAATACAACACCCAACCCCTCCATCTCTACACCCAACCCACCACCCTCACTACCCAACCCACTACACTCATTACCCATCACCACCCTCATTATCCATCAAGTGACTCACCCTGGCTGAAATGTGTTCACGCCATGAACGTGCCTAGACTTCAACTATGATGATCGTTTGTCACCGGAACACCGCCGTCAACCCAACTTTCTCTGCTTATTATTGGATGAACCCCTTACCAGCTGGGACTATATGATTGATTTGTTCTCATATCCATCCATGCTCATTGTTCGAGTCATCTCTCTCCTCAATGTCTGAAACACCTCCAACTCTGACCATATCTTCATGCATTAGAAAACCATTTTATCCATGTGAGCCTCCAACTCGCTGCCTCAATCAAAATGACTTAATTACCACTAATCATTATTGTAGAAGGTGAATCCACTCACAACTTCATACAATCACGAATTGCACATCACCTAAGACTTCCCCATACATCCCTCAACCCATCCTAGTGTCACTATTAGCAATGACGCCACTCGCTCATGTGATGACTTCTACCCCATGAGTCATTTACTTTAGGCGAGCATGAACATAATTTTCTAGTTGATTCTAACCTGCTCCTCATTTATTGAGTGGACTCAGTCTTGAGAGCCCACTAGCTTGTTCAAATTGGTTAATATTATTTGATCACAAACACTCGGGATTAAATTTTCTTCACAATGGTGCCTAGCTCAAGTATTATGGTCTGCAACGCTAGTCGTTGCTAATCTAAACTGTGTGCAAACACAACACCTCCACTCTGATGCCATCCATTCTGTCATCTACCTCTTTATCATCGAGAAATATCCACTACCTCCACCTCTCATCTCACACACTACCACCAACACTACTGCTATTACCCTCTCCATTATTACATTATAACTCCCAATCACCTATATTGTGCAACACCTCCACTCTGATTATGATAGTGTCTTTAAAAGTCTCTTCGTCCTTCCTTCTCCATGTCAATCCAACCACCACATTCATCTCCAATCAGATTCCACTCTCGTCAATGTTTGTCCTTATTACTGATAATCCTATTTTTTGAAAAATGAAATTGAACGGCTCATCAAAGACATATTGGCTGACGGTATCATTCGCCCAAGAAACAACCCCTTTTTATCACCAGTCCTCCTTGTAAAAAAGAAAGACAAGTCATAGCATTTTTATGTGGACTACTAAGCTCTAAACGTAATTAATGTCAAACATTGTTTTTCGATTTCGACGGTCGATTAGTTTTTTAACGAATTATATGGTGTCAATGTATTCTTTAAATTGGATTAGCGATCCAGACATCACGAACTTCGAATCTATCCTGCTGATATTTACAAAACAGCATTCCAAACACATGAGGGACATTACGATTTCATCCTTAAGCCATTCGAGCTCTCCAACGCCCCATATTCCATCCAAGTCGAGATGATTAATGTCTTTTGCCACACCCTATATAAATTTATGCTCGTCTACTTCGATGACATCTTTATCTATAGTCCGGATTGGGACACGCATATTCAACACTTTGAGCATGTACAGAGTTTTTCTACAATCTTATACGTTGTCGCTTTGGGGAGTCACGAAGGTTTTCTATTTTTGTTTATGATATCATCTCTCTTTTCCGTAAATCATCTCAATTTTTTTCTATATAAAAAGATTTTACTGCTTAATATGTAAAACTACTTCTGATATATCAAAATCAATAAGCAAATGCTATTTAGCTCAATTTTCTACTGAATTCAAAAATTTTAACTCTGATGTCATGTTATCAACTGTGATTTGATTACAATTGTGCTAAAGAAACAATTGTTTCATGGATTCGTATTTCATTCATTTTATGCTAAATTTTTAAATGTGATCTTGCTAGAACTACAATCACCTACTTGGAGAAAGATACAATCGATTCAAACTTGATCTTCCACCTTATGCTGGCAAGATAATAATTCTAGTTGTGTTTGATCACTTGAGCAAGTATGCTCACTTCCTCACACTTCCTGCCACGTCCACTGTTGCTGATGTATTTGTCAAGAAAATTTATAGGCTTCATGGCATGCCCACCATCATTATTTCAGATTAAGATCTCTTGAGCCAATTTTGACAAAAGCTCGTTCACTTATAAGGGCCAATTTTATTAGAAAATAGCTCGTATCACCCTCAAAACGATGGTCAAACCGAAATCCTCAACGATTGCCTTAAAGACTATATTTGGTGCTTTGTGGCTGATCACCCACATAAATGAGGGTCTTGTCTTCCCTGGGCTGAATATTAGGGCATCTTTAGCGGAGGTTTATGGGAGAGGTTTATGTCAGAATATGAAGCTTACCTGGCATGAAGCTCCGTTGTGGATCATCGTTTATGCTCGTCTGACATGATACCGCTTCACACAGATGATGCGCTCCGTGAAAACTATACGGCGTTTCTAACCTGAAAACGCCGTATAAGGTATAGAGTTTATACGGCGTTTTCAGGTTAGAAACGCCGTTTATGTTATTGTTGAATGTTTTTTACGGCGTTTTTAAGTTATAAACGCCGTATATGCATTTAGGGTTTTTTAAATAATTTGGGCTGGGCTTATACGGCGTTTTCATTTAATAAACGCCGTATATAGTTAGATTTAAATGTTTAAATATAATATTATTATTGTTCAAATTTAGGATTTAAATGTACACGCCATATTATTTGGAGTGTACAACATTTATGTGTTACATTTAATACAATATTATTTGTTTGTGAAAATTTCTAATTTTGTATTTTTTATAAATCTCAAAATATAATACAAACAAATATTCACAATATAGTAAAAAAATTAATAAATTGGAAGTTAGTTTAAGTATGAAAAAGGATAAAAAATGTAGTATGACAGATGAGTCTCATGCGCAGAGTTGTATGAAGGTTTATGACTATGGATGAAAGGTTTATGAAAATGAGATTTATGGAGATACTGATGGGGCATGACACAAACCTACTTTTCAGATTTATGGGTTAAAGATGCCCTTACTATAACACATCTTTGCATTCAGTGGCTCAAATCAGTTCATTTGAAATCGTTTATAGGTGGCATCCACCTAGTATTCAGCTGCACATTCCTGACTTCGTCTCTAATCTCTCTTACTCACGAGAGAAGCAATATTGGCCACCCTCAAAGCCAGTCTTCACCATCCACAATTTCGGATGAAGCAATAAGTTCAATGTCGTCACATTGATCGATATTTTAAATTTGGGGACTAAGTGTTCCTTAAATTATAACCTATCGACAACATTCTGTCGGTGCACACCATTACTTGAAGCTAGCTAAATGTTGTTATGGCCAATTTCAAATATAAAAAATATAAAAATAAGAAGACATCTTCTTCCCACATATTCCCTACTCTTCTTCTATACCCTGTTTTACTGTACTGCCTACTGCAGTTCTAATCCAATTCCTAACATCCTCCCTGCCTGATCCTTCTTCTCTGCCATACCTCATCTCTCAATCTTCATCTTCAGGGTCGGCCCCGACCATTTGGAGGTCTAGTCAAAACTGAAAGTGACGCTTAAATTATTAACTAATAATAATAATTTTATGAAAAAGTGACGGTAGTCTCTATTTTATTAAATAGGAAACAAAAGATATGCTTTGAATAGAATGAGATATACATCTGACTTCTAAATACATGTTGAAAATTGAAATAATACGAACAAAATAGCTCAATTTTTACAAAAAAACAAACAAACAACAACACAGTAGTCATACGGGCTCCAACAAGCACACAATTAAAAAAAATAAAAAAATATGTTCATTTATCGGACTAAAAATGAGAAAAGGAAGCCGCACTTGGCACCCAAATTACCACACTTGAGACTCAAAAGAGCCAAGAAACAGCAGGACTCGCAATCAAAGAGGCCGCTCGCAATCACAATCACAATCAAAGGTGAAATACTCGATTCTTGAGTTCGCTTTAAATTAATCGTTAGCTCGTTTATCGCCTAATTGTGTCTTGTTTAGGGTTCTCCTAGTTGTTTTGCTTATCGTCAATCGATTGGCTGAGAAAAAAAAACAAAGTGGACTATTTTATAACAAAAATTGGAGGCTGAGTTGACGAATTGGAGGAATTTATTTGTTGAAAGTCCAGTACAAATACTCCACTTACACATCTCCAACGTAAATGTGTTACCATCAAAGTTCGAACCTATAGTCCGAATGGTTAGGCAACACTTCAAATTATTGGATCAACACCTTGTCGGTGAAAAAAAAAATTAAAAACATTGATAAATATAAAGTGAAATAAATGTGTGACATCAATTTGGCCACAAATAAAACTTAAACAATGTGATGCTCTAACTATACGCCTACCTCGTATGGTTCTCAAACTATACTATTCTCCACATCCCCAATTCAATACCACCGGTTTCCCAAAACCCAATCTCGCACTCCTAAAAATATATGTATAAACTTTCAAATTAAGTAAACTTAGCCCCCAAAAATAAGACGTTGACCGAACCTGAAGACCCCCAATTATCGGAAAATAAAAATATCTAGATGATGCCGTGTCGCCAACTCGTACGCGCGAGCCTCATCTCGATCGTCCATTTCTCCCTCGTCATTTCAAAGCCGTCCGATCGTCATTGCCTTCTCTCTAGAAGCTTCTGGTGCTAGCCTGCTCGTATTCGATTATAAATATATCTTCTCCTCCGCCGTTTCAACAAACGTCTCAAATTCGATCTACTGTTTTTCATTGACGATTTTCAATTCGAGGTTTCCAAAATTCTTCGATATTCCATTTGCAATTTCCCAGCTTTCCGATTATTATTATTGTTTCGTGATGGCACAACAGCCTGCCGGTTCGAGTCCTGCTCCTCAGGAAGTGGTGAGTTTTTCTGTGTTTTTCGTTTGTTTTTGGCATTGACGTGTTCTTCCATGATCGATGTTTCATGCCGTGCTGCTTCTTTTGTGGTTTCAATTCGTCAGAATCGGAGTTTATAGATGGTTTGCCCCTTAATTTACCACGAAGAGTTTTCTCCAGCAAGATGAATTTTTTATGCCCAGATTTCAGTTTTTATTTTTCTGAAGACTATGAATTACATTGGGAATTCCGCCATTAGATGTGAATTCGGGATTGTAGATTTATTGTTGTGAACCTCCTGGAAAGGTGTGTGTTTTGGCGGCTTGTGAGAATTGCCAGAGAAATCTGTCACATTTGATTAGTTTGTAAGACCCCTAGGGTTTAGATTTCTGACAGCATATTGTTTCTTGGATGAGCATTTGTGTGTTGCTGGTGTTTGGGAAATTATCTAACTTTTCTGGTTTTGTCTGTGCGGTTTCTGATGTGTTGGCTTTTCATTGTGCAGGCCGAAGCCAATGAGCAACAGTTGAAATACCTGGAATTTGTTCAAGTTGCCACTCTACATGCCTTGCTCTATTTCTCCAAGTTGTACAATGTTGCCAAGGACAAGTCTGGTCCTCTGAAGCCTGGTGTCCAGACTGTGGAGGGGACTATTAAAACTGTTGTCGGACCAGTTTATGAGAAATTCCATGATGTGCCGATCAAGGTTATCAAATACATTGATGGGAAGGTATGCGGAAGGAAGAGATGTAATGTGGCCTGTAATTATCATTAGCTGCTGGCTGAACTGCGCCTGACTTGTTTGATTGCAGGTGGATGAGTCTGTGACTAATCTGAACCAACGCTGTCCTCCAGTTGTGAAGCAAGTGACAAACCAAGCTGTTTCTGTGGCGCAAACTGCCCCCGTTGTTGCTCGATCAGTAGCGACTGAAGTGAAGAAAGCTGGAGTGGTTGACACAGCCGCTGGGCTTGCGAAATCTGTCTACACCAAGTATGAGCCAGCTGCGAAGGAGCTGTACTCCAAGTACGAGCCGGTTGCGGAGCAATGTGCCGTCTCAACTTGGCGCAAGCTGAACCAGCTCCCCGTATTTCCCAAGGTGGCCCAAGCTGTGCTCCCGACGGCTGCTTACTGTACAGAGAAGTACAACCAGACTGTGCAGCTCAGTGCTGAGAAAGGCTACAAAGTATCGTCATACCTGCCATTGGTTCCAACTGAGAAGATTGCCAAGATCTTCAGCTCCGAATCTGCTCCTCCTGCTGCTGCGGCTGCACATTGATTTAATTGAACAAAAAAACTATGGTAGTGAACTAGTGATGTGGTGGTATATGCCACTCACAGACATTTGTATCTTCAAGTGCAACGCCGGCTCCAGATGAGATTATTATAGTCTACTTTCATGTGCTTTTGTTCATGTCACATACTGTTTTTGTTATTTGTTACATTTCACCCCTGTAAATTCTATAATTTATATATCTAATGTGTTCGATAAAAGGAGGCAGCCAAGTCAGGGAAATGAGTGACGAGAGTCACAAGCTTGATGTAAAATTTTAGATAGAGCATTTTTCTGGGATTTAAGATGGGTGTCATGAGATATAAAGTTTGGGATCTAGTAGTAAAGAAGGTGGTGATGAGTATGGGTATGGATGAAGTCTTTGATGAGTAGTCCATATAGTAACAGAATGATTGGATATGGAACAGACACCTACATTACTTTACCATCTAACAACTCAAGTATAGATGATTAGTAGAGTTACAATCTGGTCAGACACATAGAAAGACGTACTAATATAAAGCCTCCAGACATATTCAATTTTAAAGATTTGGTCTCTTATGCACTTCACATCAATAGTGAAGATCCGGTTCCGGTTACCTTTCAGGAAGCTATCACTTGTCATGAAAAAGATAAATTGATGGCTGCAACGGTAGAAGAGTTTTTGAAGACAAACGATATGTGGGAGATAGCTAGGCAACCGGAGAAAAAGAAGGCTATTAATTGTAAATGAGTGTACAAGAGGAAACTGGTAGTATTACAAAAGGAAGGCAAAAAATACAAGGCTCTGGTTGCAAAGGGTTACTCAAAGATGAAGGGGATTGATTATGATGAGATCTTTTCTCATGTGCTCATACATACTTCGATTCGAGCAGTACTTGCATTTGTAGGCAATTGGGATTTGCATTTAGAAGATGAATGTGAAGAATGTTTTTTGCATGACGATCTAGAGGAGCAGATTTATATAGGGCACCTAGAAGGTTTTACTCAACTTAGAAGTGAGCATTTGGTTTGCAGTTTGAAGAAGTCTCTGAATGGATTGAAGCAGTCTCCAAGACAATATATAAAGGTTTGACTCATACTTGATTTAGATTGGCTACAAGCGTTGAGTATGATTGTTGTATTTATTTTAAAACTCTTGATGATGGCTCTTTCATTTTTTTATTATTGTATGTTGAGGATATGCTAATTCCTGCGAAAAATATGGATAATGTTATTGGTTTGAAAGCTTTGTTGAGCCAGGAATTTGATATGAAAGACTTAGGCGCTGCAAAAAAAATCTTGGGATGGAGATTCACCGGATAGAAGCTCAAAAAAAATGTGGCCATCTCAGCAAGGATATATTAAGAGGATTCTAGACAGATTCGGGATGAGTGGTGCAAAGTCAGTGATTACTCCATTGCCAAATCACTTCAATTTTTATTCAGATCAGTGTCCCAAGATAGATAAGGACGTTGAAGACATGACATCAATTTTATGCCAGTGCATTTGACTGCTT
>NQLW01000065.1:315395-327314 GCA_002312845.1 Kalanchoe fedtschenkoi | reverse complement strand
GGTATATGCCACTCACAGACATTTGTATCTTCAAGTGCAACGCCGGCTCCAGATGAGATTATTATAGTCTACTTTCATGTGCTTTTGTTCATGTCACATACTGTTTTTGTTATTTGTTACATTTCACCCCTGTAAATTCTATAATTTATATATCTAATGTGTTTGATAAAAGGAGGCAGCCAAGTCAGGGAAATGAGTGACGAGAGTCACAAGCTTGATGTAAAATTTTAGATAGAGCATTTTTCTGGGATTTTAGATAAAGTTGAATTACTATTACTAAAATTGATCGGGCTTGTCTGATTTCAGTTCTCAAAGTTCATACATAGATTGTATTTAGGGAGTTGCTAAGGTTATGAATAAATAAATATCAATTTTTAATGTGTGAGGCCTGCTTTTATTTACTCACTCATTTAATTACTATATCTACCTATATTTCTAAAAATGTTTCTCTCACTCATACTACTATTTAACTGATATTAATTATCATCTTAAATCACCAACTTTTTTTTAAAATGGCTTCTTGAAAGGCTTAGCTATTGACTTCCAGTCAAGAGATCGGACATTCGAATTCTCCTGGCAATTCTAATGGTTGAGTATGTGAATAAAAGTAGTGTGAAAGGGAAGGAAACCTATTGGTGAATGATAAAGCCTGTACTAAAAGGTAGCATGTGCCTAATGGGATTTAAAGTTTGTGTCGATTAGAGAGAGAGGTCCTTTATATGCTCCACTCTACATAATTGCAACTGTAAAAACGATTCGTGGAGAATAGCTGTGAGTAGGGGTGTTCAAAATCCGGTCCGGACCGGAAAATGATCCGGAACCGGACCGGAATGGACCGAACCGGACCGGACCGAAGGATTCCGGTCCGGTCTTTGGTCCATACATTTTTGGGATTCCGGTTCCGGTTCCGGTCCGGTCCAAACCCGGAAAATTCCGGTCCGGACCGGAATGGACCGGTTTGGTAGTTTTTTAATAAAAAAATTTATTTTTATTAAAATACTTAAATATATCTTATTTAATACATAAATAAAATTATTTTTGATTCACATTTTTATTAAAATTTAATTATATTTTATGATTCCGGTCCAAACCGGTCCGGTCCGGTCCAAACCCGGAATTTTCCGGTCCGGTCCGGTCCAGACCGATCCAAATCCGGTCCGGTCTTCGGTCCTTACTTTTTCTGGATTCCGGTTCCGGTCCAAACCGGTTCCGGTCCGGTCCGGTCCGGTTTTGGACCGGTGAACACCCCTAGCTGTGAGGGTCTTTTCTGTAGATTGGGTGAACCCAATTATATATGAGGATTAATTTTGAGTTTAACTTGTGTGATATGGAATAATATCATTATGCTCAACACTCCCCGTCACTTGTGAGGATCTTTATTAACCTCGACAAGTGAGATCTCGTGCGGATCTAGTTAACCATCACGGGCATGTTCTAAGAGTGGGCCAAAATCCGTTCTGATACAATGTTAATATACTTGAATTTACACTCAAAATCAATTGGTAATGAATGAGGGGGCTCAACTATATATTAGGATCACTTAAGAGCTTAACTTGGACGATGTGAAATAATACCACTATACTTTAGTTATCGGAACTGGACCGAAGGCCGAACCGGTCAAGGCCCCGGTTCTAGGTTTTTCGGTCGAACCGGCGGTCCATACCGGTTTGACCGTCGGTTCAATTATATATAATTATTATGACATATAAGAGCTAATACGGTCCATACGTTAATTATTCAAATTTTGACAGGATAATTGGATAGTCTGGTGGTATACATGCTTGCCTAACTCATAGAAAAAATTATTTTTTAAATTTAGTTGAAGTCCACTTTCATAACAAACCGATTCATATATCCGGTCCGGTTCACCGGTTTCATTAAAAACCGACCGCTTCGACCGATTTTATCCGGTTCGTGATGCATCCCGATAAAATATATATATCGGACCGGTACCTGATCCGATTCCCGATCGAACCGGCTGATCCGATCCGGTTTTGATAGTTATGCACTATACTCAACACGATCGAACCGGCTGATCCGATCCGGTTTTGATAGTTATGCACTATACTCAACATTTCTTCACCTCTATCAATTTGAAGCTCAATTGGGCGTTGTGGGAAGTTGGGAGCAATGTATGAAATAGTGATGACGAAATGGTTAAAGTGTGAATTAGTGTCCTTAACAATGGCACTAAACTAAGCAGTGTAGCAGTCCCAGTGATCTTGATGGCTCCTTTTGTTTCTCACTTGTCTAGGTATAGTTTGATTTCTTTTTCACACTGGTAAAGTAAAAAAAAAAAACTCAGTTAGTCTGGGATCCACGAACAGGGTCCCGGACCTCAAATGATAGACGAATAGGACTGTAAAAGAGCCGATGTACTCGCGAGCTGCTCAAGAACGAGCTTGATTATTACTCGATCAAAACTCTTTTGTTAATAAACGAGTTGATCACGAACAACAATTATAAGCTCGTTTAATAAACGAGCCGAACATGAGCAAGGGGGTGCTCGGCTCGTTTATGTTCGCGAACAAGCTCGATAAGAAGCTTGATAACTCTATTAAAAAGTTTGAGGACTTACCAACAAAAGTTGGAATGTAACTCAAATTCAAACAAGTCAATCTATCGTAAAAAGAGTTAAGAATTCGAAACTAGTGAAGATGGTTACAATAATCAACATAAATTTCGTCTAATGCAAATGAAACAGATGTAATTATGTATATTATTTAAGCCAAACATGAATAATGAGGTATTCGACTCATTTATTAGCTCGTTTAAAAGCTCCATTTAAACTCGTTTAGACTCGACTACGAACTTTTTTTATAAATTTATAAAGTTACTAGTCAGTAGAGTAAGATTTTTTAACGAGTAGCTCATTCAAAACTCGTTCAAATTTGTTTAAACGCTCGTTTATCATATATATTAAATTTTATATTATATCAATCCAAATGCTCGAGTAAAGCTCGAGCTCGGCTCGAACTCGTTAAAATTAAACGAGCCGAGCTTAAACATATATTTTAAAAGCTTGTTAATACTCGGCTCGAGCTCGAACTCGTAAAGTTTTAAATGAACGAACATGAACACTTTACTACTCGGCTCGACTCGCCTCGTTTGCAGCCCTATAGACGAAGTTAAAACTGGGCTTTAGCAAATTACTACTTCATTTTTTTTTCATTTTTCACCTAAAATATCATACATTAAATTTTAAATATGAATAACTTAAAATATAAATACTATAAAATATATTATTGAAGAATAATTTGATGCGAACATTTTGAAATCTATTATTTTGATATCTATCATAAAATTTTATATAAAAATGACAAATTAACTTTTTGGTCACGTGCCGGTCACGTGACACACCCCCGTCTCCAACTACGCCCCCACCCCCGCCTCCAACCACGCACAGTCCCCCCAACCTCTCTCTCCTGCCCACCCCTACTACACCTCGCAATTCCAGTCGCCGCTGTCTGTACGACGCTCCCGATCACTCTTTTTACCACCCGTCGGAACGACAGGTACCAACACTTGTGTATAGATATATATATATAACTCCATTTCAAAGAATTAAGCCGAACTCCACTAAATTTCATTCAACCAATCATTTAGTTAGCAAAATTTTCTTTAACCAAAAGTTCATCTGGAAACACTCCATCGAAAACAGTTATATCTCATTTCTTTCAATCACAAAAAAAATCAAATGACATATACAACTAATTTCAACCCAAAATGCTCCATCAACCAAATTTCAACCACATTATCAGACCCCAACTCCACCATTCTCCTCCACCGCATATAACCATCTAATATCAATCACCACAGAGAGTAATTGAACCACCAAATTACAACCCTAAGTTTGGTGTGCCCACCACAATTTCCATTTCATATCAAACGAATCAAGTGAAATTCGAATACATATCTGTTGATACCGGAAGAGATTGGAAATCAGTTATGGCAGCAGTGAGACGGTGTTTATCGGGGCGAATGGCAACAATATGACAAGAGAGGTGACAAATGGGAGAGAAGATAAGAAGACGTGTTGGGATGAATCATTGTATGTACGTCATGCTCTTAAGTGACATTATAGTCTGGTTCTCCCATGAACAGTTGTATCTATATTTATGTCTCGCCGTATAAAAAATTGATACAACATGTATGACTGATTCCCCAAAAAACATGAAATAGATGGCTACTGTTTCCATCTAACGTCAAAATATTTCATTCTACGTAATATACATGAGAGACATCAGAATAACGATCGTGTGATGCTTTCCTACAATGTTGATACTCAACGTTATGGATCCAGTTCGTGTGTGAGTACAATGATAAAGGTGGAGTGTGTGACACGATGACTTTTAAGAGACACACTATCAACCTCTACTAATTTATTATATGTATATCAGTTTGTATCCAAATTTATGTCTCTCGATACAAAAAGTTCATACGACACCTGTGAACGATTCTCTTACAATTGTACCGTGTAATATATATCTACCTCAAGGCTCATCGAAGTTTATCACATAGATATAAAAACTCTACAAACTCATAACTTCCAAAATTTCTCGCTAGAAGCAGGAGCAGAGGCTATGTAGAACGAACGTCTACACTACAATTTATTGTTTATATTTTTACTTTAAGAAATTAAGGCTTCATGATATCTTATATTTTTTTATCTTGATAATATGCCAAAGTGGTTGGATCAATCCAAGCTCATCAATAGTGCAGCCCACAATGCTGCTTTATCTTATTAGGACAATTATTCATCTTCAGAAGGCCAATTAAACAATCAGAAGCTAAATCTAGAACTTTGCTAGGTTATGCATGGAGAGCACTTTTTGATTATAAGTTCTTGTTATTCTAGACAGCATAAAATTACGGTTTTTAAACTTGATTTTAATGACAGGGTCATTTTAAAGGGGAATAAATAATTGTTTGGTAGATCAAGGCTTGTATTTAGTCAATTATGATATAATGGATCAAAATGTACTTTATATGTTATTTTTTATGTAGCCTATGAAGTTGTAATGTGAAAAAACTATGGAGTTAATTAAAAGAAAGAAATATTTTAACACTAAACTCTCGTCATTCATCCATCTTTGAGTGTCTTTTCTTCTATTATAGTAATAACAAGAAATATAGTGCATTAAACACACCAAAGCATAATAAATAAGGCAGCAAGAAGGAGTAATACAATTAATCACAAAACACACCTCTCAAATTTATGGAATATATTTAGCATGTAGGACAAGAAGTTTGTAATAATTTACGGAAGGATCTTGTATTACATAATTGTAACCAATAATCCGATAAAAAGATATAACGAAAGAGAGGAATTTCAACTGGAAAAAACCATCTTCTTCCCACCTATTCGCCACTCCTCCCCTGTATCCCTCCTCTGCTTCACTGCTGAATTTTCTACCCCAATTTATAACATTTTATGCTTCCATTTATTTATACTCCACCATGCCTGATAGTGTCACTTCACGTCTCTATACTGACACAACTGCATCCATCAACTCCATCGATCAACAAAACACAAAATCTATTAATCACCTATCTGCTGCAATTGATGACATCCAGTCCACCCTCCCAAAAATGAAAATTTTTCTGGCTCGAATAGAAAAGAGCCATCATTAGTGCCTACTCTCCCACGCTCCAATGAACCTTCCACCAGTTCACATATCCTAGCTACTTCATCCTTGCACCCTCAAAACTTTCCAAACCAAACAACCAATCCCCATCATCCTGACCCACATACAAATATTCAGACCCGTACCGCCAAGCTTGAGATACCCTACTGGAGAAAATGTTTCTAATTGACTCTTTCAAATAGAGAAAATTTTCTACTACCATAATACTTCACCAGACCACAAACTCACCAGTGCTACCTTCTACATGGCTGGATCAACTCTTCAGTGATATCAATAGATGCACAACACTCACCACATTGCTACCCGAAACCACTTCACCAAAGATCTGGCGTTTTATTTTGGTCCCTCAGCCTACATCAGTCCAGAAGCATCCCTTCACAAACTATGTTAGAAGAGGACTATTTCAACTTGATTTTGAGGAACTCTCAACCCGTACCGCTGGCCTCACAACCCAAAATCTCCTCAATTACTTTCTCTCTGGTGTACACGATGGGATATACGTCGCGATCTGCTGCTATCACAACCCACAACCTTACACAAGGACATTTTCATGGTTAAACTTATGAAAAAATGGGATTCTCACAAACACTTCATCCACTGACAACCTCCTTCTAAACCTGCAAATACAACACCCAACTCCTTCATCTCTACACCCAACCCACTACCCTCTTTACCCATCAAGCGACTCACCGTGACTGAAATGTGTTCACGCCGTGAACGTGGCCTAGGCTTCAACTATGATGATCATTTCACACCAGGACACCGCCATCAAACCAACTTTCTTTGCTTATTGTTGGATGAACCCCTTACCATTTGGGACTATATGACTGATTTGTTCTCATATCCATCCATGCTCATGTTCAAGTCATCTCTCTCCTCAATGTCTGAAACACCTCCAATCCTGACCATATTCTCATGCCTTAGAAGACCATTTTATCCATGTGAGCCTCCAACTCACTGCCTCAATCAATGACTTAATTACCACTAATCATTATTGTAGAAGGTGAATCCACTCACAACTTCATACAATCACGAATTGCACATCACCTAAGACTTCCCCATACATCCCTCAACCCATCCTAGTGTCACTATTAGCAATGACGCCTCTCGCTCATGTGATGACTTCTACCCCATGAGTCATTTACTTTAGGCGAACGTAAACATAATTTTCTAGTTGATTCTAACCTGCTCCTCATTTATTGAGTGGACTCAGTCTTGAGAGCCCACTAGCTTGTTCAAATTGGTTAATATTATTTGATCACAAACACTCGGGATTAAATTTTCTTCACATTGGTGCCTAGCTCAAGTATTATGGTCTGCAACGCTAGTCGTTGCTAATCTAAACTGTGTGCAAACACAACACCTCCACTCTAATGCCATCCATTCTGTCATCTACCTCTTTATCATTGAGAAATATCCACTACCTCCACCTCTCATCTCACACACTACCACCAACACTACTGCTATTACCCTCTCCATTATTACATTATAACTTCCAATCACCTATATTGTGCAACACCTCCACTCTGATTATGATAGTGTCTTTAAAAGTCTCTTCGTCCTTCCTTCTCCATGTCAATCCAACCACCACATTCATCTCCCATCAGATTCCACTCTCGTCAATGTTTGTCCTTATTACTGATAACCCTATTTTTTGAAAAATGAAATTGAACGGCTCATCAAAGACATATTGGCTGACGGTATCATTCGCCCAAGAAACAACCCCTTTTTATCACCAGTCCTCCTTGTAAAAAAGAAAGACAAGTCCTAGCATTTTTATGTGGACTACTAAGCTCTAAACGTAATTAATGTCAAACATTGTTTTTCGATTTCGACGGTCGATTAGTTTTTTAACGAATTATATGGTGTCAATGTATTATTTAAATTGGATTAGCGATCCAGACATCACGAACTTCGAATCTATCCTGATATTTACAAAACAGCATTCCAAACACATGAGGGACATTACGATTTCATCCTTAAGCCATTCGAGCTCTCCAACACCCCATATTCCATCAAAGTCGAGATGATTAATGTCTTTTGCCACACCCTATATAAATTTATGCTCGTCTACTTCGATGACATCTTTATCTATAGTCCGGATTGGGACATGCATATTCAACACTTTGAGCTTGTACTTCAATTACTGCAGTTTCATTTATTTTATGCTAAATTTTTAAATGTGATCTTGCTAGAACTACAATCACCTACTTGGAGAAGTATAATATCAATTCAAACTTGACCTTCCCCAGCCTCGACCAAACTCCTTTGGAGCTTTCTAAGGCTGACAGGTTATTATCGACATTACATCAAGAATATACTCAAGTGGCAGCTTCTCTTACCCAATTAGGATGGATGCCTTTCCTCTGGCCCCTATTGCACAATCCGCCTTTGAAAATCTTAAAACCGCACAATTGACAACCTTAGTCTAGACACTTTATAACTTTAAGGGGAAAAACCCAAAAGGGGCCCTGAACTATCACCGATTACCCAATTGCGGTCAGAACTACCATGATTTTCAAAAAGGGTGCGATGAAAAAAAAATTGGACTGATTTTCTAAAATAAAATTTGTCATTACATTCTAAACCTAATATTATTACAAGACTTAGACTTGTGTGCGAAAATTACATCGTTTGGTTATCCAAAGACGTCGTTTTCTTTAAGTGCGCAAAACAATATAATTTATTTTGATAACCAAACGATGTAATTTTCTCACACAAATTTAAGTTTAATAGTAATATTAGGTTAAGAATGTAATGGTAAATTTTATTTTAGAAAATCAGTCCAATTTTTTTTTCATCGCACCCTTTTTGGAAATCATGGTAGTTCTGACCGCAATTGGGTAATCGGCGATAGTTCAGGACCCCTTTTGAATTTTATCCCTAACTTTAATCTATCATTTAAAGTAGACACATATGCTTCCGGGTACAGTGCTGGCGCAGTGCTATCAAAGCAGGACCATCAAATCACTTTTTCAGCAAGCAGCTAATCCCAACGTTGTCTGCAACATGTAACTATGTGTCGTCATAAAGTTAATTCAAAAATGGCGCCAGTACCTCTCAGTGTCAAAGTTTATTATCTACGCGAACCATCAACCACATAGACACTCCTTACACATATAATTCAAACCCAGAACAATAACATTGGATTTATGAACTATAGGATTCGATTCCAAAATTTGCATTGCCCATGACGTGTCAATAAACAAATTGATGCTCTCTCGTGTCACCCATACTCCTTTTACAATGTCATGGCAGGAGTTACTCGTTCTGTACTTGGCATCTTAGCCACCCTCTTTTATCTCTTTGCTACAAACAATTATATTAATCTCTTTGCTATGGATCTGTTGGGGATCCCAATAATTCAACTCGAGGCGACCTCTTTCTATATAAAAATCATTTCTTGGTCTCTATGGACTCTGTTTTACAAATTTTGATTATTCATGAATACCATGACACCCTGATTGGAGGACACACCAAAATCATAAAAATCTTAGCTCATTCGTTAATTTTTATTGACCTCACATGCACTAAAACGTTAAGGTATACATCACCAACTATACCCCTTACCAATAAGTAAAATTCATCACCACTGCTCCCAATGCACTTCTCCTAACTCTACCAATATCAGACCGCATTTAGGAAGCTCTCTCGGTGGATTTCATAACCCATCTTCTAGTAACCCATCTTCCACCTTATGCTGGTAAGATAATAATTCTAGTTGTGTTTGATCACTTGAGCAAGTATGCTCACTTCCTCACACTTCCTGCCACGTCCACTGCGGCATCTGTTGCTGACGTATTTGTCAAGAAAATTCATAGGCTTCATGGCATGCCCGCATCATTATTTCAGATTAAGATCCCTTGTTCATGAGCCAATTTTGACAAGAACTCTTTCACTTCTAAGGGCCAATTTTACTAGAAAGCAGCTCTTATCACCCTCAAAGCAACAGTCAAAACGAAATCCTCAACCATTGCCTTAAAGACTATCTTTGATGCTTTGTGGCTGATCACCCACATAAATGAGGGTCTTGTCTTCCCTGGGCAGAATATTACTATAACATATCCCTGCATTCAGCGGCTCAAATCAGTTCATTTGAAGTCGTTTATGGGTGGCATCCACCTATTGTTGAGCCGCACATTCCTGACTTCGTCTCTAATCTCTCTTACTCACGAGGAAAGCAATATTGGCCACCCTCAATGCCAGTCTTTAGCATGCACAATATCGGATGAAGCAATAAGTTCAATGTCATCACACTGATCGATATTTTAAATTTGGGGACTAAGTGTTCCTTAAATTATAACCTATCGACAACATTCTGTCGGTGCACACCATTACTTGAAGCTAGCTAAATGTTGTTATGGCCTATTTCAAATATTGGAATGTATCGGCTAGGTTGCTTACAAGCTTCAGTTGCCACCACACTCTCCCATCCATAATGTCATCAATGTCTCCTTATTGAAGGCTTGCCTCAATCCACCTCCGCTAGCCACTATTACATTTTCCTCATAATTCAATGGAACCAAGCCATTACGCTTTCCAAATTTTCTGTTGGACTTCCGAAGAATTAAAATTCAAGGTGTTTTCGTTCCTTTGTTTTTTATTACTCCCTCCGTCCTCTAATACATGTCGTTTACAGTTAATTTGAGTAGATTAAGGTGAAGTTAATGCTAGCGGTTGAACAAATTTAATAGGTAGGTGGTTAACAATTTTTTGAAAAAGTTCATGGAAAAAGTAAAATTGGTAGATAATTATTGGTGAGGAATGTATTCTTTATTGATTATGATAATGAAGTGATTAATATTTGACAATTTAAGGTAGTTGTTGATATTAAATACGCATTGAAAATTGGTAAGTGACAAGTAAAAGTGGACAAAAAAATTCGGTTAAGTGACATGTAAAAGAGGACAGAAGGAGTAAGTGACAATCTCAACCAGCCTAGGATGCTACATTGAAGTTTACCAATTTTTCTGATTTCAACTTTGAGGGCAAATTTGTATTTGGTGGGGACGGCAATGTTATAAGAATAACAAGGTATATAATGCATCATACAAACCCTAGCCTAACAAATTGTACAACAAGGAGTCACAGAATCAGACACAAATCCTTCAAATTTAGGGAATACATTTAGCATGCAGTACAAAAGATTTGTTACAATTTATGAAAAGATCTTGTACTATAAAATTGTAATTGATAATCTCATCAAAAAATATAAAAATAAGAAGACATCTTCTTCCCACATATTCCCTACTCTTCTTCTATACCCTGTTTTACTGTACTGCCTACTGCAGTTCTAATCCAATTCCTAACATCCTCCCTGCCTGATCCTTCTTCTCTGCCATACCTCATCTCTCAATCTTCATCTTCAGGGTCGGCCCCGACCATTTGGAGGTCTAGTCAAAACTGAAAGTGACGCTTAAATTATTAACTAATAATAATAATTTTATGAAAAAGTGACGGTAGTCTCTATTTTATTAAATAGGAAACAAAAGATATGCTTTGAATAGAATGAGATATACATCTGACTTCTAAATACATGTTGAAAATTGAAATAATACGAACAAAATAGCTCAATTTTTACAAAAAAACAAACAAACAACAACACAGTAGTCATACGGGCTCCAACAAGCACACAATTAAAAAAAATAAAAAAAATGTTCATTTATCTGATCGAACAACCTATGAATCTGAAAACGAGAAAAGGAAGCTGCACTTGGCACCCGAATTACCACAGTTGAGACATAAAAGAGCCAACAAACAGCAGGACTCGCAATCAAAGAGACCGCTCACAATCACAATCACAATCACAATCACAATCACAATCAAAGGTGAAATACTCGAGTCTCGAGTTCGCTTTAAGTCAATCGTTAGATCGTTTATCGCCTAATTGTGTCTTGTTCGAGTTTTTCTAATTGTTTTGCTTATCGTCAATCGATTGACTGAGAAAAAAAAAATACCACTACTACAGATCGGGACTTATTACCACGCTTATTCTAAGACTTTTACCATGCTTGTAAAGCGTGGTGACTACGACCGTCGTAATTGATAAAGTACAGAGCGTGGTAATAGGTGGTAAACCTATTACCATGCTTGAAAGCGTGGTAAAAAGTAGTACCATATTACCACGCTTGTTGTAATAAGCGTACTAATAAGGTACTACCTATTACCACGCTTATTACAACAAGCGTGGTAAAAGGAGGTACCTATTATCACGCTTGTTGTAATAAGAGTGGTAATAAGGACAACATATTACCACGCTTATTACAACAAG
>NQLW01000065.1:161635-313085 GCA_002312845.1 Kalanchoe fedtschenkoi | reverse complement strand
CTCCTCCTCCTGCTGCGGCTGCACATTGATTTAATTGAACAAAAAAACTATGGTAGTGAACTAGTGATGTGGTGGTATATGCCACTCACAGACATTTGTATCTTCAAGTGCAACGCCGGCTCCAGATGAGATTATTATAGTCTACTTTCATGTGCTTTTGTTCATGTCACATGCTTTTTTTTGTTATTTGTTAAATTTCACCCCCGTAAATTCTATAATTTATATATCTAAGGGGAAAAACTCAAAAGAGGCTCTGAACTATCACCGTTTACCTAATTGCGGTCAGAACTATCATGATTTTCAAAAAGGGTGCAATGAAAAAAAAATTGAACTGATTTTCTAAATTAAAATTTACCATTACAATCCAAACCTAATATTATTATAAGAATTAATTTTGTGTGCGAAAAATACGTCATTTGGTTATCAAAAGACGTCATTTTCTTTATATGCGCAAAATGATATAATTTATTTTGATAACCAAACGACGTAATTTTTTCACACAAATCTATGTCTTGTAATAATATTAGGTTAGGAATGTAATGGTAAATTTTATTTTAGAAAATCAGTTTAATTTTTTTTTCATCGCACCCTTTTTGGAAATCATGGTAGTTCTGACCGCAATTGGGTAAGCGGTGGTAGTTCAGGGCCCCTTTTGGGTTTTATCCCTATATCTAATGTGTTCGATAAAAGGAAGCAGCCAAGTCAGGAAAATGAGTGACCAGAGTTACAAGCTTGATGTAGAATTTTAGATAGTGCATTTTTCTGGGATATAAGATGGGTGTCATGAGATTCAAATTTTGGGATTTAATAGCAAAGAAGGTGGTGATCAGTATGGATGCGGTTTTTGATGAGTAGTCCATATTGTAATAGAATGATTGAATATGGAACAAACACTTACATCAGCAGAGAAAGTTAATCGTTTTGTTTTAGAACCTAACAACTCAAGTATAGATGATTTGTAGAGTTACAATCTTGTCAGACACAGAGAGACGTGACAATGTAAAGCCTCCAAATATATTCAATTTTGAAGACTTGGTCTCTTATGCACTTCACATCAATAGTGAAGATCCGGTTATCTTTCAGAAAGCTATCACTAGTCATGAAAAAGATAAATGGATGACTGCAGTGGTAGAAGAGTTTTTGAAGAAAAACGATAGGTGGGAGATAACTATGCAACCGGAGGAAAAGAAGGCTATTAGTTGTAAATAAGTGTACAAGAGGAAACCGGTAGTATTAGAAAAGGAGGGCAAAAAGTACAAGGCTCGATTGGTTGCAAAAGGTTACTCAAAGATGAAGGGGATTGATTATGATGAGATCTTTTCTCATGTGCTCATACATACTTCAATTTGAGCGGTACTTGCATTTGTAGGCAATTGGGATTTGCATTTAGAAGATGAATGTGAAGAATTCTTTCTGCATGACGATCTAGAGGAGCAGATTTATATAGAGCACCTAGAGGGTTTTACTCAACTTAGAAGTGAGCGTTTGGCTTGCAGTTTGAAGAAGTCCCTGAATGGATTGAAGCAGTCTCCAAGACAATATATAAAGGTTTGACTCATACTTGATTCAGATTGGCTACAAGCGTTGTGAGTATGATTGTTGTATTTATGTTAAAACTCTTGATGATGGCTCTTTTATTTTTTTTATTATTGTATGTTGATGATATGCTAATTCCTGCGAAAAATATGGATAATGTTATTGGTTTGAAAGCTTTGTTGAGCCAGGAATTTGATATGAAAGACTTAGGCGCTGCAAAAAAAATCTTGGGATGGAGATTCACCGGGATAGAAGCTCAAAAAACTGTGGCCATCTCAGCAAGGATATATTAAGAGGATTCTAGACAGATTCGGGATGAGTGGTGCAAAGTCAGTGATCCCTCCATTGGCAAATACTTCAATTTTTATTCAGATCAGTGTCCCAAGATAGATAAGGACGTTGAAGACATGACATCAGTTCTTTATGCTAGTGCATTTGACTGCTTGATGTATGTTATGATATGTACTCGCCCTGATTTTACTCATGCTGTTAGTTAAGTTTGCAAGTACATGTCTAAATCAGGTAGGCGACATTGGGAGGCAGTCAAGCGATTTTTCAGGTACTTGAAAGGTACTGCAGGGAATGATATTGTGTTTGGAAGCCAGTAGAATGACCCATAAGTTGTTAAATATGTGAATTCAGACTATGTAGGTGACTTGGATGATAGAAGATCTAGTACGAGGTATGTTTTTACTCTTGGTGGAGGGCCTATATGCTAGAAATCAACTGTTCAGTCTATTGTGGCGTTATCAACTACTAAAGCAGAATACATGTTAGTGGCCGAAGCAGTGAACGAGACTTTATGACTTACCGTGCTTGTAAAAGAATTGAGTGTTCAACAAGGTGAAGTTCAGTTGCGTTGTGACAGTCAGAGTGTGATTCATTTAGCAAATAATCATGGGTATCATGCTATGACTAAGCATATTGATGTGAGGGTTCACAAGATCAGAGAGTTGATTGCATTGGGAGAGATACTGTTACAAAAGATTCACACTTCAAAGAATGCAGGTGATATGTTGATCAAACCAGTTACTTCCGACAAGTTCAAGTACTATTCAAACTTATTGAATGTTTGCAGTTGCTAGAAGAGAATGAACAATAAGCCATTTTGAGGTGCGAGATACCACGAGATTTATCTCTTAAAGGAGCAGGATATTCGGTAATGTGTAGAATTTTTAAATATAGCTCATATATGATAAAGTTCATATGTTATAATGGAGCAGAAAGTGATATAGAGCTGAATCTTAATGGATGTTGCAACAAGACTAGTATTTACGCACTAGGATTAAGTGAGCTTAGGGTTGTAGGGCCAAAGCTCTGCGATATGGTATATAAGTGAATAGTAAATTTGTATTTAGAGTTGCTATTATGTAAACCATGTAATTGTAACCTAATATCATACGACACACTAAATAATACACAACCGTTATTTTACTTCCGAGGATGCATGTACATTGCCGAAACTCGTTAAATTTTATATGTTCTTTACTGTTTTGCTCTTATAATTAGCATGTGGGTCATGGCCAGCCATAGGCTCTCTTCGCTAATGGACATTGCAATTAAATCTAGGAATTATTTGGCTGAGATTTGATTGACAGAGTTTCAAGGAGTTTTCTTTTAAATAGAGCAAGATAGTGTTGAGTGCTCTTTGTAAGTTGTTGGTGCATCAATTCTCTTTGTTGCCTGAAAGACATATAAGCTGGAAAATGAAATTTTGACTTAGCCAGAGAATTTCCTAGGCATAAATTCTTGAGTTGATTGTAACTAAGTCTTGACGACTTGATTATCTTGCAGGTGATAACAAACAGAGGCACACTCGTAGATCTTCTTGCCAAACATACCGCAAATGCAAGGCTGAGAAGTTCCATGACTACTTCCTACTAATAGCTTATAGACTATCTGTGAACAAATCTTCCTGGTTTCCACATTGTGTCAGGAGCGGGAGAAGGTGGCAACGGTGTTGAAAAGACCATTTTACATGAACTGTAGAAAAGCAAGACTATCTGGTGTGATTCATAAGGTAAACATTTTACCTATACACAACTGCGAGCGTGATGGTTTTCACTAAAGCAATTGACGCCAACCTTCATCCGACTTTCAGATTCTATGGCACGGTCAAGAAAAGAAAATGGTGGATGGGGCTGCTCCAGAGGAGTGTGATAAGACTGCCGGAATCAGTGTTGCTGATCCTTTCTGAAACCTTAACATTTTTGTGAGCTTGAACTCTTTAATTCCACCTGGCCCCATACTGGTTTCTGGAGTCGAGTGGTGGTGTTGGCTGAGACTCGATGATCAATCAAATCATCCACTGCGAAAGGCTCCTGTCAACTATCCGAATAGATGGAACTACAGCTGGGCTGTTACTAATGGAAGCTTCTAATAGGTTATCTTAAAGTGAAATGAAATTATCCGCATTCCTTCTATATCTCACACCAACTTCTCTCATTTATTATTTGTATTAACGCCTGTGAACTATATGTCACGGTCCTAGCGTAATGATTCGTATTTTTTACTTTCTTAAAGCGCGGTAAGATATTTAAAATCGTGCGACGATCAGATCTTTACGGATCTGAACCCGTCTTCTTAATACTCATTATCTCTTTACTTACCCGAGTTTCGAGTGAGCTATGAGATTATCTTTAACCACGCATTATCGAGTCACTCGTGAGAGAATCTCTATGAACGAACGCCTAGTCTTTCTTCAGCTAATGTACAAAAGTCTCTTCCAAAGTTCCCATCTGATTCTCTTATCGCACTAAAGGAAATTTAAGCCGATACAAGAATCCTTCTGATTATTTATTGTCACATAGTTAACCCGTGACACTATATATGTTTCAGAGGAGATTTTAGCTTTGAATAATTATCGTATTACTTGAGGGATGTGTGACGTCAGATACTACATAATTTTTTTGCCCATAGGCCATCAGCAGAGGCACTACACAAGTATAACAAGTCACGGTAGGCGCCAGATTATTTTCTGTATGCCGATATATGTCTCAAAGTATAACGTACTCTAAAATATTGTATGGTTCATATGGTAAAGAACATAACGGAAAAAAAAAGTCATGAAAGATGCCATCAGATGTGTTGCATTCTTTGATTTGAAATTTTGGAATATTGACCTAATTTTTACAAAAATATTAATTAGAAACTTTGATATTTATACCTGCACATTTACACTGCCAAATAAGGATGTCCTTGATTTAAAGGAAATGGATTTCCATCCCACACTAAGAACTTCGTTATGGAGGATAGAGATGTTTGAGGCACAACATGAAAACTACAACTTGAAATTCAAAAAACTAGTTGCTGAATGAAAAAAAGATAAAATGACAGACAACCAGTCAAATTTGCAATGTTTAGAGATTTCACCGACATAAGTAGAGATGGAGATAAATTGGTTTTTAAGAGATTTCATTCTATACTTCAAATTAGTATTCCTCAATGGGCATCAGAATGTTACCTGCTAATTCAAATATATGTACTCTTTTATAGACATTGAGAAAACTAAACAAGTCACTACATAATAATGAGTTTCATAAGAGTTACAAAAACCTAGACACAGAAATAGGCAATATTCTTTACTAGCTCAATTGCATTATTGCTTGTAAGAATTGATTTTATACATTTCTTTTTATCGTGTATTATTTATAACGATTTCAAATAAGCTTATTTTGTTTCAAAATCAGTTATTTTATTTTGAATGAGTGGTATTTGATCAAAGAACGGTTCAAGAATCTATTCAACCTTGAGTGGTTGGACAAACAAAGCAACTCGAAAAAGACAAACTAATAAATTTAAAGCAGTATAATAAACATGGATTGGTTGGTTGATGCCCGAGTTCATAATGTGGAAAAAATTCAATTGAAAAATATTGGGGGTAAATCTTTCATATGTATATAATTATTCTTAAAATCGATTACATGGTATTTCTAATACGATAATTTATTCATGAATAACTTTAAGGTAAATGTATACGTATATCATATAAATATTCTTGGGTGTATTTGATGTGTACTTCCATAACTATTTGATAAAAACAATATTTCATTAGATGAAAGATATTTATCCATCTAATGTGTTTTTTTATCTGATGAACATAAATATATATTTGATGAACATAATTGTAAATCTGATGAACATAATTAGACATGATATATTTTTATGCCTATTTGATGAATACACATGTATCTAATGAATATTCATGTATACTGAGGTTGTTCATCATCTACAAGCACATGTTCATTTTATGCATAAGTATATTGATCATATATAATTAATCTTACCTAGTCTTGACGACTTTCGAGTGAGTCACTCTGAATAACTGATTTTCCGAGCTTACATCTATTGTTTTCATCAGATAACTGATTTCCCCCTGAAAATTATAACTGCAAAATAGTGATACAAGATGCATAAAAATGAAAACGGTCGACTTGAAATTTGAGAATGTAAGACCTTAAAAGTTGAGAATAATCGTGCTCTTAGTTTGTTGATTTTCCTCCAAATTTCTTCTTCCCATCATTAATTGAGAATGTCGGGCATTGTCCTTTTATTTAATTCTTCGCTTAAATTTTCAAGTTTAATTAGTTAAATACGTAAAACAACGTCATTTTGGGACGAGAGTAGTCATGTAGATGAATGCTCTCAGTGCACACATGAGTCATTGAGCTTTAACCGGTTTAGAAAAAAATGGCAAGAAATGAGCAATTGAGAAGAATCAAAATAAGTCATAGATAGTTTGATTTTCATGAAATATATTGAAAAAATGTGATTTTCAATTAATTAAAATATATCCTTTCCATATTATTTTTCATGACATTATATCTTTTAAATTTCTCGTATAAATCAAATATAATTCTTTTTATACTTCTATTCTTGTTTTCTTTTTCCCACTACTTTCTCCCTAAGCCATCTTCACTTCCTAAACCTATCAAGTTGAGCAATCCATGCCGGACAGGAACATTTTACCTCAACAACGTTATTTTCCGCTAATTGTCTACTGAGGTTGTTGGACTTTGTAATCTAGTCCACCAATTCTTTCAGACTTCAAAATTCAGATGTAATGGGCTGTCTTTTCAACAAAATATCTTTCTTTGGAATGAATACAACTATTTTTTTTTTTAAGATAACAAAAAACCATACAAGCCTGTTACAACAAATACGCACCTGGGCGGAGTAATAGCTATCACTTCTTAAACTCATCCTGCAAGAGGATTTCATAAATGTCAGTTCTCAGGTTCAACTCTTTATCCCTCATTACTTCTTGAAGATCTGACATTTCCTTTGCTGTTAAGACTGAATTCAATTTCAGAAAACCATCAAGCCACAGTTTCTTGGACCTGGTTGGCATCAAACAGTGAGAAAAGGTACTTAAGAATCAAATCAAATCATTCCAAAAAACTGCCACTGAGGAAAGAAGTAATCAAACAAGAATCCTAGGAGAGTCAATGAAGAAGCAAGTTATTTCAGGATTACAAAATATGAGCTTACCATGGGCAGGTATGAATTGCACGGAAAAAAAATCTTTTGGCAGCAGAAAGATCACCAGTCACATCTGTAAGATATGCAATGTACCAACGCCATAATATTACTGAGCTATGAAATTGATCATGGGCCAGTGCTCTTTCAAAAAGACCAAGAATTCTATGTTGGGAACCTCCTACGCCAATCTCATAGCAAATTGTGAACAACCAGAGCATAATAGAGGGTCTCCTGCAAGTAATATAGTAACATGATATCAAAAATTTACCATAAATAGTATGGTGAAGATCAGAAAAATGATCAGAATGCAATCACAGCAGATAAATATCCTTACTCTAGCCAATCAGTAATTAATGCCAAAAATACCAAAATAAAACACCGCAGTCAAATTTGACTAAGTTATAAAACTATGAAGTATAACAAAACAAGACAAGGAGTCATGTTTGCGGAAGCTGATTGTTTTCACTATATATCTCTTTTTATCTATTAACAGATACACTGTTAGATGATGTGATTGGGTCCAAAGTGTAGATTATGTAATGTGGCTTCCCATATTCAAAATTTGCATACAAGTTCCTGGAAATGAAATTAACCCTTTACAAAACAAAACATTACTCTCTACTAAATACATAAATGTTGATACTCATCGTCATATGCCAATTTTTTTTAAGCACACCCAAATATCAAGGGAAATCAAACTCTAGAGCTCGGGATTATTAGGTATCACCTGTCACCCTAACCGCTAGGGCACACCAACATAGTAATAGATGTATAATGTCGAGAGGCTAAAGCGTGGATATCCACCGATTCTCAAGTCCTAAAGCTACAATGCTTGCCCAGTATATAAATTATAAGAAACTGACAATAAAAATTGATCTTTCCAGACCAAATTTTACTTTCACTTCTAATTTGACACCTTAGGTTGATTATTCACATTCAGTTCGAGTCTAAATATGATAACATATATTATGTCAAGATCATAGGAAAGGGCTGAAGTGTGGATAATGCACCTGTAGTGGATCGTATAGCTACTGTTTGCACCTTAGATTCTAACAAATTGAATATCACCAACTTCTCAAAACAAAACTTAACTTTCACTTATTCAAACACTTGTCAAAGAGTCACCGTGCTCACAAGCAGAGTAGTTATGAATTTGAGTGCTAAAAAAGCCGGAAAAAAAACTCACCTGCGAGACAAGTCATCAAAAATCCTCCTCATCTTGTGGGGTACAGTATATAGATGGCCTATCTCCACTAAATCACGGAAAAGCTCGGCGCTAAAAGGATACAATTCCAGTCCATCTAAAACCGCCCCCCAAAGTTTTGACAATCCTGAAGGTTTTCTATGATTTTTTAGGATCCTCAAATAACGGTGGAACAAATGTTCAAGATGGTGACTTTGACGCCTTCTCTCTGCACAACATCTTTTCAAATTTCAATGAAATATACATTCAAAACGTGATTGCACAACATGTGCACAGTCCGCTATGAAGAAAAAAACTAACGTATAAATCGCTATAACGGTTCATGTACTTCTCTCCGCAATGAAAGGAAGTACCATATTTTTCAGAGAACTACCTGGAAAAACTGTGGAGAATGCATGGATGAAAATTACTTCTGCTTCATCTGTACAAGTGTTCACTGCTTCAAATAAAGCAGCAGAACAAATGAAAGCAATTGAAGATTCATGAATTACTCCACGAGCCCATGTGGAGCGTAAATTTCTAATGTGATCTTTGAACCCCTGGCGTGCTCTAAGTAGCTGAGGAGCAGAAGGTGGGGATTTGAAGGGACTGTATGCTACACCAGTTCCCAAGCAACTCAATATATGCATTGCTCGCAAAGCTGATTCTCGGTTATTATCATTGCAGTTGGAAAGCTCCATATCAGCATACCAGAAATAGAGAAGAGGTGTGTTGTTCTTAAGATCCTAGTCAACAGATATGAGAATGAAGAAAATTTAATTTATTATCAGGGCCAGTCATCTAGACAAGCAAACCACAAATTTAAAAAAGGGAGATGAACAGACAGATGAAAGCAAAAGATACAATCAAGTTGTTCTAGGGAAGGATGACGCAAGACAAGAAATGGAGGAAGATAATAAGGCAAAAAAATATCAACTTCACAACACATAAATATGAAAAACATACCGCAGGAAGCACTTCAACGGATGACAATGCCATATCAAACACTCTCCTTGCGTAGTCTATGTTCCCAAAAGCAGCCTCTCTACGTGCATATACTCCACAAAGTAAAATATCCTGCAAACTCAAAGTAAAACAAACACAAAATATTGACATGTAGTCTCGTAGAACACATAATTTCAAACCTAGAAACAATTGAGAAACAAGTTTAAGTGACAGAATCCTTAGACCCGAGTCTTATACAAACAAGAGTAGAACGAAAAGAAAAAATAAAGAGTAGAATAAAAAGATTTAACAAATAAACGAAATTCTGAGGCAAGCCACCATGCCAACTTATCTAGCAAACTAATTTTAGTTTGAGAAAGTAAGTCTACATTTAATCTGTGGCTGAGTTAACAACCTAACTACCGTTACTCTAAGTTACATTCTCAAGTACTTTCAAAAATACCCATCCATTTTCTTACATCTTAACAGTTAGACAATCAACTTGACTAGTGTTGGCTCGTCCGAGTTAAAAATGATTTCTCAATGCAGTTAAACTACAAAAAACGAAATGAAAGAAGCATCGGCTTGTGTGTCAATTTCAAAGCAACAAGACTATATTTGCAAATCACAAATTATTCCAACTAACGGTTAGAACCTTCCCAACACATTATTCAGTAAATTCGAGACATGTCCAAAACTCAGATGGGTCGAGAATCTGAATGAATGAATAAATCATATCTGACTAGATAAAGAAAAAACTTACTTGTCGATCTCGTTTTAGAAGAGACTTCGCCAAAGCGCGACATGGGGTAACTAAAGAGCTACAAGTATTCATTTTTGTATGGTATAGATCTTCAGCAACAAGAAGAGCTTCTTCTAGAACATAGTTGCGAGGTAAAACAGTTAGGCAAAGCAATGTTGCGTTGCGAAGAAACTTCATCATGCTAGTCCTCTTAGATATGTCATCTCTGTCGCTTAAGAAAGACTCGAAATGAAAATCATCACGTTTGCTTCTCTTTTGTGCTAGAGCATCATGCACACTTAACAATTCTTGCATTACAGACTCTGGTACTGTCTCTAGCCTGGAGAGTTTCTCAACCCAACTAGAACTATTGGTACATATCCTACAATAAAAAAGACTGGATCAATTAATCCAATGGATTTATATACAATTTGAGCTTCATAAAGCCAACACCAATCAACTCGAGCAGGATGTGGCAAAGGTCTTTTAGGAGTCCTTACAGTGAAAAGGCATGCCCCCTCAAATGTTGAGGTTATCTTTTTCTTATTTGGATAACATAATAATAAAAAGAATAGATAGTGTAAACATCAACATAAGGTTCCATAAAATGACATAATATAGAGACAATCACCATGTTGTTGGATACATTTCAGATGAAAAAAATGTCATGCTAAGTGGTTGGTATCAGAAGAGAGAGAAAATAGGGCATATAAGCGAACAAACTACACCATAACAACTTTGAAATGGCTGACTACTTACTGTTGTGACAGATTTCCACCGAAAAACTCAACGAATTGATATACCAAAGACAATCGAGCTTCAGCCGTGTTCAATGAAAATAGATATTCACTTATATCTTCAAAAACCACATTCCTCATTAGTTGTTCATCAGCCTCCATATCAGATGTGGCACCCGCAGACTCATTGTCTGTTGACAAATTAATTCATCAATATAAAGCAAATGCGTATTAAAACCATTTACCAAAGAGAAATGAGCACCATTATGTTGTCAAACCACTTCCTATACGGGGTGAGGAAAATAAAAAAGACTGATAGTGATATACCATTCCTAAAACGAACAGGCATCCATTGAGTTGAGTCTCTATATAACTCTTCAATCGACCATCTGGCCCAGGTTGATGCATCATTGACCTCACCATCCCCATGACTACCAGCATCAATGCCCAACATTTTAAGCAAAGCTTCAGTATCATCCTCTTGTCTGGTGTCATCTGTCTCTAATTCGACGTCACCCCCCTGATCATCAACTTCTGCATCTGCAGGACTATCACTAACTTTCATATGATTAGAAAATGGCTCAGACCAACCTGTCCAGCCGCCACTTTGACTTTCAATAGGACTTTCCACTCGAGCTAGTTGTTCTCTACGTACCTCCTCTTTTTCCAGCCATATAGACCAACCAACAGCACCTTCCTCTCCAATTCTCGCACCGTCACTGTTCCAGAAATGAGCAAAAAGTCTTTGCTTACTCTGCTCAGTAAGCAATAAAGGGGGACAAAACATACTGTACTCCAGTTCTGCTTGAAACAAAGCTGTAGATAACTCTTGATATCCAGCTTGACACTCGAAGTGACAAAGACCAACAAACATATCGACAAGACTTAGCTCGAGTTGAATAAGAGCAGGATCAGCAGACAAAGGTGCCGACTCACGGGAAGCCTACATCAGATGAATGGCAATATCAGCAAAACATGTAATGCAAATATATTTTTCATCATAACAAGAAGTACATGAAACTATAGGAAAGTTAATCTGCTATACTCTGCCCCTGATATATTATAAGCATTGCAACATTTCCTAGCTCTTTCTACCTAACAATTTTGGATACCATAAAGTCAACATATAGCAACCAAAGTTAACATAAGCTGATGGTAATTGGACCCAGCATTTGGAAGAACATTTATTCATAAGATGTTCAGGGATTAGATTAAATTCTGTTAAGGAAAAAGAAAAAAGTCAGAGGCCATACTAAAAAGATCAACACACAATACCAATTAAATCCAACTATGATGGTGATCGTACAAATAATAGTATTGAAAAGTAAATTATTAAAGTACATATCATGAACCTGACTATACTGCCTGGTGCATGCAGCAGATAATGCTTGAATTGCATGTGCATACATTTTTCTTGCATCTGACACCTTGAACTTGGAGAACTCTTGTTGAACAACGTGTAGAAACTCAGTCCATAGCTTATAACTGTTTGAATGACCCGCAAGTACCTTCTCCCACCTGCCTACAAGGACATCAGCGGTATCCCTTTTCTTATATGTCGCCAGAAGACACAGTAGAAGTTCTATGTTCTCAGAATTAAGCTCAACAGCTTTTTCCAGTATACTAATCTTCTTCTCAAGAGTTTGGAGGCGAGCGCCCTTCTGGGGCTGCATACTTGCTACCTTGTCCTGGAATTCTGCAAACTCAAGCCATGCTTGTATGTTATGAGGATGCTCCCTGGTCATAGTATTGAACTCCTTTGTTTTGCGTACTAACTCATCCTCCCAAGACTCTTCAATTGTTGACACCCCTACGATCGTTCCAGAGCTCCCAGCTTCAGAGGGAATCTTACCGTTTTCTAAAGGAACAAAATCTTCTGGAAGACATCCTCCATCAGATCTGTTAAATGCCAGAATACGAAGGCGACGTAAACTCCTGTGACGGTCTAAAGCCGTGTATTTTGCTGACCAGTAACGTCCACTGGACTTAAGTTTAATTTCCAATTGATCCAAATCATTGTCTTTATCCAGGAGGTAACTTTTCCGGAGCCTCCCATGAGCTGATTCCAAATCATTTCCAGAAACCCCAATAGAAGCGTAGTGCTTATATCGAGCAACATCCATTCTGCATTGTCACTACGTTATTAGACCTGGCTGTGAGTGTAAATCAAATTGACTTATGGAGAAACAAATGTTCTACTTCTAAGACACCACTGACGGGCAGAATTGTATATTTAATAATTAAATAAACAATATCGTACCATTCTAGCCAAAGGCATCAAATTCAGTCCAAAATCATTAGCTCTGCATATAATATCAAACTTCTAAATTTCATTAAACAAGTGTTCTGCTTACCCAACATGAAAATTGAAATATTTGTGTTGAAACAAATCAAATTCGACAAACAGAAAACACAAATCATCTTTAATAAAATCTTCAATAAAAGAAAAGCCAAATACTCGAGCAACATATTAATACAATTTCTTGATTTTTTTTCTTGGATTCTTTTTACAGTGTTATCCAATAATGCATCGACACAGGCATGGCGAAGTGGGTTTTAAGAATTCCAAAACTCTGAGCTGCATAAGGAATGCATTCAGATGGCTCAACTTGGTTATAGATAAGAGAATTCAATTTTGATTTTATGTTGGGCAATAAAGTGGCCATAAATCATATTTCTATGACTCAAATGGCTTCTGATCCACTCCCACTTAATCTTGGCAATGGATGATTTGAAATAAGTCCCTTTGTCCTAATGTTAAATGTAATCAGACAGCTCATACACAGAATGACAGGAAAAAAATGAATGAGTACGTAGCATGGCGGTTACTTTTACAAGTTCTTTTCACCTTAGCATAGATCATTATATCAACGGTACTCCTTAGTTATCATTGATGTGTAATAGCATTTGCAAAATCACACTTTTGCAAAATGAGAATTTTTTTGAATATTCACTGAAAATTACATCAATTTTATGGCGGTGAGATTAATGTTTCAAAAAAGCAAAAGTTCTAAAATCCACATCCAAACAGCCACACTGCAGCTAGTCTTTCAGTAATCAATGTGGTATGGATGCAACAACATAAGTTGCAAGGAAATGAATTCTTTCAATGACGAAAAAAAATAAAAGGGTGGAAAGATTCTGGTTTTAATGGTTGACTTACAGACAAGAAGTGCTAATCCTTTCACATTTTTAAACATGAATGCCCAATCACTTATTGTCACTGCAACTGTATATATATGACTCAATTTCCAATTTCCTATGTGAATTGTGTTTCTAAAAAAGGCCTTAAAATGTCTTTGGTTGCACAATCTCGTTGTTTAAAAAGCCCACCTGCATGGATAAGAATTGATTGTTTATTACTATAAATCTGTCCGTGTATGAGTAAGAAAATGGGCATCACCCATTCCACAAACAAAAAATCAAACATGATACAGAAAAAAAAAGAGTTTTGAGATCAAACTGAACACTTAAAATCTGAAAGTAAAAAAAACTAGGTATGCCACCTAGTAAATATACACTGTTTTACTGCAGCTTATATAGTTTTATGAATACATTTGATCTTTTTATTGCCAACAGTAGTCCAGAAGAAGCACAATTCTTGAAAAAAAATTGTGTTGTTTCAATGAATGGATAATCTTAATATGATTGCATAATGCATAATTTTAATATTAGTCCTATACCTAACAGCTTTGATGTTGATACCTGTAAAGAGAACCAAAGGCTAGGTTATTGGGATCACCGCGGGAATCGAAAATGTAGTCTTTGGAGGAAGCAGTTTCGAATGCAGAGCCAGACTTATCCCAAAACCGGCCACTCGGTTTCCTGGCCGCAAAGGTATTGGAGACATCAGCGCTCATCCTTGGCCGCTTCTTCCTCTTCCTCTTTTTCGTTTCGGAATCAGAGTCCCCGTCGGAGTTCAGCAATCCGTATCTGGGCGACGCCCCCCGCTGATCGGCTTCTTCGTCGGATGGAAGGCTGGGAATATTGTGTTGAGAAGAAACAGCGTGGTGGATGTCGGCGGTAAAGCTGGTGTTGGATAGCCATTGAGGAGCAGAAATGTTTTGAGGAGAAGTATTGACGGTGGCAGTCGCAGCAGTGTGCTCGGGAGTCGTTAAAATGGGGAACAATGCGGTCGTCGTCGTCGGCGTAGTGGCCTTCTCCTCCCCGTCGTCCGCCATAACCACTCGTTTAACCTAATTCACTCTACAATTGAACTGATAAAATTGAAGACTTCTTTTTACTTTAAAGGGGAATTGAGACCCCTAATATTTCATGGGGTAAATAAACCAGGAGGAAAAAGATTGGTTTTGGGAGGAGGTTGATCACTTCTGAGTATCATAGCTCTTCATAAGATTATTTTGAGTGATTTTTTGAACCCTTGACTCTTCCCTTTTTGTTGACCATTGTGATAAATGGATCCTCATCAATGTTTTATTTTGTTTTTAGGGGTGGAAGAAACAGAGCCAATGACAATAGCTTGCCTATGGGGGACAACCGAAGGAGTAGGAGAGGTAGAATTTGGAGTCTCAGTTTGAGCTTGTGATACAATAATTTGAAGATGACTCTGATTAGAACTGAAAGGAATTGAAGCATTCTCCATTGGAACATTAGGATATTAGGATATGCATTACCAATTGCTTCATTATTGTCTTTACCACTGAATAATAGTGGAATATCCTCCTGATTCACCATAAATTTTTTTTTTGGAATCAATTTTCTGCCCAAATATACAGAAAGTAGAGTATTTTGACTTTCATTGATATTTCACAAGTTGATGAATGACAATATCATTAGGGCCATGGATTGATAACATTAAGAGGTACAAAGTACTCATTGATTTCAACACGGGGCATATTGGAGCCTTTCTTGTTTAGCTGTGAATCCATCAATGTAGATAGGCGTCCAATGTCAGCAGAGATTTTACCCAAAGATTTCTGCCTCCAAAGGTAAAGATTTAAATTGTGCAATTTCATCCATATTGGGATACACGTAGCAGAGTTAAGATTAAAATTTAAGGTTGATTGCCAAGGCTGCAGAATCGGATTTCTGTTATTGAATGGCCAAGGATAGTTCTTCGTGATACTCTCCATATTGGTCTTTGATTCAAAGAAAAATAGGAAAACACATTGGCGTTTATTCTTGAAGTGAAATAATATTCTCATCTCTCCATCTCTTCCGGATGTAATTCTTCATATTGTATGGTGAAGGACTGAAGGTGTCATTCTAAAATCGTATCCTACCAAAGTGGTATCCCAGTCTCCAATGCCTTCAGACCACATATCATCTTTCAATTTGACATCTAAGTCTCCTGCACGAGGCAGATTCTATATCAAATTTCATATCGTCTTTTAATTGCTTGTTTCCAGCTACAATCAAGACCCATGATTCCTTATTGATTTTTGACGAGCTACCATCTACAGACTTGTCTTTGCTCAACTTCGGCGATGTGAGATAATATCATTATGCTCTCAACACTCTCCCTCACTTGCTCTCAACAAGTGGGACCTCGTGCGGATCTAATTAACCGTCACGGGCATATTTTAAGAGTGCAGCCAAAACCCTCTCTGATACCATTTAAATTTGTCGGATCCACACTCAAAATCAATTGGCTATGAGTAGGGGAGCTCAACTATATATGAGGATCAATCTTGAGCTCAACTTGAGCGATGTGGGATAATACCACTATGCTCAACATATGTTATAGGTGGAACTGATAAAGTTTTAACTTATATCTATAAATGTGATGCGTATATTTACATGCTTTGTTTGATACATTCTTGAAGAGTTACACATAACAAATTAATTTCTCTGAACCAACACGGGTGTAATTAGTTTAGAATGTGTAAATATGGACTTGATCATTTTCAGAAGTTTTTTCAAGATTCACATATCATCTACTTTTGTTCAGTTATTTCTTGTTTGAAGGCCTTGCAAATAAGGACATATACCATAATCACTTATTTCCAATCAAACCATTTATCTCCATTTTGGAATTTTCTAGGAAATGATGCGGTGATTGAGGGCTTGTATTGCAAATCAGTTCAATTGTTTTGTGTATTTCCAGACATTTAAAAGTTCAATAAATTTACAAAAAACATTGTTCATAGGTGATCAAACCGAACCGAATGCAAACTGAATCAATCAGTTTAATTGGTTTAGTTTTCCAAACTAGATGATTCAGTTCAGCTCCAAACAATTGAACCAATCGATAATAATTCGGTTTAAATTATTTTAAAAAAAATGAACCGAGTTGAATCATTACACTTCTAAGTGCATGTAGCACCAAAACTTTCAACATTAATGCTTAGCAATGACATAGATGATCCCATACCTCAATCTACATTATCAAACACACATATCCAAAATTTTATTCAATTAAAATATTTTTTAAATATCCTAAATGAAGAATTTAAGATTAATTGTGAAGAATTGCATGTATGTGACAAGGAGGAGGGATGAAGAGTAGTGTCCGGGGGAGCGAAACAAACACAAGAAAGAGAAACTAATTGTGAAACATTAATCGAATTATGAAAAAAACGGATATACTTAGTCAGGATAGATGTAATTTGAAATTAACAATTCAAGATCAATTCATAATTATTTATAGTTTATAATAATAAGGAGATTTCTTATGAGTGAGAGATTTTCACAGTGGAAAATATATTTTAATATATTCAAATATAGAAAAGTGTGCTACTTCATTATTTTAAATTTATGCATATCTTTTTTTAAAAATTATTTCTGTATCGTCTGTGTGCATTATAATCAATTAGAAATTCATTTATCTAAAAAAAAAAGTGCACGTAGCACATTCAAATGGTGAATTAATGTTACCAACATAGTGTACATCTTTAGTGTGAACTTAAATTGACAAAATCAAATTAATTATCCATAAAAAATAGTACACATCTTATAAACTTTTTATTTTCATATAGAAAAAACACTAGAGAAATAAAAGAGAATCATTTTAAAGATATTTAAAATAACAAAGAATCAATTAAAAAAAGCCATGGATTTTGTTGCCATAAAATGTAGGAGTTAAAGATAATTTGAAATATAAAAAAATTAATAGTTTTAGGAATGAACATAAATCAAAAATAAATTTAAAAAATTAAATATTACAAATTCAATGTGATTTTCATTATGCACCGTCTCAAGTACAAAACCATGTTGTAGACATTTATCTATAACAATACATAAAATAACTGTCTAGTCACGTGGTGAATCACAATCTTCAAGATTAATTAATTTTGGTTACATGTTCTAGGATGAAAGATCAACATTTGATAATTGACAGTCATGGTAATGTGCTTTAATTCAATCAAAAAATAAAAAACTAATTTGCTTTAATTTTAAAATATAAAAATTAACAAGCATGAAATAAGATTTTTTTTTTGGTCCAAACATAGTAATGGTTAATATGTTTTTCTAAATTTTGTACAAAATGTGTGATGAAGTGAATTATTAGTAGTGCAGAATAATGTTTTTTCGTATTATGATAATAAATTAATTAAGTTTTAATTTTTATCTGATATTAAATATGCATAAAATTATAAAATGATAAATAAAATTTAATTTAGTAACAAATAAAAAATAGCAAAATTAAAAGAGGGGTAAGAGAGATGATGTATAGGAGAGAAGCCTTTATTACAGTTTAGAGTTTTGTTCTGGTACGCGATTTTCAACTTGAAAAAAAAAGGAAAAAAAAGCAGAGTCTTCAATTTTCCCACCATTTTTCTCTCCTCAAAATCCTCCTTTTTAGCTTTGCTTTGCTCTGCTTCGATTCAACTACGCACACGCACACCTCCTCTCTCTCTCTCTGTCTCTCTCTCCCCTCCAGCATCAATTTGACCACTCGGCGATGGACTTGAACCGACTTCCTGAAGAAGACGACGCCAGCGACGGCGGTGGTAGCGATTTCCAGGGATCGGAATCGGACGTTTTCTGCTCCATCTGTCTGGAGCCGGCCAACAAAAATGTTGAGAGAACTGTTGTGAAGCTCAAATGCAAACACAAGTTTCACCTCGGTCGATTCTCTTTCTTACTCTTCTCTTTTTCTTTTTTTTTGTTTGTTTGTTGGGGGTGAATTTTGATGTTTGGTAATTCTTGAGGAGTTTGGAGGGATTTAGCTCGTGAGTCGTGCTGTTGAATTTTGATGGTGGGGAGTCGGTGGGGGTGAAGGATTTTGGGTTTGGAAATTTCTTGTTGCGGCTTGGCTGTTTTTTTTTTTGGCTTTTCATATGGATGAAGATGTGTGAGCAGTGACGGATTCGAAAGTTGTTGAATTTCATTTGAGCTATGCATTAGGTGCTCCATCAGGCATAATGTGGGTATTTTTCTTTTTCTGGTGAAGTAATCAAAATGAGAAAATCTTTATTTGTGATCTTCAGAGTTGCTAGTGTGGAAGATATGCATGTTAGCAGGACGCCCATCATGTCAAGAAATCAAGATATGGTTGCAATTTTGATGGTTGGATTCATTTTGTGCCATCCTGCTGCTCTTTGTTGCTGCACGGATTGGGTGTTGAGTCTTTCTCGGGTGTTTCTGTGTTTTATTTCATTCAAGTTGACCCTAGACAGGTTTAACCTTGACCAGAAGACATTCTGTAATCAGTAGTTAAACTCATCTTGTTGGACTTCACCGATAACTATGATATTCATTCATCCCTTCGGTCAGAAAATTTCAGTTAGGATGTAGCTGCTAATTATTGCAGATGTGGCTCTCATTAATGTCTTGTGGTATCTTATTTATCATCTGGCTGTCCCCTGTATACTTAATTCATTGTTGAGTGTTTCAGATTGCATAGGTTCGGCTTTCAATGTGAAGAGAGTGATGGAATGCCCGAATTGTCGCAAATTCGAAATAGGAGAATGGCGGTATGAAAGGGAATATGTTCCCGTAGCTGATCACTGGAACTACGAAGATGAAGTAGGAGAGGAGATGATTGGTCAAAGCTACTTCCCCCAAATGGTCCTCAGATTTTTCCTTCAATCCTTTGTGATTGTGTTGGTGATATCTAAGTTTACTGCAACATAAATCATATCCTTTTTTTAAACTTCCTTAAGCATACTTGCATTTAGACCGTTAGACGTTATCATTTGACTGTTTTTAACGGTTGGTCGTTACCTTCAATGAGATATTAAGATATTTGTTGTGCTCAGAGATTTTAGTTAAGATCGCAAGCTCGGTTAGATTGCATGGCATTCCAATGGGCTACTTATCGGTTCTTAAATGTGTAAATAAAATCATGTACACCGTAGGAAAAAAAATCAACAACTGGCTTTGGTTCACTTTTGCATTTCATTTTGCCTGCCTTTTCATTATTCATTTTTCACTATGATGTTGTTGGTTTGAAATGCAACAAGACGGCCATCAAGGGTGTAACCTAGTGGTAAAGAGGGTGAGGAGTGATTCATAACAATTTCTCATTCCCCATGATCAGAGTTCGAATGACCTGATGGTCGGATGTGTGTGTACGATAAATGTGATATTATATAATTTTTTTAAAAATGCAACAAGATGCTCTTCTAATTATAATTGCTAGCCAGGGAAAATATGCAGACTATTCGGATTCTTAAATGTTATTATTGAGCCTAATTCTGAAATGTTTCTTTTAAGCTGCAGGAAGTTTTCATCCGATGGGGTCCTTACAATGATGTCGTTGCACCAGTCCCTGTGCATTTTAAGTAAGTAATACAAAAGAAGCTAGCCACTTGTTGCTTAAATGAATTATGCATCCTGAATCTGATAGTCAATTTGGAGCAAAAAAATCATAACTAATTGTGCTTTCATGTAGACAGGAAATATTACGTTGGATAACCTAATTCTGAGCATGAGATGCATATTATTTTAGTGACTCTTAGGGAGCTTTTAAATACTATTATGGACATTAATCTTTGTTGCGGACAAGTGACTTCTTTAGTCAGATGCGGACATCTATATGAATATAATCGAACACATTTGAGAGAGTGTCAAGTAAGGGGAAAATGTATGAAATTTAAGAAAATTTAAATCTATATTTCTCTCGATAAAAATTTGCAGTCTAGTGTCTGGGTTGATAGACAGTTGTGTTGATAGAATGTGCCAACAGTGATTAGATTTTCAGCATTGCATTTATATAAAGAAACAACCGCATATAATGATTGTTGCCATCATTCTTCATGATATGGAACCAATTGTTCTCTAGTTAATACTCCTCTTAGTCTGTTTCTCTGTGTTTTTGGGCATGATTTTGTGTCTGCTACTGATAGGTATGAAGTATATATGTTAATTTGAAGGCTATCTTACTGTCTACTTAAAAGTTATAACCAGGCTAATTTGGATTTTCTTTTCTTTCCATTTGTAAAGGTTAAATCTGTTCAATGTCTAGCTTCGTTACAGTTTATGTTGCTTTCTTTTCTATTTCCTTTAAAGTTCAAGACGGTTTTAGTATCTAACCACAATATGTTTGTTATTTTCTTCTTTCCTTTTATACTTGAAGTTTCTAGTATCTATGTCTGTCAACAATGAGTGTCAACTGTCACGAATTCCGGACTTAAAATATTTTAGATGTTGGTTTAATGGACTTCTTTTCATGCTGGTTCCATTGCTTTCATATCTTGTAATGACTAATGAGGACTGCAGTTGCAAATTATGCTTCCTGACATGATTTATTTCAATTTTTGCAGTGAAGGGAATGTCTTCGCTAGCAGTTGTAAGGCTTTTTTTTTCTGGCATAATAATCAGCATAGCACTTCCTTTTTTTTATGACTTTCAGTTGCACTTCTTTTTGTGGTAAAGGTGGAATGCAAGGCAACTATGTTGTCTGATCTTATAATTCATTCCATTTTTCTACCTTGTACAGTTCACATTCTGTAATTCAACCACTTTTTTGTTTCCTCAGATACTCATGCTCCTGTCAATCAGTGGACTGGACCCTTTGAACCACCTGAGGTTCAGGTTCAGGTTCAGGTTCAGGTTCAGGTTCAGGTTCAGGCACCATCATCTGCATTTCAAGGTATAGATGCACCGTATCATGGTTGGGAGGAGCAACATGAGTCTCCGCTCACTGCAGCAACTGTAAGAGGCCACATTATTGGAGCTGCACACACCACAATCTCCGCACCAGCAAGTATCCATCCTTTCCCTGCTCCTCAAAGGTATGCTTGTTATTTCCCTTGGCACTTGCAGTGTTTGGTGTATATTACACCAAATGCTTTGCTGGTATTTACATAATGCAATTCCAATTTCATGTGCCAGCCCATACTATCACAGCGTGCAGCCTGAAGGCCATTCAGTTCTGCCATCGCTTCAACTGCAAGTGCCATACTATCAGCAGCAGGCTTACAGTGTTCCACTGCCAAATCATCTAGCTCAAACCCTCTCCGACCCACATGGACCAGTGACTGGGAGTGGCTTTCACTTCAGTTTCCAAAATCTAGGACGCCAAGTAGCTCAGCCAGCTGACAGCCCCAGAGTCTTTAACAGACTGCACAACCACATATAAGGGCCAGAGCAAGGACAACAGACAAGGCACACAACAATTCCGAACCACATCATTGAACATGAATAATCATTCTGTAAGTTATTATGGTCAGGCTTAGAGTTCTGGCCCCTAAAAGCTATTTAGATTATGGGTATGAATAATTACCTGTCTCAGTGTGGATGGTTTAGTAATGCCCTTGGGCGATTTGTAAATGTTGAAGGCAACTCTCTCTGCATGTCTTTATAACTGCAGGATTCAGTTTCTACTTTCCAGAGAAGATGACCATCAAAATCAAGTTTAAAATCTGCTTTTTCATCTCAATGCCACTCTTAGAAGACTCTAACTCGTCACAGATAGATTACAAAAATAAGAAAATATATACTATAGAATATAAGGTTTATATAAGAATAGATTAGTAAGCAAAACAAAATCTATTTTGTGATGAAACTCATGTCTTAAGCAGGATGGATTCATTTTTCATCTGTTTCTTTTCTCATTAAAATGTTTGGTTGGGCAACTCTGTTTGAAACATCTCCCTGTAGTAATCCGATCTCGAAATGTGAGATTCTTAAAAAATAATTTAAAAAGTAATATTTGTTCCGGCAACACAAAAATGCTAACATAGACTTCGTATTATTTTTATTTTTAATTATCATTTATATGTGTACTCAACCACCTGAAAGATTTTACCAATATAAATCTGATTTTAAATTAGATTGTACTTTAATCTTGAACCAACTGAACCTGACCCTTCGAGAATCAGCCATTCTCACATACTCTACTCCAGAATTCAAGTCATATTAGAACATATCAACACATGCACATTCAATTCTCCTTCTCCACCATCACACATAAATCTCATGTGGACATAAAGTACTACATCAAGCTTCTATCTTTCTTAAACAATGACAATACTTAAGTGCTCAATTGACCGTGCAAGGAAATGGGTTGTGGAGCACAAGCCCAGAAATGTTGGTAAATGTTAATACTTGTGTCGTCAATTAACTGTGTAAAAGTCAACCATCTTGACGGATTTCATTGTTGTTTGGGTTGACGATTTTGCAACAAGTTAGACGAATCCAAAATATTTTTGGGTGGATGACTCTTGCTATCTTAATCTTGAGCATTATTTCAAAGAGTTTGAGTTGGAGTGTGAGTATTTTTTACTTAGAATTAAAGATATTTATCAATTTTTTATAAAGATAATCGTTCCAACCCCATCTAGAGTGATTTAACTTGCAATCTTAGATTGATTTTGTGTTATTGAATAAGAATAGATCGGCGCTCTAAATAGACTGGGTGTTGGAGGAAGAGATTAAGAACATGGGCGGACATTTCATAGTTTAGACACCGGATCAGGGAGGGATAGAGATGTGATTTTGCTCTTAATCGAATTTGGATGATCAGAGAGACATGGGAGAGTAGAGTACTCGGCGCAAATAAAAGGCAAGTTTTTATTGTCAAAACGATGACGTTTTCTGCTCACAGCAACTGACTGTATTGTACGAGATCCATACATTTCTATTATCAAAACAACGGTGTTTTTTCATCCCGCGGCAATTGACTTTGCTGCACTGGATACGAATCCGGCTTCCTGTTGTGTTACAAGGGGAGCATTGCTAAGCATGTCCCAACAAAGGGTTGAAGATGGCTAAGAAAGTTTATTATGATTTGATGGAACCTACTTTGATGTTATTCACATATGATTTCCTGATTCTATGCTAACCCTGACGACTTGATGGAAGCAATTGACTAATTCTCTAATGGGACTTCAGCATTATTCTGATACCACTGCACAAATGCATTTTATTATTTACATACAGTATCAAGAACACGGGAAATGATGGCAGTGTCCATAAAAATTAGAGGAGATGGCATGTGACCGCAATTGGAGGAAAGACAACTCCAACATGGAAATGCTTACAACAATCTCAGTTAACCACAGGCAGGAAAATCCTGACATTTTAACAAGTAATTTGGTGTTTCTGGGAAATATAGTCAGTTGGAAAGTTTATTGGCTGCAACGTCCTCAATCTAGTCGTTCCATCTGAAAGAATCCGAAACGAGACGATTATGCCAAGATAATGAAGGTGGAAAAACATCACAGTTACTATCATCTTTGCATTGTGCATTTGGTCTAAGCTTTCATACAATCTGGCTGGCTTTCAGAGTATGAACAATGTGCTGATAAACAAAAGTAAGAAAATGCGATTAGTTGAATACCTTCCACAGCCCATCATTGAGATAATGCATATTGTCAATAGCAATCCCTTTGTTAATTGCTCGTCTGTAATAATATAAGAGATAAACCATTGGAAAAACAGATTTCAGACAGCCGTTATCATTCCAGTGTTAACGTAAGTTGGATGCGGTCAAGTATTTCATAGATATGAGATTAAAAAAAACGAGCTATGACTATGATACAGTGCGACATGTCCTCACTAAATCCAATAAGGGTGACTTTCACTCACATGTCTTTAGCTGACAATTTTGTAAAGCCGATAGCTAGAGCATGTTGCTTTCCTTCAGCCATTATCGCCTGACAGAATTCAAGTCTATGAATAAATGGATTCCTTCAGTCTATTAATAAAATGAACCACTATATTAAATTTCATGTAAAGGGGGCAGAACAGAAGAAGAAAAGGCGCCGTACATGCTTAATACCAGTTCAAGTAGGAATCAGGGGTAATACAAGCTTACCACAGGACTCTCTGCACCAACATCATCATCCAAGTGACCACCCGGAGATGTAAGGCCGGGACACATGATGTTTGCGCCAGAGAGGACAAATTTTATCGCCCCCCTATCAACTTGAAATTTCTTCATTACATCCGGATCTAACACAAGAAAATAGGAGAATAAGTACGAAAAACTAAGCTCATTGAAAGGCATACGCATTATACGATACTACTGAACAAAACAATTTTCCATACCTAGCTTAAGTTTACTGGATATTAAGATAGACAGAAACTAAAGACAATATTTTACATTGGTGTAGAAGTCGTAGTGTGGGCATGTAAGGTCCATCACGAATGTTGAAGAAGAGCGGCACACTGTTTACCAGCACCACGTTGAGATGGTTCTGACTGAATACAAGCAAGAAACATTCAATTAGCAGTAGAGTTCATCTTCCAGTTAAGAAATGAAATTGTTATTGTTGAATGACAAATCAGAAGCTGATAAAGTAATACCATTTGGCCACAATCAGGGGGGATTTTTTCGGTAGCAAATCATCCAATACAGGTTCAAGTCCTGGGTACTACATCCAATGCGAATAAGATCGAGTATAAACAGCTAATTAGTTTAGATACCACCATAGAGAAGCCGATGGAGTAGATTGTGCATCCCAGTGATACCTCTTCGGCAATGCTATTACGAATCTTGCGCTGCACAGATGCTTTTACTTGATTTTGTGAGGAAATTTCTTCACTAGAAAACCTGTAGGCAGAAACTTCAAAATAAAGCCTCCTAAAAAGGTAGTTTTCCCTAATACAATTACTTTCTCTAAAGATTGACAAAATCATTATGACCCGCTCTATGCATTTTTACTACACCTCTAACATCATGGAGTCACAACGTTTGACATTATCGATTCACAAAGAACCGCACAGAGTGATATAACGGAAATTGACACGAGAAACCCAAATCTTGCCGATACCCATCACACACCTAACACTAACGCCCTTATGTTAGATGCAAATATTATTGCATAGGTAGCAACGCACATGATTCTTAATGGCAAATTTATCGATGGAAAAGGGCAGAAAAGGACACAAACAAAAACCCGAACAGCTGCCTGAAGACACTAAACCAAAGAAAACTGATTTGTTCGTAGAATTCTAGCCCGCATTATGACATTTTTTTGTTTAAAAGAAAAATGATGGACTAAGTAGGAGCACAAAATGACTTTTCGCGAATCTATTACCGAAAAAAGGACCACCAACAAAGGGCTTTAACAGCTGCATGTGGATGGTAACCCACCAACAAAGAACTGATACCGCACTTGGCTTATTATTTTTCTAACGACACGTCATAGAAAGGAGAGCTAATTCAGCAACCTTTTGCATTATAAGATTTATTATCGTAATACAGTGTTTTTTTTCACATAGGCAGTAACTCCTGATATGAAGAGATAAATATGTTATAGAATCCATCCTCCGCATTTCTTTGCCATGCATATTCCCGGACCACGCAAAGCTTATTAGAAAAGATACTATAACGAACATTTGCCGATAATATATGCTACGCATAGTTGTGTTTCATTTTAGCCCGCAGCATGAGTTGACCTTCCCAAAATAAGTAACCAACATATAAAAATGTTTTAATCGAATGTTAAAAATACTAAGAGACCGAAACAATATTCATTTGATCACCAGCCTGTTTCTGCTCAAGCATGGTCCAAACATTTTTGAGAAGCAATGCTGTCTAAAATACACTAAAGCATCAGCTAAAGATGATTTATATCTACCAATAATGACGCCCACACTCACACTCTTAATCTCTCATGTACCTAAACCAAATCAATAATAGCTACCATAAAAAGCAATATTTTTCCCCAAACATCTAAACCACTTAGCAGCCCATGAGGGCTGCCATGTTCTACATCATTCAAAACCAAATAGTATACTGCTTCTCATCCAACTGATGTTACAACAAATATGAAAAAAATAGAATCCAAGAATCAAAAACAACATAATCTCCAGTAACATATCAGACATATTTTCTTGCTAAACTATAAATTTTTTTCTTTCAAATGTCGCTATCATATCAGCTGTGCACATGGAAGAAATACAATACCAGCATCAAATACACTATAAACCCCTTTCCTTTACAAATCCGGAAACCTCCAATTGGGAACCTAACACAGCAAAAATCAGTGAAGTAACAAAACAACGCCAAATCACCTCAAAAGGAACATCTGCAACTAGTTAAAAAATCACAGCCACAACGAAATAGTAATAGAAAAAATTCTAGCAATCGGATTCAGCGGACAAAAAAGTAGTTTCACGGCCGATGTCGTACTTTTTGAACATTTTGTTCAAAGAAAGATGCGATGAAGAAGTCGGGAGATCTTTCAGCGTCGCCGACAGTGAATAGAGACGGACTCTGGTAGTGCGCGACGGAGATGGAGTGCGATGATTAGCTAACGGCAGAGCAGGGCAGGGCTCAAGAACAAAGCGGTTTTGCCCCGTCGTCCAAACACGCCCTTAAGCTTCAGCAACTGGGCTTTTATTTGGGCCCCAATTGTGCGGCCCAAATCCGACAGTCGTCTGTTGTAGCCGCCAGAAGCAACCGCGACTTCGCGACCGGCAAATCAGTCTCACGTTGTTCCCGCTCCATACCGACAGAAGCCCTTCTCTGCTTCCATAAGAAACTCCAACTTCAAAAATCAGTTTCCGGTAAATTATCAGCACTGCTTCTGCATTCTAGTTCACTTTTTTTTAACTTGTCTATTGTAATCTGAGACTGGTCCTTCATAGAGGCTTTATTTTGGGGGTCGGAATTCGGCTAAGAAGTTGAGGTGTGAGCGCTCTGGCATAAGCCTTTAGCTGATATTTTTGTCTAGTGGAGTTCCATTTACGTGGGCTTTGCTGATCGGAGTAAGTTAACAAGTAGGGCATTTATAGTCTGATACCTTGCCTGTGTTCTTCACTGTGAAAGCCTAGGGTGTGGTCCATTTCACTTGTCTGCTACTGTCATGATGTGCTTCAGATGTGTGAGCGCACAATTGCAAAAGTGAGTTGAATGGGAAAAAACAATAAGTGAAATTATGTAGATGTCAGTTGGATGTTATAGAAAGGGTTGAATTTTTTTTTTTTTTTTTTGGGGTGCTCGGTAGCTTCTGAATGGCCTCTTGTCTTCTCCATTCATGATCCTAGTTTTTTATGAGATGCTCAAAATCAGTGATCTTAGTATCAAAGTGCTGTATGATCAGTCTTATGTGTGTTTAAATGAAATTAGGAATAGTAGAAGCTGAAAAACCAGTTGAATGTTTGTCACAACGCTCAAAAGTTCATTATTATAACTTTCTATCATTGGTCCACACAAGAGGGGCTTGATTATTCTTATTTTCTATAATTTTTTAGTATACCAGTGTAGTCGATGTATACAGATAACTCCTAAACCACCCTCCGCGCCACTTTTGAATGGTGCAGATATTAATTTTACTCTTGGATATGGCTAACTTTTTACTTCTGGTCTTGCTTTGTCTTCTATTCTCTTGCTATTGCCGGTAGCCTGAAGTATCTCTTTTCTTTCTCAAGGTCGTCCAAGTATTTGGTAGGATTTGTCAGCATGATTTGAAGATGACAAATGACACTTTCATTTAGTATCTCTCCGGGGTCTTAATGTAGGATTTACGATTTGAATATTCCATTTCAGTGTCTTCCGTAGTCAACCAATCGATCACTCATCCAAATGGATGGTTTAAAGTTGTCAGAGACGGAGTTTGTGGTCTACGTCCACCCCTCCCAATCCAAAAAAGTTCCCCAAGCTCTCCAACACGAGATGAACTCTCTGCTCTTCAAGTAAGCTAATCGCTAGCTTATCAGCCTCCCTATCTTTCACTTCCCTCTTCCCTTAGTATTCCAGCTTCCCAAATACTTGTGAATGGATTGCTCTTGCTTTGATTAAATTTTGAAATTGTGAGCATGCCTGCTATTTTTGTGGCCTTTCCCGTAACATTTGTTGATTAGTAGAATGCGAATTAAGTTTATAAATTTGCTGATTTTTGTAAGTTATTCTTTTTTTTTTGTTATGATTGTGATATTTATAAGTTTGGGTAACTTGTAACAGGTATAATGAAGCACTTGATGGTGTTGTTCTGGCTCATGATGTAGAATCTGTATCTCCAGATGCCAAGATTCTTTCTGGAGTTGTTCCATATTTTGGAGTGCGGCTGGAAGCAACGCTCCTGCTTTTCTCTCCCAAGAAAGATATGCTGCTAGGTTTCCTCTGTCTTTTTCTAATCACTTTTACAACCATTATAATCAGCCGCACGCACCGCTCTTATTCCATAATCACGCATTCACGCTAAGTGAAACTAGGCTACATAATTGAGCTTCAGTGTTGTCTATTTCCTTGTGTTGGAAATTTTACATTTTATGTTACTCACTAGATGGGAGTTGGGACAGAAATCATGCATCATAATTGAACGTATCACTTACTCTTTGCTAAATAAGTTTGTCCTTTCCAGAGGGAAAAGTGGAGAAAGTATCTCAAAATACCATTAATGTTATTGTTCTTGGGTTGTGCTCTGCGACAATCACTGCTGATGATATTCGTGGAGAATTCGACTTCAAAACTGTGAGCATCTGTTGTCTTGTATGTTGATGTTTCTTTATTCTTGTGTAACATGTGAATTGTGGAAAGAAAAATTGTGTACATGAAGTAGTGGTTTCATTGCTGAGTGTCGTTTCTTGTAGAAAAATGGCAAGGAAATATGTTATAGTACCCGCCACAAGAGCCATGAGATAAGGGCTGGAACAATGTTACGTTTCTTAGTCAAGAGGTGAAACTCCATTACTCTAAGAACATTTAGTTTTACATATTTGTTCGTGTTACCATTGTTAATTCTAAGTTCGAGACAGTCAATCCTGCCAAAATTCCAGCTTGTTAACAAGCTAGTATATGATTTACATAAATTTGTACTTTTTTCTTGGAATACTTGTGTTGAAATTAATACTGATACGAATCAGAACCTTATCATGAACCTGATATAGAATATGGATAGTGAATGGTTTACTCAAGAAGCATTGTTGTACCTATACTTTTTATGGTATTCCTGAATTAGACTGGTTTAAAATTGGAATCCATTTCCCAAAGTGTTAATTTCAGTGAAGCTTTAGTATCAGTTTTTATATAGAAAAAAAGAAGACACATGAACTCTTTCAATCATAATTGTTACTTACTAAAAACTTGGTGAGTGAAGCATAAACAAGAAATGTTTTATACGTAATATCAAATAGAAATGACCTATTTGGAAAGCAAGGTCAATTTAACTTCACGAGACTGCTTGTTCCTTTGATCCTAAATATGTGCATTTGTGTTGTCCTGGCTCTTTTAAACAAGAAACTCTTAAGCATTCCTACATGTGTAAGCACCAGTTCATCTTTGATGAGTGGATAATTTTCTTAATCGTATCTACTCTGTAGCTGGGATGCAGAGACCCTTATCATTTCAGGATCGATGGTTCCTAGGCATACTGGTTGTATCAGATGGTTGGAACTGAAAAGGAAACAACATGGGACATCAATCAGGCTATTGAGCCAAGGCTCTGATGTAGATTTAGATAGTCACTTGCCACCATCAAAGAAGCACAAGTCTAAGGTAAGCATTGTTATATATATGAGACTCGTCTGAATATGAATAAGATGGTATGCGGACTGGGTTTTTTTTATGGTGCCTTTTGTTACATGTGGTTTTCTCATGGTGAAACTACTTTTATGCATGAGACCGTGACTGTGACTATTACTGGTTTATTATAGTTGGAATTTGGAACTTTTTAAGTAGCAGTGGAATTCCTTCCTTTATATAAAATGGTAATGCCCATGCTCTCGGTGAATGGCGGAACTAGAAATTTTACTTTTGGGTACAAAAATTTTTTTTAAGCTGAATGAGGTACAAAAATAAAATATAATATTTTTAAGCTTAACTGTGGGTACAAATTTTTTTAAAGCTGACGGGGTATAGAAATAAGAAATATCATATTTGTAGACCTAATTAGAGGTACAAAAATTAAAAATATATTATTTTTACACTAAGGTATGAACAGTTTAGACGGGATCTGGGTGGATAGTTGTCCCCACTGTCCACCCAGTGGTACCGCCACTGCTCTCGGTTCATTCACCAATTGTCAAGTGGTCTTTTGTGATCTGAGGCTCTACTATTTTGCTAGATGACTGGTGGTTTATTAGCAAAAATAAGTTACAATTTCAGTGTTCTCTTGTTTCATGCATATATTGGCTGTGTGGAATTTAGTAGATGCTTTGTAACCATTTTTTAATATTCTTGGCAGGTTCATGATGCTTCTAGTCATTAAAGAACAAAATGGATCAAAGGATGATTCTACTCCAATAGGATATAAGGGTATGCAAACTGAGTCAGGAGTGGATATGTTGAGCACCAATGTCTCATCAATGGCTCCCATTCGGGATGTAGCTTGAGATTTATGGTATGCGAGTTTTTTATTAACTTTTCTCCTATAATCTACTTTCTCTTTTTGTTGAAAAAGTTACTAGATCATTGTGTATTCGTATAGCCAAATTTCACGATGTAAGGAAGTTGAGATTCCGTCACATTGGTACACCACCAGACATATAAAATTAAGAACAACTGTTATTTCCATGTGCCATTTCATGCAGGATGGCTACTAGTAATATTTTCCCACCACACTTCTCTTATCATTCAATAATTACATTAAAATTCCCTCTCAATATCCATGGACCCTGAATTAGATGACTAAATATGTTATTATAGTCCCAGAAATTCTTCCTCTTGTGTACCCGAGCAAGGCCCATACAGTAGAATACCAAAGTTTAAAATTATCATATTTTTTTCCATTTTTAAGGTCACAGAGTGACTGTTGTAGAACTGAACTTCTACTTTAATTCACATTCAGAAAACAACAATGCAATGATTCATTCTTATAAAACAGTCCACGAAAGACAATTCTTGGGCTCAAAAATACTAATCAAAATTGGTTTAATTTTACAATCAGTTATAGTTTGTAAATGGCACAAGGTAACTTCATGACATGTCTCCCTTGCATTCAAAGATAAAATTGACTCCATTTCGAAACACTTTTTTATCTTGTTTCTTGCCATTTTTTAACCTGGTTACAGCTCTATTTTCACCTTGCATATGACCATCTTCCTTCTGTCATATATCAACACTAATTGGAGATTGCTCAGTCTCCAATAAGTCTACCTCACCTTTTATATCCAAAACTGAATCAGAAATCTAAATAATTTCAATACTATAGTCAACCATATGATTGTACCCTTTTGTATTGGGCTTTTAATCCCTATGAGTTCATAATATTCCTTCACTCCCTTCTCATGTCTTAAATCATCAAAAATCTTATCCACATCTGCTTATTGTTGAAGGCTTGCCAAATCCCTCATAGAGTTAGTTCTTTCTAAAGCAATCTCTTTCCCTTTTATGTTACCTTTTACTCCATCATGTTTGGTGTGACTTATAATATCACTAATAATCTCCTCATCTTTGAATATATCATCTTTCACATATGTCTTATCCTTAATCTAGCTTCCATCACTACAATTTCTTTCCAGAATGGTTTTTCGTCACTAAAATCTATCCATATCTCATTTGGAAGGAATTGCATTAGATCTACCTCCACAAAAAATTTAGAAAATGCAACATTTGTTCTCTTTGTTACCTTATCTTCATCAAGGAATCTCCTATTCTGATTTCCAACGCACTCTAACATTTGTCGATGACGCCGTTGAGATTTTAGCTGAAGCTTTTCTCGCCAAGTCACACAGCTCACCCCCTCTCTCTAGACATATTTCATCCTTCAAACATCTACTTAAAACTCAGTAGATTAGTTTGAACAAATTCAAATGGAGGATAAAATAAGGAGATGCAAGGATGGATGAAAATTCAGAAAAATTGCAAAACCTGTTATTTATTTTTTTAAAATTAGGGGTTATATTATTTCACTTATTTACATTTGTATGTATTAATATGCTTGTGACTGTGAATGTATACATAACGTAGACACGATAGGTAAATTAAGACCCTCTCTAGCATGAAAATGCCTTTCCAAAAATTCAACACTCGTCAAGACTTTGATGGTTAGAAAATGGGATGTGCTAGAGTGTGCATTTACAACTATTTTAGTGACGCTAGGTGAACAATGGTTGTTCACATGTTTGATTTGGTTATCTTAACAATGTGTCAAGACGGTCATGACCTTGAGGCATGAGGTTTGGGATCATAACATTGGTTGTCACTCAACTACCAAGAGTAGAATATGATGCAAATTAGTAATTATTGCTTACCTATATTATTAAATCTTAAAAAAACGCTAAAGCGGAGTCAAAATTTAATGAAACAACCAACTTGTCTTACTATACTAAGGGAGGGCCTTTTTGAATTATAATAAGAAAATTTTTAGCAAAATCTAAGAATTGGCATTAAACATGTTTATATTTTTTTTCATTGTGGAATTTTTATAATGTCAACTACTACATCGTCAAACATTTTCTTGCAATCAATCTCGCAAATGGATGTTTTGAGCAAAACAAACTTTTGGAATTGGCATTAAAATTTGAGAATGATTCACAAAATAGAGGGTAAAAAGTATATTATTCACTCTTCGCTGCCCGAAATTGTTCCTACTCCTAATGCTTCTCTTGAAGAGAAGAATACATATGAGAAGCATAAGGATGGTTCAGAGGACATGGCTCGTCTCATGATGAAATTCATGCAATCTAACTTGCAAAAGCAGTTTGAGAACATGGGAGGGAGCCTATGAGATTATCATGAACCTAAACAACCTTTCTCATGGGCCAACTCAAATTGAAGGATTAATCTTGGTTAAATCTCTCATAACGAGTTAACATGAAATTAGTATTCCAATGGGTGCACATTTACTCAATATCATTAACTACTTAGAGAATAAGAAGAGACTGGAGATGGCATCCCTGATGAATTGGCAACAAACATCATCCTTACCTCTTTTAGCACAAATTTTTGAAGTTTTGTAGCGCGATCTGAGGAAATCACTGTTGAATTTGCTTAAGATGCCTGAGATGGAAGAGCAAAATATTAAGAAGGACATAGCGTCATAGTCCATAATTTCATTTGAGACGCCCAGCCACAAAAGGATGGGTAAAGGGAAAGTTGTGATTTAGAATTAAGACAAAACTCAAACCCTGCTAATCGTCGGTCTTCTCCTTCTCACGAGGATGTATGTCATTACTGCAAAATGGTGGGGCATTGGAAGAGGATCTGCGCTCAATACCTGGAAGGGAGAAGGAAAGTAGGACTTATACTTCAGATATTTATTTTTCAGAATGGAAATGGTACTACTCATCCACTTTCTTGGTATGTTATACCAAATTTAGTTATCATTTTAACAAATTTATAAGAATCGAGAGGAAGTATGTAGCTATGGGATAGGCCTACACTAAAGCATTGGAGCAAGAGTTGTTGTAGTTTCTAGATGTAGCCACAAATCTTACTTTTCTTATATCAGTTTTCGAATTTAATAAACGCTTCCATGTACCTGTAGAAACATGAATTTTATTTTTGTTTTTAGACATGATAAGTTTTCATTTTGATATTATGAATAATCATTATTCTTATATCCCGGTGAAATTTTTTGAGATAACATCCTATTTTACAATAAGATTCTAAGTTCCAAAAACTATACAACTCAAGTTTATGACAATGAATACCGAATATAATTTGATTTCTTTCATTTTTTCGTTCTAAATAAACAGTAAGAGTGTGTGCACAAAATTCCTTGGTGATGGTTTTTTGAGGTCTTTTGCTTTTAAAGTATTTGGTAAATAAAAATATTGTTTATTAGATAAAATGATCATTACCTCTCTCTTTTAATCAGTGAGAGAGAGATTAATAGAAATTCATAAAAGTTGATATACGAGATCTATGAAAGCTAAAAAATGTTTTATATACTCAGTGCAATTTCTAACAAATGCAAGAAAATGATTATGTATATATATGATATATAACAAACCAATTACTTTGAAGAATTCCAAGACTGGAGTATAAAATAAGATAGACAAGATGATTAGGTCTCTTTGATTTTATAATGAGTGAAACACTGAGCCTAGAGTCTTAATGATCATCAAATAGAGTGTGAAATGATTTCGCAACTCATTCCTTCTAGGAAACCACTTTTGACATAGTCTAAAGTTGTGTTTAGAAGGATAGATCAAACTATTTTGTACATAGTCCAAAGTGAATCATCCCGATCTTCTACCTAACTTATGAGGCATACATTGAAATTATTATGCTTAATAGGAGTCCGTCAATTCTAATAATAAAGACAATATATTGGATATGTCTTGCAAAATGTTCTAAGATTAGATATATCTTGAAAATGTTCTAAGATTTTTTTTATTTAAGATACATGGATTCTTGTGGAATATTGAAAAGCATACTCCCGAGATTGATAAATGCTTCTTTATAAGAAATCCAAAAAATTCAATCAGATTTTACACTTCTAGTAAAGACAAAAAGTTTGCCTTCCTAAAAAAACTAGTGGGAGTGGAGCATAACTCGAAAAAATTCAAGAGTCAAAGTAAATAGTGTACAGAGAGTTATGAGTATTCTTGTAACAGTATGTCATAGGTCCGAAAGAATGAGTCGTGAAAATACATGATGTGTTTAATTAACAACTAAACATTGTCGTTTGTAATGAATAAAAGATAAAGAAACTATAAATTACAATGAAACGGTATTTACCCCTAACTCCCATAAATCAAAATTACTAAAAAAAATATTTAGAAAGCGCACTCATATATTTAATTTTGAACATATTTTAAACTCAAATGCATCATATATTTAATTTTATTTTAAAAAATTTATTATGTATTTTTTTTGTACTATCTAAATAAAATGTATGGAGCAAATACGGTGCAGTTAATCGTGGACCGGTTAAGGTTTTTGTTCAAGCTTGTGCTTGTGCTTGTGCTCTTGTTCCCCCTCGGTTCCTAGTGAAATTCAGTTTTAATACTAATTGGAGTGATTTTTGGGTGGACTGTGTAGACAGTAGATACCGCCAATATAAAGTCATCACGTGACGAGTAAAAAAATCAGAAAAAAATTCAAATCAACGGTAAATCGTCATATGTCAATTTATCTTTTCAACGCGCTACGTGACGACTTCATATCCTATGAATGGTATCTATCATCACAATCCACTCAAAAATCACTCGGCTTCTTCTACTCTACTCATGCATCCTCCCTCCATCCTATCATGACAATGCCTACGACTTAATAAAGAACACAACTTCATTTATTTCAAAGTCATGTATATATGAAATATTCAATTATGTGCTAACTATATAAATACATACATACTCATCTTGAAATCCTTTCTGCTGGTCAGTAGTTAGGTTAGGACGACGTGCCATGAAATAACCCAAACCAAACATTTGGATTAGTCGTTAACATGAATATGTAAGGCTACTAATCCACCCATCCAATCCACGCAATCTTCAGTTTATACATTATTAATTAGCTGGATCAATTATATATTAGTTGGGTAACATCATACTAGCTATATTATTATTGTTATTATCACGTAATATTAGCATTGTTAGTATTAAGTATGTTAGGGTTTCGTGAGCCCTTAAAGCTAACCCTGAATCATCCTCAAATATGTAAATATGTTGCACCCATAATTAACTTTGACTAACTGAAAGCTATATATACATATTCCGCAAAACCCATATAGATTCTCAACACCCATCTGCTCAATTGCCCATTACAACCAAATAACAATGGCAAGCTTAAGCTTGGCTGTAGGAGCCATAGGTACAATCATCCTCCTTTCCATTTCCTCATCAATCATCTTATTAGAAAATGAAGCTGCTGAGGCAAGTTAACAAGCAGTGACTAACAGCTTGAGAATATGTTTGTTTCAGGCAACGTCATTTCTTTGCTCGTCTTCCTGTCTCCCATGTAATTATTAGTATCACATTACAATCATTACTTGCGTATTAAGTTTCTTTAGTGGTACTGTGGATTTGATCTTGTGTTGTTCCATGCATGTATGTTATAGACCAACGTTCATTAGAATCATTCGAAACCGATCGACTCAGCACTTCGAGAGCCTACCTTACATATGCACATTGCTCAGTGCGTCCTTATGGACCTACTACGGCCTCATAAAGCCTGGAAGCTTCATTGTCGTCCCAGTCAACGGATTTGGAGTTCTTACTGAAATTGTTTATATCACCATCTTCCTCGTATATGCTCCACCAGCCAGGAGAGTACGCAACTTAATTCTTTCACCCTGTTAGTCACAATATATACTTGTTAGTTGAGAGCATTATTGGCTAAGTGTTCTTCTGCCTCAGCTGAAAACAATTGCACTTGTGGTTGTAATGAACTTACTGCTCTTGGCTGCTGCAATCTTGGTGACACACTTCATGATGGGGCCAAGCTTGAGGATCGACACGGTTGGAATTCTGTGCGCAGGATTGGCTATCGCCATGTATGGCTCCCCACTTGCAGCAATGGTATCGCTACTTCCTTCGTTTTCATGTCCCCGAATACGAAAGTGAAGGCCATGATCAGATTAAGAAAACATCCTTAATCAAATGCTGTCTCCCATGTCTGTTGTTTGATATTAATCTTTGATGGTCAACGCTTGCTTGCTTGTTGATATTAACGGGACTCGTTCAATCAGCACCGTGTCGTGACAACCCGGAGCGCTGAGTTCTTGCCGTTGCTTGTGTCGTTGGCCTTATTTACCAATGGAGGGGTCTGGAGTCTTTACTCGTTGCTAGCTGGAGATTACTTTATCGGAGTAAGCATTGTCACCTTTCCCTAACCATTTCTCAGACCCATAAGTTCTGAAAAATTGTGACTTGGAATGAACTGTGTTTTTTTTCTTGTAGATACCAAATGGGATAGGATTCATTTTCGGAGCGGCTCAACTGGCGCTCTATGCCATTTACAGAAGCCCGGAGGAGGAAGCACCCCAAACTGAGCATCTGCTCGCCACCCCAACTGACCCCGAACATCAAGCTTGATACAAAGAGTGGAATCAGTTAAATAAATCCACCTCATTATGCAGCTGGGAGCTACTAGGCACACATTTCTGGCTACATTCATATCTGCAACTGAATCATAACCATGGCTCGCACTCGTGCAGTCCAATGCGACTTCATGAATAAATATTCAATTTTCAGGTTTACTGAGTTTCAGAAGTAAAGTGAACAACTATAAGCATAAAAGTCGAGAAATAACTTGCCCAGGGATGCTCAGCCATTAACCCATAACAGAGCTCAGATTGCCCGCATTGCATCAAAATGGCAATCCATGAATATAGATGCCAGAAAATCAGACAGGAGCTGTATCATAAAACTAACTCAAGAATCTATTAGACGCACTTAAAATCTTGCTTCATTATGCTCGAAACCCGCATGGGATTTATTCCATACAAAAACAAACTGGCCACAGATTCACCGCAAAGACAAGCAGCTATATATGCACAGTCTCATCTACAAACGAACACAGTGAACTAGAAAGACAGCTTCATCGCACTCTAGACAGATCTGCGACGAGGAATGGTAAGGAAGCAATCCCTTCGGATCACATCAAAATCTCAGCAAGAGTTCATTCAGACTGTGCCACTCACTTGCAGCCTGTAGGTCCTGAAGGAGTAGAAGATGTTCAAAGCTCACACATCATAAGGAGAAGTTGGTCCCCTTGCTCCAATCCCACTCGCCTTCTCGCATGCATCGGATGTTGACATTCTGCGAAATCGAAAGGTTTCCCTCCCCCCTAAATATCATTTCCAACTTCACCATCATAACTCAAATCACCAAACACAGCTCAGAAACTTTGGTCAATTCAACATGCATTTTGGGGAAAACTCAACAATGGCCAGATCAAAACCAGCCCATTAGCAACACCACACAACTGTTGTAAATCTATCATGATAGACAAACTTGAGCTCTAGTGAACCAATTTTCTCACTCCAAAAAAGACAAATTGACTACACCACCATCCGATCCTCATAGGGACAAACCTGTTCCTGAGATTAGGCTATACCTGAAAATGGAGAAACCGGCGGAGTAGATCCGGCAGGCGAAGACGGAGCGGATCCGCCGATCTGAACCCCCGGCGGCCTCACAATCATGATGCTCCTCGTTACTCTCGGAGTGATCGTCCCCTCCTCTCCGCTATCCGACGTCACATCCATTTCTGCAAAGCACAAATCAAACCAAAGATCCAACAATGTCTACAGATCGGGAAGCCATAAATCAATCAGATATTTTCCTTTGATTTTTTATTAAGGGATGAATTATTATTGGTCAAATTAAAGAGTGGACCTTTGGAGGAAGAGAGTCGTGGTGAGAAGGTCGAGTTCTTTCTGAGCTTGCCGAGGCCGGACTCAGGGCGAGGTCCGGCCACGGTGTCATCCCAAAGCTTATCCAGAAGACCCATGTTTTTTCTTTCTGGGAAACGGGCGGATGAAGGCTCCTTTATAGGTGTAGTGAGGCCTTAAACGTCGAGCATCTTCCCTGCGATTGACTGATCTCAGCCGTTGGCGCAGATCTGGTTGACGTGGCGTCTCAGTGAAAGATGTTGATAATCATTGTGGATATTGTTTCCAAGTGGACAGGCGGGGTCATCTTAATTGTTTGCATATGTCAAGATTAGACGTGGCAGTTTTCCATTGGATGAATGACTACTTTATATATGATGCTTTTTGAAGAAATACTACTACTTGCTTGGTTTTGTGGGTTGTGGCAATGTGGCTTATCCAAATTTCGTTTTGATTCTTAAAATCCACTTAAATTAAATAAATATATCTAAATTTAAAGTCTTATTTTTCAGGCTTTGTTTGATTAAGGAAAAATGTTAGGGAGAGGATAATGAGATAAAAATTAAATTTGAATTCTATGCTTGGTTTAAATAAAGTCAGAGAAAGAAAATTAAATAGGAATTAGAAAGAAAATTTGAGTACTGAAAATTTACGGTCTCAAAAAGTGGATTTGGATCTGGTGTTGTGCTGCAATTTGATGTGCGGACCAAAATGACGTCATTTTGTTTGTTTGTTGACTACTCAATCTAAAACGACAGTATTGAAAATTTACGGTCTCAAAAAGTGGATTTGGATCTGGTGTTGTGCTGCAATTTGATGTGCGGATCAAAATGACGTCGTTTTGTTTGTTTGTTGACTACTCAATCTTAAACGACGTCGTTTTTTTATGTAATTTCGATTATGTAGTCAGCAAACAAACAAAACGACGTCGGTTTGGTTCGCACAACAAATTACAACGCAATACCGAACCCTATTCCCAAAAAATAGCATATTCGTGAATATTGGATGAAGGCATATTTGTTATATGATGGAAATGGTGAAACATAAAGAATGGAGAGTGGACGCAATTATGGTTCTAGGTTCAAGTAGTGTTGATGTGTTTTTGTGCTTTTTTTTCTTCATTGGGTTTCAATATGTACGGGCATAATCTGGTTTATTATTAGGATTGTTCCAATAAGATAACACGAGTAATAGATCGCACACACAAAAAAGAAGTAAGAACACAACAATTTATATGAAAAATCCCACACTCGAAAACTACACTCTACTATATTGATAAATGAGTACAAAAAATAGACTTCTTCTAAACTCTTATGCTTACCAAAACTCACTCACACCAAACAATAGAGGCCAATCATCTATTTATAATAAACATTAATCCTAAACCATCTAGAATTACTATTTCTAATATGACTAAAATTAATAGTTTCTCAACAACTTAATGAGAAATAAATCTAGGAATCTATTTGTTTCCAAAATACTAATATTAATCTTATTAGACTTTCAAAACATAAAGAGAATATAGGTGTTTAACCCAACAAATTCTCCCTCGACCCGAATCACCAAACACTTCAGCAATATTAGAGAATGAGACTCACTTCTCGGTCTTCTTCACCATAACATCTTTCTTATTCATTCGCACTGCTTCTTTATCCAAATAATAAAAATTATTTTCATTCTTCCTCTCTTGAAGAATAAAATCATTCCTTACTCCTTTAGTTACTCTGCAAGTTTTCTCTTTTCCAATGAATGTGTACCCTCGCGATGCCATCATACTCAAAAAAATATATTTCTTAAGATAGTTACTACATATCCGACGTTAAAGGTCTTCTTGACTGCACCACTATGAAACTTTAAATGAACAGTTCTAACTGCATGAACTGTCATTCTCTGATTATTTTCCATAGTGATAGAGCCAAATTCTCTATCAGTTTGCAAAGGATCAGTTAATGATTTATCTTTGCATATGTGCATCAAAGTAATAGAATCTATCACCCACTCTGATTATTTCTTTGCCGAATCAGAAACGGTTTCACTAATAGTTATCAAACAGTCTTCATCACCCATAAAATTTGAGGCATCGTCATCATGTGTCGTATTTCTTAAGTTCAACTTCTTTAAACTCTTCAAGTCTTCTCTGAAACTATGATATATGTTTGGATGTGACCTTTAGTACCGCAGTAGTAGAACTATATATTGCTCATATCACTAAGTCTTTGTTTAGGTTTAGACATTCCTCGTGGGCCACCCCACTCAATTGTCTTTTCTCTTTCAGAATTCTCAACACCCAGTGCACTATCAATTCTTCGTGATCTATCATCTCTTACCATTCTGTCATTCTCACGCAGAGCTTTCAATACTTCTTCAAATTTGAGAGACGTCCTCCCATCTATTAACGCCTGCTTAAAATACTTATACGAACTTGGCACCGATGATAACAAAATAATTGCTTGATCTTCATCTTTAACTGGATCATGCATTGAATAGATGACATATTATTTGGTTGAAAGAGCTAATATGATCATGAAGATTACATCCATATTTCATCTTCAAAGAAAACAACTCGATCCTCAAATTTAATAGATTAGCCAAATTTAAAGGTAGACAATTTACCCTTGCTTTCTTAGTTATTTTATGCATGACTAGAAGTTTAAAGATTTGGTCCAGTTCAACTTTTAATGAAAAAACCAATTGAGCCATTTCTAGTCGTTTTTAAAAATTTGAAATTGAACCAAATTATTAGCTTCAAAAATCAACCGAATCAAATCATATGTTTTCATTCGGTTCAATTTATTTTTTAATGAAATTTATGTAGTATTTTATTTCTAAATATTAGATTTTTTATATAAATAATAATATAGACATATTATTTTATATTATATATTCAATTAAATTTATATATATGTACATACATGATGATGATGACATTCTCAAATTCAATCACATTCGGTTTGCTAATCAAATTAAACGTGCTTATTTGGTTTTGACCGGTTCCTATTTTACATTAAACATTCAGACCGAGCCAAACTCAAATGTCCCGTTTCAGGATTCGACTCGACTGTTTGATTTGGGGTTGAACCTGCTCGATCGAACTCTAACGAACCGGTTTGATATTTTGGTCCAATTAAATAAATTAGAACAAACCGAGATAAATTTCAAACACACTCGTCGAGTGAAAGCAGATACCTCCAACTTGTGTCAGCCGGGTTTCAGAAGGACGGTGAGGTTAGATGATCCGCGAATCCATACGAATAAATCCCTAAATTTGGTTCTTGATTTCACTGCCTAACATGTTTGATGGCGTTGATTGATTGGCAATTTTGTACCAACACATTTGTTGATCCTCACATTTAGATGCCAGTCTTTTCCTAATTCTGAATTAGGGCTGGAGGCCTGCCTTGTTTTGATGTGCTGTCGAGTGGTTTCTGCTTTCTGGAGATGAATTTTGTAGTCTGAATCAGGTATGACGTGGAGGGGTAACTAACAGGGGAGGAGAGGATAAGTTTCAAATGTTTGATGAGATGGTTTAATGGAATTATTCTAGAAGAATGTGAGTGGACTGGGATGTGATGTTAGGTTTTAGATTGGTGACAGATTCTTACGTATTAGGCCGAGTAACTTATGAACTTCTGAATTGTTCTGAGTCATCCAGTTTTGTTTCTTCAACCACCATTTAGAGAGGTAAATTGTAAAGTTGGGGGCACTAAAATGGTACTGTTCCCGATGGTAATCTCCAAATAGGGATTAAGTTTAACGAAGCTCGTAAGGGCAGCCATCGTAAATGCATCAGCCAGTGACGCAACTCTACGTCTGTTAACACATATTTGATTGAGATGTGATTTTTTGTGAGTGGAGGGAGCCTTAGTCTGTGGATAAAAACAGAATTGCAAGTGTTTGGAAATACTTCCAGTCTTGAACTTGAAGCTTAATTAAGCTCCCATGTGATTTGGATGAGTCTGAACCCTTTCAATTCTTTCCAGTTTTCTTCTTCATAGATCCGTGGACCCTTTACAGAGGAGCTGGTTATCTGTTACATAGTAGGTATTTTTTGATGTGAAACTCTATATGGTACAGAAATGTTATGTATGGTAAAGCACGCATCTATGCACCATAAAATGACCAGAAGCTTGAGCCAGCCACAAACCAGTTCTTGAAAAGATAATTTGCAGTTGCCTATTTTTTAAAGTTGGTATAGTAACTTCAACGGTTGGTCTTTTTAGTGCATTGTTTTAGCAATTTTTTAATGATGGCTTCCAGATTTGCTTTGGATTCAATGGAAAGCAGCACCCTCCAACCAGGCACACTGATTTCTCTATCAGAGCTGCACCCTGACTCTCAATACTTCAAGCAAGAAGCTTCTCTTAGAGTCACTGGAAAGTAAATAATTTTTCACTCCACTCTCTGATATGTCTCTTCCAATTTACCAGGCAGCTATCAAACATGCTCCACAAGTTCTTCTACGGCACTTGCTGTAGTCAGGGTCACAATATTTTTTTTTCCCTTTCTGTAATAAAATGTTCACCACACACCGCACTCCCGTAGCTGAAGAGTTGGCTAGTGCTTTGAAGTCGCGTGTGTCTCTTTGACTTTTCATTCCATTTTTATGTTGTGGACTTCCTTCAATTGTTTGATAAGACACTATCAGAAATATTGATATAACAACATTGCTTGCGCTAATTACCTGTGTCTGTCGATGCCATCTTAATTTCGGTTTTTGTTTGTGCGAAATATCTTCCTTGTCAATGTGATTAAATGACCACATTACTTCAATACCTAACAATCATGGCCATTCTAATGGATATTGAAATTATATGCACAAATCATTTAGCAGTAACTGTAATCTCTGTTGTTAACAAGAATTTAAACCATGTCTCAATTATCTGGTTGCCTCTGATAATAACTATATGTATTTGTTGTTAATAATATAATTGTCAGTCGAAAGCTCAACTTCTGTTGCTCTAATGTCAAGGCTTCAAGAGTATCATGTTGAGACAGCAATTGCTACTATTGCGGATGGAGGTTCAACACTTAAAATTGACACTCAGCACTTGAGGAACCTTACATTTCGAAAAGGCTCCATTTACCAGTTCATCGGTGAACTTTTAATTCAGCATGACAATGAGGTAACTGCAGAACACATCCCCTTTTGGATACAGCTAGGGCTTCTTGTAGAACTTGTCATCCACTCTTCGGGCTTGTTGCAGGGCATATTGAATGCAAGAGTCGGCAGGAATGTAGATGGAATCGATCTGAACCTGTACCAGCAGTCCATAAAACTATTGAGACGGTTTCAAGCTGGGCATATGAGCAAGAACGATGGAGCAGCTTAAAATATGGCCTCGTGTTTAATCGACTTTCCTCAAGGTACCTGTGTTCTGACCATTTTTTCTTGTCTAACTCTGATTTTTGTAGCTCTTTAAACCCTAAACAGCATTTTTGCTTGAACGTCAGCTGTTTGCATTATAACTAATCTGCTGGTGCTGGGTATTGAGGCTTGCAGATTATTGAAAAATTTTGTTGCTGTCTTACTTGTAAATCATCTCTGAACTATTTTCGCGAGGTATTGGTAAGTAGAATCACAATGTCTAGCATCTACCATTATACTTTGAGCATAATTGATAATTTGGCAGTAACTAACATGTTCTAATTGATCTACACCTTTGTGATCTGGTGCTCAAAGATGTGGGACGGGAACGCGGCATGTTTTGGTTTTTTGAGCTGGATGTATTGGTCATTGTGGAAACATGCTGGTGGGTTGGGGCTGGATCTGACAGGAGTCAGTGATCCATCCAGGTGTGATAAAAAAAAGAGGTCCAACCAAGAATGATTAGAAAGACTAATCTTGGGTCTTAAGCCACGAAATGATCATTATGACTCCATCATTTCGTTGACATTATGCTCCTCCTCCAATAGTTCCTTAAAATCGTCATAATCCTAGTGGTAAGATCCATTTTGCTTTTGCTTTAAACTGTTTGTGGGCATTTGTACTAGTGTATAGGCATGACTTGCGAGCCAAAAGGTAAGTGGGATTATGCTTTGCCGAGTGTTTGCATTTGTTGGGGGAGAGTTAACTTGTTAGTTGTGTCTGGCCCCTGAGTGGTCTAGGACCAGCCAATGCCAAACCATTAATCAACTAGATTGGTGCCCATTAATATGTGTGAAAGTAGCTACCCAGATACACTCTCGCCCACTCTACTCCGATGATTTGGATGTTGAAGGTAGCACATGTATTTAGTGACGGAGGGATTGATAATGGTGTGTGTGAAAGGAAGTAAACATCACAAGACGACTTTTGAGTATGGTCCTATTGATGATGCCCCCCAACGTGATATGCCACAGTGTAGGTTAGATGGAGAAGCCATCATGTCCGAAAACTCGCCCGTGTGAAAACCTGCAGATCCTTCGACGGCAAGATTCTGTTTGGGCGAATGATTACGAATGATCATTTTGTGCAGTGGTGGAAATTTTGTAAAAGCGATGGTAAATGGGTCAGAGACATGTTTGTTGGAATTGAGTTGAGTCCCCATTTCTATCTACCAACTTGTAAACGAGTTGATGTACTTCTGAGCTGCGCGAACGAGCTTGATTAGTACTCGGTCAAAGCTTGTTTGTTAATAAAACGAGTCGATCATGAACAACATTATAAGCTCGTTTAATAAGCGAGCCGAACATGAACAATGGGGTGCTCGGCTCATTTATGTTCACGAACAAGTTTGATAATTCTATTGAAAAGATAAGGCACTTTCAAATAGAATCCATGATGAATTCCATTTTTACAGCATTCTTTATTATATAAAAAAAAGGAGATGGTAGAGTATGCAGTCACCAAAATCTCAATCATCCCAATCACAACTCTTTATCTAATTAATTCATAGCAAAATAAAATTTTCAGTTGTTTGATGAATAATTTTATTCATACTGACCACGCATTTGATACATTTTCACAATCCTTACATAGCTACATGTAAAATGAGGATATCATAGATTCATAGGGAGAGCGACAAAAAAAAAAGAAATATATTTCTTGTCCAAATTCTCTCGATAACGGAAGTTAAATTTCATTCTTACGTAGTACGTATTATAATTCTTAAGTTTTTTGGTGTGACGATAGTTAGTACACATCAAATTTATTGTGTTAGAAATTACAATTCATCACACTTAAAATTTTAATGTAAAAATAAGTTTTACATATTAAATTTAGTTGATCGAAATGTTTTCTGTTATACCATAAAATACTACGTAAAACATAAACAAAAAAGTTAACTTAAGAATATTTTTTATCAACAGTTTTGGTATTTTATAGTATGATTTATGTTGACAATTGACAAAAAAAATATTTTACGTCATTTTGATCTAAATATATTGAGTTATATTAACTAAACTATTTTTAGCATTAAACTTTATTATTATGATAATTTAGCAGTTATAAAATTTTAAACAATTAATGTTACTTTTCTGTACAAATAACAAATAGTTATAAATATAATTTTATTTTAATTAAAGTAATAATATTATTTAAAAAGTTATTACTAATTCTTGAATAATATTATTGTTGCAGTATATTGGTATAAATTAATAAAAAAACTAAAAATAATATAAATATATTCTATAAGAACTACTACTTCAACATGATGGATTATACTCCCTCCGTCCTCTATTACATGTCGTTTAAGGTTAATTTGAGTAGATTAAGGCGAAGTTAATGCTAGCGGTTGAATAAATTTAATGAATGGGTGGTTATTGTTTTTATAAAAAAATTCGTGCAAAAAGTAAAATTGGTAGATGATTACTGGTGGAGAATGTATTTTTTGTTGAATATGGTAATGAAGTAATTAATGTTTGACATTTTAAGATAGTTGTTGATATTAAATACGCATTGAAAATTGTTAAGTGACAAGTAAAAGTGGACAAAAAAAATTCGGTTAAGTGACATGTAAAAGATGACAGAGAGAGTAAGTGTCTTGCTGTCAATTATTGTATTATGTTTGTAAATCAAAGGTCGCTATCCCGACCACCGCCCCAATTCTGATTGTTCATAAAAAGTTACGTGTCGGTCTGTAACACGTTTCCAATCGAAATTGCATCACGCTTATTGATAAGGGTCCCGCTCCACGCCGGTCCCACTTATGCCATGTTTGGTTTAGTGAAATTGAATAAAATAAATAAATGAAAGAGAAAATATGATTTTTTTTTAAGATGGAAAATTATGTTTAAAGTATTAAAATATTGTTTGTTTTGGAAAAATTACCGTTCTCATTTTTCATATAATTTTTTTCTTACTTTTCGTTAAACGAAATAATTTTTATTTATTTTTCTTCAACTTTTTTCTCCACAAACCTTACAATCTTCTCACGTTCGAAAGTGATTTTACTATCTTTTGTTAATATATATTGTTAAAGATACTATTTTAATTCAAAAAAATCAATAATCTACAAAAAAAAATCATTTCAACTTATAAAATTCAATACAAATCAAACAAATGGTACTTTTCATAGGTAAATTTATAGTAAATAATTATGATTTTGGATCCAAATTTTATTAGATATTCCGTAATGTTAGTAGATATTTGTCAAATTAGTTATGGCATTCACTGCTTACGGTTCTCTTTTCATTCAAATTTTAAGTACAAATGTGGTTCGAAATTCATATTATAACCATCAAAGTGCATTTGATAATTTATATTCATCACATGTTAAATTACACTAATTAGTTGAGTTACATCACGTATCAAATTTCTAATTAACAATTATTATCTTGAAGCGCAAACTTTCATCAGATCTCTAGCCTATAATATATATTTATAACTTTTATTTACTTTCAAATTTTTATTTTTTTCAAAAGAAAATGATAATCTATGTTCTGATTTTCTTTGATCTATTTTTTGAAAAATAATATTTAAATATTTCATGATAATAAATAATATTTAATTTATTATATTCAATAGAAATATCCAATAAATATAGGTCTGCCTGCCATCCACACCAAAATAAATGAAGTTTTCCGAAAAAACATGTTAGTGGCGGAGGACTTCATCGAGATAAGAGACATAGGGTTAAAGAGAGAGCCAAAAAAAATATTTCGTGTTTATTCGTGCATAATCTCGAATGTTCTTCATAAAAAAATCATATATTTGAAAATATATGAAAATAAGATAATGATCCATTCACTCGTGACAATTCCACATCCAAATTGCAATGAAAGTAAAAACAAAAAAAAGTTAAAAAGAATGTTGAAGGTTGCGTAATAAGGAAAAAAAAACTATTAGGGTGTGTTTGGTTTAGGAAAAATTTCGTGGAAAGCAATATTTGATGCAAATTTGAAAATAAAATTTTTGACAAAGGAAAGTTTGTAGAAAAATAGAGAGAAAATTTTATTTAAATTAAAGAATATTTTAGCATTTTTTCATCATTTTTCATAACTAACCAAACAAAGAATATATGTTGAATTCCATAAATAAATAGACTTCTCTCCAATTTTTTCTTTCTACCAAATTTTTCCTAAATCAAACACTAGGATAGGTGATAACACTAGAAACCAATAAAAGATGGAAAAAATCAAGATTAGATTGGACCAATGGATGAACCACATTTGAATCCAAAATCATCCATCTAATCTAATTGGCTACTGCCTGTCATGACTCTGTTTCTAAACGGCATGCGCGTAGCTGTTTAGATGTCCGATTAGTCTCTGAACGCTTTTAAAGCACCCCGTCTAGCGCCTAATTATTTTATATATTTTATTTTTAAAATAATATTAAATTTTATACGTATAATTTTATAATTAATTATTAAATATATTATTAATATATATTATTCCATCTAACCGTCAAATTAATTCTTCTGATTAATCTCCACCTAACCAATTAATAGCTAACTTTAGCGTCCACCGCTTAAAACCATCCACATCTTTTAGAACACCAGTGAGGTTTTGCTTTTAAGCTGGCGAACATGGGTCCCTCCCAATTTTCATCCACACATTTCACCTACCAAAATCTAAAACCTGTCCTATGCTACTACTATTCCCGTGCCCATGCTTTACTACTTACTACTTTTGAGTTTTGAGTCCAATTATACCACTGAGAACGGTGCTTACTTTTGTGCAAAATATAAAATTTGTGAACTAGTTTTGTGCTTGACCATTAATTTGGGAGATAAATACTATTTTAGCATGATAGTGGCTCGATGTAGATACGGGTATCAACAAGGTGTTGATCTAGTGATTTTGAGCGTTGTCTAATAATTTCAAGGTCTTAAGTTCAAGTCCTATTGATACCACATTTATGCTTAGATACGTTAGAAGTGCACGTAAACTGATCTGCAATGAGTATGAAGGTGTGCGGGCCTTGATCATTTAAAAAAATAAAAAAGGTAGGGAGTGTGATTTTTGGATGTGGCAAGCCTGATTCTAACATTTTCAAGAATCGTCGGCCAGGACGCATTATTACTTGTCAACAATATATATACGCAAAAAACTAGTGTATAAACATGTATTCTTCTCCATTGATCTATCTAAGAGACCTAAACTAAATTATTTTTTTATTAGAGATGGACATTAAATAAATTAATTTTTCATCTTGAAAAATTATCCAACAAAACTTCAACAATATAAACTTTAAGTATGTTAACTTTTTTTTTTTACGATTGAAAATATTATATTTTTTTTGTAAATACACGTATTTTAATTTTCTTACCTGCATTTTGAAAGGGATTAAGTAGACTAATATAATCGGCCATGTTTCTATCATGAAGAGAATTTTGGGAAAAAAATTCAAATTTGAATAGTAAGCTTTCTGCAGTACACCCTTGTGTTTTAGTTGATGATGGTATTGTCCTATAATATTGCTCGAGCTCCCTAAAAAGTCAATTAAGTTGCTGAAATAAGTATTGAATGTCATCATCATTCATCACCTCCAACTCCAAAGTATTGGACTTGGACCAAGAACAATTCTCCACAACTTAAAGATTAATATCTCACATTATTATTTAAGTTAAAGGCTACATATACACAATTCATAAGAAAATAATAATAATAATAAAAAAGAAGAAGCACATGTGAGTTTTTTTTGTTGGTTTGCCAGTGACATCTTATCTAAAAGATATTAAAATGCTTCTCATTTAAAAAACCTAGCATTACGGCTGTCTATATAAATATATATAATTATTTTTATATAGCTGTTAATATTCTTATTAATCTCCTCAGCCATTATTAATCATTTGTCTAAATTTGGCTTTTCAAACAGTGCATTTGTTTCATACTTTATTTGTTCTTAATTGCTGGTTGTTTAAGGTTAATTTAAATAAATTATGAAGATATTATTAATACTAGTTGAGCGAATATAATAGCTAAATATTTAATTTATTTTTTTGAAAAAATTCAGTGTAGAATTTAGGATTGCTTGGATTAGGTTAGAATGAATTTTTTATGAATATGATAATGGTGTAACTAATGTGTGATTTTTTAAGATAGAAAACAGTACTAAATATTCATTGAGATTGTTAAGTGATTAATAAAAGTTGACAAATATATATCGATTAAGAAACAGATAAAAAGAATAATAGACTTTAATTTAATAATAATAAAAATGATTGATGGATGATATATTGTTGGGATTGCATATCTTTCTTTAATAGATTGACCATTACTTAATTTATTCTTAAAGCAAATATATAAAACTTATCGAAGGTTTATGGTCGGCAACGTTAATTGAATCTACCTTTAAAACGTTTGCCGTAGAAGAGTACAGCTAGTTTAGGTTTTCTAGATAAATTATTAGGTTTTGTATGCATCAGTTTGCCACTAATATTATTAAACAATCTCCGTCACATAATAAACTAAAAATTAATATCTTTTATGGTGATGCAAATTGGTTGAATTGTCCGATTTTTCATGTTTTATGTTTTTTTTTATAGAATCACACATTCTATACATCCTGATAATGAAATCAGATTCAATATCTGATATATATACTCGTGTATTACCATCAAAACTTGAATTTAGATATGAACATGGGATTTGAAGTCGAAGTCAGACAACCAAACTAATACCATGTTGTTTGATATATTTACTTTCGTTGTAATTATAATAATAATATTATTATGCTATCCTATGTATATTATGAAGATTTATAGATGTAGGGTATCGCACTAAATATTTGGTAACCTATGCAGACCAAAACAGCAAGCAAATAAGAAAGTGGGTGATGGGCGGTGGTGGATGACTATTGCCTAGGTTCAAGAGCCGGTTTTGTACCAAGCTTTCAGCACCCTTAGCCTTAGCCTTAGCTTAGGTACGTAGTAAGTAGCTAATTCCATCGCAAGTTGCTCAGTGGACACATGAATTAGCTAACACTATGATCCATCCTCATATGTGTTTTTTTACACAAGTAATTAAGCTCCTATGTGATAACATTCCACATAGTATCCATGCATATTTGAATTCACTTAAATTTCTCCATGTATGAAGCTCGGTGCTCAGAACTCGCCATGGAGAATTTGATGGGGTCACCTTGAAGTCTTGAACTTGAAGTCGGGTAGCAATAATGAAAGGGAAAATGGGATATAAGAAATCGGGTCAAATTACATAGTTTTGTTAGTTTTCTTGTTTGTTTTAGAGATTTTAGGATTATAGGGTTTTAGAATTTTAGAATTTTCAAATTTTAGGGTTTTGTGGGTTTAGGATTTTCTAGGGGTTTCAATAGTGGCGGAGCCAGAAATTTTTTTTTGAGGGGGCAAAATTACATAATCAAACATTTGGGTTGAATTTGGGGGGGGCAAAACTAAAAATTTCGTTGAAATTATACATATAAATTTATATTTTATATATATAAATTTTTTTTACCCTAGTCAGAAGAATTTTAGGTGGGATTCGGGGGGGCGACTGCCCCCTTTGCCCCCCAGTGGATCCGCTTATGGTTTCATATCCTTAAGGTTTAGGGTTTTTGGATTTTAGGGTTTATGGTTTAGATTTTTTTTTTTTTAGATTTTGTTGTATTTAAAACTATGCTAAAAACATCATAAAATCTTAAAATGAAAAAAAAGAAGCAAAACTATGTTGTTTTGCCCGATCTCATACCTAACTTATATAAGGTGTCAAAAATTGGATGAAATACCCTTTGAAATTGAAGCTGGATCCGGAAAAATTCCATGTTCCGAATCCAAAAAAATAAAAAAAAAAAGAGTTGGAGATCAGACGATGTCAAATTATGTGCGCCACATGGTTCTCATAATTTAGTTTGATTATTATGATTTCAACCTCGTTATATTATTGACGTGTGATTGATTCAAATAAGCTGGATGGTACTCAGATGGAGATGATGCAGATACTATGAAAAAGTTACAATATGTGAAATATGATTGTGTGGCTAAGACACATGGACATGGGTACGTCAAAGAAATGTAATGTTGTCTTTGGTGTGGCGTGAGAGAAGCTACTACTATTCTCTTCTGTCTTTTACACACAACAGCACCATTCCATTCCTGCTTTGTTTTCCTCTCCTCTTCTCTCCTCACAAAATCAAAAACTAACTTACAAAACCAAGCATAAAAACTCTCTCTCACTATCTTATGGAGTTTCATCCATCCTATTCAGCAATGGGATCTCACCATCCTACCCACACCCCCCTCCTTCTGCTCATTCCCAGGCCTTCACCTCCTGCTTGACCAAACCCACTCCCTAGAGAGTTGTAAGTTCTTTTTGTTCTAGCTGGAATTCATATATAGGCTGGCTGATCATGTTCTCTTTTTTTCATTTCTGGGTCTGCTCACTTCTTCTATTGATTACACCCCATGATTATAAATTCTGAGTTTGAGATTGTTTTGATGTGATTTTCTGAGATTCCCAATTGTTGGTTTGTAATTTTCCACTGAATGATTTTTACAGGTTTACCTCGATTTGCAATATATAGTAGTATTTGGTCCATGTGTTGAGTACGTGTTGGAGAATATTCTCTCTGCAAGCAATGTGTCTCCATTCTTGAAGCAATTTTGTTGCTTTCTGGATTCCCCCGCATTTGATCACTACTTTGCAAACTATGGAAAAAAATGTTTACTTTCTGTAAAAGATTTTTCAGCTTGAGAACTCGCCATAGTTATACAACAGCTTTAATGTTTTGTACAGTGAGGGCGTCATCGCACGAGTAGTGTCTGATATATCGTGTGGGTGTTAGAGGAAGGGGAGAGGTCATTCATGGGTCACTTTTCAGACATGTTTCATGGGCTGGCGAGGTCTTTATCCATCAAAAAGTGGAAGACAGTCGAGAATGGTGGTAAAATAGAGTGCGTGGAAGCATTGGTAAAGGATGCTAAGAGGAATGAGAGAATTCTACGCTCTTCCGGTGTCGTTAATGTCGATGGATCAGACAACCTCGCCTCGCTTTTTTCCAGGAGGGGTGAGAAAGGAGCTAATCAAGACTGCCTGGTTGCGTGGGAGGTATGTCTTAAGCCTTCGCTCAAAATGCTGATCTGAAGAATGATTGCGGATTCTGGTATAATATTGCCTTGAGGTTATATAACTAGTGGTTTGTTTGAGTTGGCAGGGATTCGGGTGTCAGGAGGACATGATGTTTTGTGGGGTGTTCGACGGGCATGGACAATGGGGTCATTTTGTGGCGAAAAAGGTCAGAGATTCCATGCCCCCATCCTTGCTCTTCCACTGGCAAGACACTCTTGCTTCCACATCCATTGACTCAGAAGCTGCTCCTGATAGCAACAGCAAGCTCCATAAGTTCAATGTATGGAAGCAGTCTTTCATCAAAACTTGCAACGCCGTTGATCATGAGCTGGCAATGCAACGGAAGTTCGATTCGTTTTACAGCGGCACCACGGCCTTGTCCATCGTCAGACAGGTATACCAGCTCTGCAAGCTTTTGTTCCTTAATTTTTTATCATGTGCAAGCTTATTGATTTTGTCAGTGTTTTTATAGGGTGATATGCTGATCGTGGCCAATGTTGGCGACTCACGTGCAGTCCTAGCCAGTGAATCTGAAGACGGCAGTCTAGCGGCTATTCAGCTCACTGTAGATTTCAAACCGAACATACCCCGTTAGTTTCGATTCTCGCCTCTCATCGTCCGCCGTATTTTGTTTCTTCCCAAAGTAGTGACAACTGTAATCTGTTCATGCAGAAGAAGCTGAGAGAATAAGTCAGTGCAATGGACGCGTCTTCTGCCTTGAAGATGAGCCAGGCGTTTATAGAGTGTGGCTTCCTCACGAGGAGTCTCCGGGACTAGCCATGTCCAGAGCATTGGGAGATTACTGCGTCAAAGACCACGGACTGATCTCAGAGCCTGAGGTCACGCAATGGCCTATATCCGCAAGAGACCAATTCGTTATCCTCGCAACCGACGGGGTACGCACTCAGATCACTCAAAATTGCAAAACGAACTCATGTGCCTTATCAGCATAGTTTCAAATTTCCTTAAGATGTGAAGTGGGTCAGTTTTGGAATGACTCTTTTCAATGAAGAAAGACTCATTGTGGCATTCTGCAGGTGTGGGATGTGATTTCTAATCAGGAGGCAGTCGAAATAGTGTCATTGGCACCAGACAAGGCCAGTTCAGCCAGGCGCCTAGTGGAATGCGCAGCGCGTGCCTGGAAGCGTAAAAGGCGAGGATACGCTACAGATGACATCTCCGCCATCTGCCTCTTCTTCCACGCCTCGCGTCAAAACCAGTAGGCAACATCTCGCGGCATAAACTGGCCTTGTAAAGCACCTTTTAGCTCATTGCTGGCATTTAGCAGAATTTGAAGCTCTCATGTCATGCCTTTTGGGACCCCGGAGGCTATAGTTTGAGCTGCGTTTCCTAATTATGTGAACTACTCTGAAGCACCAAAATGTCATCAGAAGCTTCAAGTTCCTACTTCCTAGTAGATAACATTCCAACTAAATTCGAAAAAATATATGACCTTTTTTGCACTGAAATTTTAGCTCGGAGATAACTGAACTGCAAATTTACGGTTTCCAATTTAAAGATTATGACCGATACTAAGTCATTCGTAAATAATAATTTTGATATGAAGGATATGAGTGAAGCAAGAGTAGTTTGAGCTTACGTTGACTAGGTCAATGAGTGGGTAAGTGTTTCTCAATCACATTTTATTGAAAAAAAGTACTTGATATGTATGGTTATCAAAACATATAATCATTTTGTGCCCCTGTTTAAAAATAGTAGTAGGGTTCCCATATCTCAGTTGAAAAATTCATAAATCATTAGAAGTTTGCAATATATAGCAAAAGGTGTAGGACCAAGTATATCGTTTGTAGTCTCTAAATTAGTTAGATAGACGAGTGGTCTTGATAAGGCACACTGAAATATATTAGACTGGGTATTACGATAACTGAAGAAAATCAACTTCCTTGAATTGAATTATGAGAGATTTTCTAATCGGTTAGAGAGATATAGTGATGTAAGTTGCATAGCCAAAAACTTTGACTGCAAAAGATGCACATGATATGTCATTACTATTATTGGAGGTGTTATTTCCTAAAAGTCTAATAAATAGACTTTGATAACTCATTCAACAGTTGTGATTTGAGACCAATTTATGTGCCTTTGAACACAAATGAGTTGGAAGGCAAATGATTATTTGGATTTTTATCTTACCTACCTTTTGCTGACAGACCGATACCTCTCATCTTTGTAAATTTTGATAGTATGATAAAAATTCTAAAGAGTAGAAGTTCTAAATATAATGAAAAACTTAAAAGATACATCAAACTTACATTAAAGTTTATACGAGAATTAATGTCTAAAAGAATCATAATAAGTGACTGTATTAAACCTAAAGATGGTGTGGTCAATAATATGGCTAAGGGACTATAATGCAAGTTCATTAACTTGGGATGAGGAGTGTGAGTCGACTACAGTGGCAACCCAACCAGTCAAACGAAGATTCTACAACGTTGGTTTATTATGATATAAATAAAATATTTGAGTTGTTTGAGAATTTTAAAATAATTAATGTTGTTATTCGTTCAGTTCTCTATTGATCGAATGATTCTGTAATTGTAAATAAAGTAAGATTCGAAGACTCTAAGTAAGATCAAGTAAAAAAATAAAAAAAATATAAGCAGTGCATCTTTTGAGAAGCTCAACTATTAAATGCGGTTAGAGATTGCCGATTTGGAGCACATGATACAAGAGGTTCCTCCTTAAAAACGTATATGATACAAGATTGGGGCGCATGACCATAAAGTATTCACGCTTTGTCATAGTATTTTAGTGCATGAGGTCGTATATTTTACTAAAGTTGGTTCATTACATGAATTTATCTTTACAATCAATGATCAACACAATTACAACAAGTTAGTCACTTGAGCTATGTGTTTATCTTACTGATTCTTTTCTTTTTTGCAGTGTTGCAGATTATATCTCAATCTTAAGACCCCCTAGGTTTGTACTTTTTTATTTTGTCTTTTGTCAAACATTGATTTTGTAGGTTCTATACCCTCGTGGATTCGATCCTGGCTTATTATTTACCAGTGAGGCTAGGTAAATTATTTATGTAGACTATTTTTGTGGCCAATGAAAAGGGTGTTGCTAGGGAAGAACTCCAAGCTGTCTGATGTTTACAAGGCAATGAAAATGGGAAAGCGGAAGAACAAGGATATCGTCAAGCCCGGAGTGGACCGTTACTAGGTAAGTACATTTGCTTAGAATTCAAATCGGATATTCACATGCTTGGTAGTCTGCTTTAAAATTACTTTAGAACTTAAGTTGTAGTTTGTAAGTTTTAAGTTAAGTTTATAGATATATAAATAGAGTTTAAAAGTTTTAGGTTCAGTTTACAAAATTAGTTTCTAAAGACAAGATCAAAGCATGGTTAAATAGTTTTTATGACAAACTTGACATTTAAACAAGTCAAACATGTTACTTGAGCTATTTTGAATGTATTTGAACCAAACTTATTTCTAAACCTCAAAAAACAAAATTGAAACATGGTTGAATTGTTTTTATGTCAAACCAAATATTTAAGCAACACAAACATGTTTCTTGGGCTATTTTGAAGAGTTAAAACCAAACTTGTTTCAAAACCTCAAAAGAAAAGATTATAACATGGTCGAGTTTTTTTAATACCAAATTTGACATTTAAGCAACTCAAACTTGTCATTTACACTTATATATGGTGGTAGTGCGCGTGAGCTGCCCCACAGTGAATATGAGGGTCACTATTAAGATGAAAGGGTGTGGCCTCTAACCACACAAAAAAAACAACTCAAACATATTTATTGGACTATTTTAAAAATTTTAAAACTAAATTTCTTTCAAAACCTCAAAAGACGATTGAAATAAGGTTGTTGTTTTTATGCCAAATTTGACATTTAAGCAATTCAAATATAGTTCTTACGCTTTTTTGAAGAATTTAGAACCAAACTTACTTCAAAACTTCAAAACAAAATATTAATAGTTGGTTGAGTTGTTTTTATACCAAATTTGGCATTTAAAACACTCAAATAACCAACAAGGTGTTGGCCTAGTGACTAAGGATTTTGGGATGCTTTGATACGCTGGAGATGCACATGAACTGTTCTAAAATGGGTAAGAACGCCGCTATCAAAATGGATGGAATAATATTTACGCTTTGATACGTTGAATGGATTTAGTGGAGAGTATGTGGCCTTTCACGATTAAAAAATAATTAAATAAATTCACGTGATTTAGGGTTTAGATGGGGCTAGGAGAGGGCAAATACTCACCAATAACTGCCACTTTTGTTACCGCTAGATCTTCACTTCTTCCCGCTCAAATCTGCAGCAAAAAAGTGAAGAGGCGAAGGCGAGTGAGAGAGCGACAAAACAGGCATGTGCGGCAGGACGAGTTGTACTCTGAGAGCGGATGACATCCCCAGGGCTTGTCACCTCGCCAATCATCACCCTACTCTTCAACTGGACCGGTAACTATCTTCGCCTTAATTACTTTATTAAGTATTGAAATGAAATCTTCGCGTCATAGAGATAGAGAATGTCATGTATCAGGCCTCGGTCTACGCGCTTGATTGATAGTTGATGATCCTGTCCAGGTATCGCCCCTCTTACAATGTTTCCCCCGGGTCGTATCTACCAGTCGTGCGAATAGCAGCCGATGATGCTCCTCTCGTCCATTGTATGAAATGGGGACTCATTCCATCTTTCACTAACAAAAGTGATAAGCCTGATCACTACCGCATGGTAATCCCTTCTCTTCTCTTTATTCCCTACCTTTTCTCCTCTGACATCCCCCCACCCTAATCTTGGATTAAAAGCTTTTTCATTTTCATATGAAACCAACACACATGTTTAACATGCTTTTCTGCTGCCTTTTGATGTCTTTATCATGCGGAAGTCCGCTCTCTATTTTTCTTGATGCTGGCCTGTCATGATTAACTATACTCATGAATGTAACGTGTCTCGGGTTCAATTCCTGGCAACGCCCATTTGGCTTAAAATCCCATAAATGAACTGGGTATCGCATCCGTGCGGGCTTGAGTGGTGTGATGCTCCTTAGAGTTTCTCCCACCCCAAAGGGGTGGGTTATCTGGATTTCCAAAAAAAAAAAAAAAAAAATTATACCCATGAGTGACTCACTTGAGTTGGTTGATTTTCACTTACATCTGTCCCAGATATGTACTTGTATTATCCATAGCTTACTTTCTGTTTCTTTTTATGTGCTTTCTTTTTCATTACTCCAACTGATTCTTATATCTCCTATTCTCTTGACAAAGAATATCTATGAAAATTTCAGTTCAATGCACGGGCTGAGACACTGCATGAAAAACCTTCATTTAGTCGTATTCTCCGCAAAAACCGATGCCTTGTGGTTGTAGATGGGTATGTGTTATTGTTTCTTTATCGAATCATTACATTCAACGTGTGTGTGTGTGTGGCACTCTTGTTTTTTCGATTTTCTTCATTCAATCTCTGCGTATGACCTATTAACATGGTGTCCAACACAAAATCATTCACAAAAGCATAAGGTAAACAATATTTTGTTCAGTCCATCCACACAGCATAACCCATTATCATGCACACTGATTATTTTGTTACTTGATTGTTCTCAAAAAACAATATATATATATACAAATTGTATACCTGAACTGTTGACCAACTCCATCCCTAATATGTTGTTACTTATCACTCTAGCCTAGTTTTGAGGCACAGAGAACACTTTGTTTGTACACCTTTTTTTATATGTTTCAGCAAACTGTTTCTGTGATGATGATGAACTCATTAAAATTGAAACTATATTACAATGCCTTCTCTCACTTTTTTTTTGCTTTTGAGTAAAGGCGATGTATTATAGGATAAAATGAGTGAATACATCTCTAACAAAAAAACAGCAAAACAAGAGGCTGGAGCTCAGATATAAAACTAAATTACAAACTGGGGTAAGACTGAAGAAGCAGCATCATTAGTGAGGAAACAAAATTTTGCTCACACGACAGGAACAATAGAAAAAAGCAGTTGGTGAGGGCTGGGCGGATTTAAGATCCATATCTCCTAAAAAGAAAAGCAGTCGTTATTACCATCTGTAGCAGATATTTTCTTAATCAATCCCTGCTGAATCTTAGTCTGAGCCACAATTTAGTTGCTGGTCTGAACTAGATCCAAAGGATCGTCTTTGAAAAGGCGACATTTCTTGCATGCAAGTTCAATAATTAGAGGCTGAAAAGGACAAGTTTGTAATAGCAAGTAATTCCATTCAGTTTATACTAATCTTGAGCCAAGTTAGCGGCCTTTCCCAGTGTTTGGGAGTATGGAAATTAGCGTCTGAAAAACTGACTTTGTCACTTCAGAAGAGAAAGCACAATGGGAAAAAGTGATTTCTATCTCCGCTGCTGTTTGACACTAGCAATAATGTTTATTAGTGTTGCACCATGCATTTACTTCATATTCAAATTTTGAAGCTCATTCTTACTTTTGTTTTTTGGTTTTGTAAAGATTCTATGAGTGGTGGAAAGGATCTTCCCGAAAACAACCTTACTACATTCATTTCAAAGACGATCGCCCTCTTGTGCTTGCTGCTCTTTTTGATACTTGGAGAAATGCAGAAGGTGCAAGGGAAAATACATTTTTATTTTAGGTTTTTCTTGTGCTGATTGGATAGATGATTTCTCTGGGTGTTCGTGGTTTTTTGTACCTTATTATGTGTGTATTTTATGGAGTTGGTTTTCACAAAGTACGTAACAATACAGCTTTCACATTTTTAATGATGAACAGGTGGATAAAATAGCATGCTGACACCTTACTGTACGTTTATTTCGTTGATTGTTTGTAGGTGAGATTTTTCAGACATTCACCATTGTGACCACATCTTCCTCACCAGCACTCCAGTGGCTTCATGGTATGTAATCCTCAACTTTTGCTCATTTCTCGTTTATTACTGCTTCAATCCTAATCTGCATCTTTGAACCATATTTTTTGTATTGGTCTTCAATAGATAGGATGCCTGTCATACTGGGTAATAAGGCATCAACCCATGCATGGCTGAATGAATCCTCAAATTGCAATCTCGACATGCTGCTGAAACCATATGAAGAACGAGATCTGGTAAGACTATTTAGAAATAGGACAGACATTTACATGTTTCATTCTCATTACTTGAAATGGGGCAGGCAAGAAAGTTAGACCTCGTCATGGGTCTCAAAAGTCTTTCTAATATGAATAATCCAGTGTCTGACTGATCATTGGTTACAGGTGTGGTACCCTGTGACACCTGCAATGGGCAAGCCTTCTTTTGATGGGCCAGAGTGCATCAAAGAGGTTTTTTAATATGCCTTTATCCATATTATTCGGTTGAGTAGGGGCAGAGTAAAATATTTACTCTCTTGCATAGTCTGAGTATCCATACCATATTTCAATTATAAAATCGAACATGAGCATGCACGTACACTTTTTCATTTATGTATTTTGTTATTAATTTTATTTTTACAATTTATGCCTTGCAGAACTTCCTCAGCTAAATGTAAACGAGTGTAATTCAGAGAGATACTTGGCAAGCGATGTATACATTGTTTACTGTATATTGCGATGCCTGAGTAATTGTTAATCCACCATAGGTCTCCAGGCAGCTACTAATTTTCAGATATATTATGTCACTTTTTTTTCGGTTCTGTTAAGTAGTGACAGCAAAAACCTTACATGCTGCATCTTTCAATGCAGGTACCACTTAAGGCAGAAACGAAACAGATCTCGAGTTTTTTCACAAAAAAGCCTGCAAAAAGTCAAATTGAAAACATTAAAGATGGAAAGTCCAGCAGCGACTGCGCCAACATAGATACTATATCCTCTGTGAAGGAAGAATCCACCATTGGATCAAGGTCACCAGATGATTCTGCCTCCTTGAGTTGGCCAAACATGAAAAAAGAGACTGAAGAAACTGACAACAAAGTAAAATGTGAACTTTATGCCACAGGTGGGGATGATTCAGCAATTGTTCCTCCCGTTGTGCAACAGGAAGAGTGCATTTCATCAGTTAAACGTGGGCGCACGGACGTATCAGCTACCTCAAAAATGACGCTTGAGAAGTTTGATGAGATCTACGCAATTCCAGGGAAGAAAAGGGGGAAAGTTATGAAATCGAGTAACAAGCAACCCACGTTGATGTGTTATTTTAGGAAAAGCCAGGATTAGTGCGCCCTTGATTGCTAGTTTGGGAAATGTTGGCATGTATCCTCAGGCTGAAAAGCCACCTTTACTGTGTTAGGTTTGACTTTAAACTAAACAATTTAGTTTATTCAGGTGTAGAAGGGAACGAGGTATCATCTCCTTGTTGGTTGTTACCATGTATCTTTTTTAGGATTTTATATCTACTAGTTTTTGTGGTAACTGTAATCATCTCAGAAGATAGGAGAGTTAAGTAGTTTTTAAGATAGAGTTAGCTGAATTATTCTTGCTTTTGTATATGTTTTCTATTACGTAATTACTTATTTCATAGTTCAAAATTGATGGTAAACCATTTAGTATTCAAAAACCTGGATACAAGTGTATAGGATCTCATGAAGAATGATAAACTATTCGTTCAATCCGTGGCGGGGAGTGGTCAGGGAAAGTGGAGGCAACTGTTTTAAGTTTTTCACTTTTAAATTCGGCTTAAATTTTAATTTGAATCTGTATTCAGTAAAGTCAAGGCGGAAAAGAGCCTTAAAAATAGGATGGTTATAGTTGGAAAGTGACTCGATCATAACTAAGTTTGACATATTGCATACAATGAAATGAATGAGACAGTTAAAAAATAATGAGGCATCCTTGATACCTCTTGTTATTGAATCACTACTGATGGTAGTTGGTCTTAGAGAAATTTAGCCCCATCATAGTGCGTCTCAAGATGCCCGCTAAATCCTCTTTGAATAAGACGGGTTTCCAGTTACTTCTTGTTCGCACAAGCAGAAGAACCACCTCGAATGCTTCTTTAATCTCTGACTCGCAGACAACGAACATAGGAAAGCATAAAGCAATAGCAGAGAAAACAATGGAGGAAATTATTGACATAACAACCTGAACTCCCTTTGCTCGAGCTGCACTTCTGACATGGATAGAACCGCTGGGATGGATAACGGGTTTCTGTAGAAAGGACTGAAAAAAAGAAACGAGCTAGACTCTAAAAAGCCCAATAGCAGGCTAGGTTGTTCTTTTGTGGAGTGGGATGCAAAAATAAATGGTCCAGCTCCAACGACACCTTGTCCGGCGGGCAGGGGGTGGTGGTGCGCGTGTGTGGTCCACTTATTCTTTCCGTCTAAAAAAAACGACTAGGTTTTGAGCTTATAGTTCTTCAATTCTTTTCCATCGCTGGGCAAATTCTTCATTCACTGATTCAATTACATTCTTCCTTTCCTTTCCTCTCAATTTTTGTTTAGCAATCTTTTGACCGATGTGACAATTTTCTGATTCGTTTCCTTCATAAGTGTTATCCTCAATATTATGGATTGATGATGAGGTATAGATCCAGAATCACTTGTCTTTATCTTTTTTAATGCATTTTGTGCTCCAATCTGAGTGGCTCATTTTGGTTCATCCTTCACCATTTCCCACATATGCGTATATCAAAACTCTCTCGTCTTATGTGCATTTTTCCAAACAAATCGCCCTGCCTCTATTATCTTACCTCCTTTATGATGATCAGACACAATTTAATTATAAAAAACCATTAAATTCATTTACATGTGCCATCGTGTAGTAATGCGACTTAATTTGAGATTCTTCTCATTCAATTTTCATTTTGCTATACGTATTAAAGTATCCCGCCACACGAGTCCAAAAGCTACCTCTAGTTTGAGAATTCCTCACAACATAATCTTTACTTATTGTGAGCTACGAGCTTATGAGCATCTCCTCCTCCTCAGCGCTCCACTTGATAGGACAACTATTCTTTTATAGTTGTGTGACACTGTGTGGAGCCTTATTTTCAACCACTGACACATGCTCGAAATTTGCTTCTGTTGGTTGGCTAGGACTTGGCACAATGAAAGAATGCGACATGATATTTTATCCATAACCATCATAATAACCCAGACTGAATGGATATGAAGAATTAGGAAAAAAATGGATACGAAAAGGGTTGGTAATTGGAAGAATTTATGAATTGAGGATCTTGAAGAGCAGGAGGGGTAGGTGGAAATTGGCTGGAAGTAGGAGGAATTTGAGGAATTTGTGAATTTGAATTGGGTGGAGGTCGGCAATTACCAAAGTTTGAATTTTTTAAAAAATAAATAAATAATCTTCTAAATGGTTGATCACTCATTTGAAAAATAATTGAGCTACAAAAATTTTATATTTTTTGAGATGGATTGAAATTGATTGTATGACTATTTTAAAGTTGTCATTATTTATAGTTGAAAAATAATTTTTTTATTAATATTTTTTATTATAGTACATATATCTGTTTATTTGTAAACGGTAACTTCATTAAATTTTTATATTGTTCAAATGGCTAGTTGAGAATTTAATTCGTGACTGTATGTTTAAAAATGGATCTCTAATCACATTTGAAAGTTTGAAGCGTGATCAACATTTAATCTTCAATTACATTTGAATAATCACGCTTCAAACTTAAAAAATGTGATTAAAGATCCATCTTTAATCATGTTTGAAAGAATGAAATGTGATTAAAGTTTTTCACGAAACTCTTCGTGCAAACGAAGTTGCATAGTGGCAGAAGACCACAAACAACTTTTCACATCAATACAAACCGTTTCGCACTCTGACACGAAGCTCTTCAAAAAGCTTCGATCTTTAATCACGTTTGGAAGGATGAAACATTATTAAAAAACTTTTATGAACCACTTTGTTCAAACGAAACTAGATCATGGCAAAAGACTACAAACTACCTCCCACATCAATATAAACTGCTTCGTACTCTGACACGAAACACTTCAAATATTTTTAATGTGAATATCGTTAGTAGTAAATTGTGAACTGAATATAATGATAGCATTTTTGTTAATTCACAAACTACTAGGACCTGCCTATATATATATATATTAAAATTATGTAGCCATGAGTGCGTCTCTATCTTGTTAGGGTTTTTGTCGAAGGCCGCAAACAAAATCCGATCGTCCTTCCGTCGAGCAGGTCAGTGGGACTCATGCATCATATTTCTTCCCAATTTTTTGTGGCCTCCTTTTTTGCACCTGAAATTTCGCCTATTGAAAGTAGAATTCCGATCTCGTCGCCACTCGACTCAGCGTGATCAATCGCCTGCTGCAATCGTCAGCTATATTTGTGTCGTGAATCGCGTCAGTTTGGATTTTCTACTGAAATCTGCGCATGTGCTCGGCATTTGGATGGTGGAGATAGTGTTGGTTTGGATGTATGAAGTAACTGATAATGATGAAATTCAATTTTAGTTTTTAGTTGTTTGGAGGCTGATTGATGTCTTCGTAGGTTTAATAGATTGCTGCTGGTATCTTCATTGGTCAGATGATTGAATTTGATTCAAGTGTAGCATTTTCTGTGCATTTAGATTTCGAGGCATGCCTAGCTTATAATGCTGATGTATGTGGTTATATTGTGTTGGGCGATGATACGTTCTGTTAATGTTAGACATTTCTGTGTTCAACTTTGAGCAATTGGATGACTAAAATGCAGTGGGTATTCAGGAAGTTGTACGCTAAATATTTCACTTAATTTTGTAGATGCTGTTGTCTGAACTTGTGACACCAGAATTGTGCATTCACATTTCTTGGGAGATGATGAACGGCTTTTTTATTTCATATTTAAGCAGTTGGCCTAGAATTGATTGAGAAACCATGTTTGCATGGTAATTTACCATCCATATGTATGTTTGGAACTAATTCTCATGCTCTTCTATGTCATATAGTGCTGAACTTATTTGTTCAACATGTCAACGTTTGCGAAACCAGAGAATGCTTTGAAGCGTGCAGAAGGTAAATCTTCTATACGTTTTATTTTTTTATTAAATCTGGTTCTCTGTTATTGCATTGTAACATTTTCCCCTGCCGACTTGCTAATAGCGGCTTAGCAATAAGTATAGGCATATCTTTATGAAGCTTTCTTTTTGTTTACTTCTTCTCACTTCCTGGTATAACAAATGCCTGATAACTTCGCATCCTATTTCTCAGACTTAACTTTATTGTACCTTCAAATGTTAGGGTTTCAGTCTCCATGTGTAAACTTAGACTTAAAAAACTGTGTTGCAATGCGGATTGTGGAATGTTGTATATGTTCCTGTGCTATTATACCAAAGAAATATGTTTATGGATGGATCAGTTAGTCGTGGCCTTATTGGTTGTTACTGAAATTTTTGGTTTTGATAATTGCAGAGTTGATCAATGTCGGACAGAAGCAGGATGCATTGCAAGCTCTCCATGATCTTATCACCTCTAAAAGGCACAGAAATTGGCAGAAAACACTTGAAAAGATTATGTTCAAGTATGTTGAACTGTGTGTCGAAATGAGGAAGGGTAGGTATGCCAAGGATGGATTGATCCAATATCGAATTGTCTGTCAGCAAGTAAATGTAACTTCTTTGGAGGAGGTAATCAAGCATTTCATGCATCTATCAACTGAGAAAGCGGAGCAGGCACGCAGTCAAGCTCAAGCATTGGAAGAAGCCTTGGATGTGGATGATCTTGAGGCGGACAAAAGACCGGAAGATCTGATGCTGAGTTACGTCAGCGGAGAAAAGGGTAAAGACAGGTCGGACCGGGAGCTTGTAACCCCTTGGTTCAAGTTCTTATGGGAAACTTACAGAACAGTGCTGGAGATACTGCGTAATAATTCAAAACTGGAGGCACTTTATGCGGTAATTTCCAAGAATTAGGCAATTCTTATATAATGTGACAGTTGATGAGTTTTCTCGTTCTCATTCTTTTGGATTTTCATTTGTGTTTGATTAGCATCTGGTTTACAAGTTATCCTGGGAAGCAGAAGATAAGTTAGAATTGTGGTTACAACATTTGGAAAGTTGCATGTTTGACATCCTTAGAGAAGATAAGAAGAGCAGTTGTCATACATTTGATGCTCTTCATACTTGTGATGCTCTTTGCTAAGTCATGTACGTCTTTGTTGTATGCAGATGACAGCCCACCGAGCTTTTCAGTTTTGCAAGCAGTATAAGAGAACAACTGAGTTCCGCCGGTTGTGTGAAATCATCAGAAATCACCTTGTGAATTTGAATAAATACAAAGATCAGAGAGACCGGCCTGATCTATCTGCTCCTGAGAGTCTGCAGCTCTATCTCGATACAAGAATGGAGCAGCTCAAAATTGCTACTGAACTTGAACTATGGCAGGTCTATATGCCAAACCTATGCCTTTATCAGCTTTAAATATGCCCTTCTGTTTCCAATTAGCAGCTTGGTTTGTAAGTCATATCATTTAGTATTCTTAGCTGAAATACATAATGCAACTCTTTATATCTTCATTTGGTTGTGAGATGTCTAATATTCAACTGTTGCTTCATTATTATTTGTTCTCTCTTAAAGTGTGAAAGACTGCATTAGAGCTGTGTTCACATTTTTGGTTCTTGTATTGCCAATGACTTCTTCTTTTTGTTCCTACAGGAAGCATTTCGCTCAGTCGAAGATATTCACGGTCTGATGTGTATGGTCAAGAAAACTCCAAAACCCTCACTGATGGTGGTCTATTATGCTAAGCTGACTGAGATATTTTGGATATCATCCAGTCACTTGTACCATGCTTATGCATGGCTGAAGCTTTTCACTCTGCAGAAGAATTTTAATAAAAACTTAAGCCAGAAGGATTTGCAGTTGATAGCTTCATCAGTTGTGTTAGCAGCTCTTTCTGTGACTCCTTATGACAAAACTCATGGCGCCTCCCATATGGAACTAGAGAATGAAAAAGAGAGAAATCTTAGGATGACAAATCTTATTGGATTCAACCTTGACCCTAAGTCTGATGGCAGAGAAGTGGTAAAACATAATGTTTGCTTGTATAATCAAAGCTAGATATCAAAACATAATTTTAATTGAGTTCTTTTTATCTTTTTGCAGCTGTCGAGGTCATCTCTTATTTCAGAACTGGTAAGTCTTCAGTTCCGCATCTCAAATTTTATTTGTTCTCATTTCACTAGTGGTTTCAATTTCTAGGAGTAATTTTTTAATGAAGATATCGAATGTTTCTTAGTCAGTGATGTTTCCATATAGTAATCTCCTTTATACACTACTTCATCAATACTGTAGTTCCAGCAAAACCCATATGAGATCACGCCTCATATGCCACTATTCGTGCAGGTTTCTAAGGGAGTTATGAATTGTGTGACGCAAGAAGTTAAAGACCTCTACAACCTCTTGGAGCATGAGTTCCTTCCTTTGGATCTTGCTTCAAAAGTCCAGCCAATACTGACCCGGATTTCAAAAGTCGGTGGGAAGCTTGCTTCAGCTTCTTCAGTGCCTGAGATTCAACTTTCTCAGTATGTGCCTGCATTGGAAAAGCTTACCACCCTGAGGTTGCTTCAGCAGGTGATCTACCATTGCAATCTTGCGAATTACTCGTTTGTCATTTGATTTTAGATACTAAGGTATTATCTGTTTATACTGTGTTTTCCAGGTGTCACAAGTGTATCAGACCATGAAAATCCAAAGTTTGTCAAAGATGATTCCTTTTTTTGAATTCTCTGTTGTGGAGAAGATATTTGTTGATGCAGTGAGGCAGAACTTCCTATCTCTGAAAGTTGATCACATGAAAGGAGTTGTTATGTTTGGAAGTCAGGTAATTATTTCTCGATATTTCTGTTCATCTGTTCTCGACTGTTAGGGTTGTGAGAGGTACAAGGTTTTATGCATATTGTGTGTTCATTTAGTTCACATTGTCCATGATTTCATATTCCATTTTGTTTCTGGAATGTATTTTATACTATACTTCTTTTTGTTTTCACCATCTGCTTGTTTGGATTTTGCTGCCATCTAATATCTTTGCCTTCTTGAGGCTTATGAAAATTTAAATTTTACTTGTGTACAGTTTAGCATGTTATCTGACGAGATTAATCTGAATTTCTGTAGGGTCTTGAAGCCGATGGTCTTAGAGATCACTTGAGCATTTTGGCTGAGTTATTGAACAAGGCAAGAACTCAGATATATCCTCCTGCAAAGAAATCTTCAAAGCTTGCTGAAATACTTCCAGTTCTTTCGGAAACTGTAGATAAAGAACACAAGAGACTTCTTGCTCGAAAGTCAATTATTGAGAAACGCAAGGAAGAACAAGAAAAGCAGCTTTTGGAAATGGTACTTTCATCTGTTAAGCATTAATTGGTTCTTTTCAACTTTCATAGTTATTAATTCCATGTGGATTTATTTTCTAAACTGAATGTGTACCTTTATTGCAGGAACGCGAGGAAGAATCAAAGAGATTGAGGCTTCAAAAACTTACTGAAGAAGCAGAGCAGAAAAGGCTTGCTGCTGAATATGAACAAAGGAAGAACCAGAGAATCCTTAAGGAAATTGAGGAAAGAGAACTCGAAGAGGCACAAGCTATGCTTCAAGAAGCTGAGAAGCGTGGAAAGAAGAAGGGAAAGAAGCCAATAATTGAGGGTGTAAGTAAAATTTATCACACCTTATAAATTTCCTTCGTATATGAAAGTGTATTTGCTGAATCTCAATGATTTGTCACAAAAACAGGAGAAGGTGACGAAGCAAAGTCTTCTAGAGCTTGCTCGGACAGAACAAATGCGGGAGAGGCAAGAAATGGAGAAAAAGCTACAAAAACTGGCAAAAACCATGGATTATCTGGAACGAGCTAAAAGGGAAGAGGAGGCTCCATTGATAGAAGGTGCTTTCCAAAGACGGCTGGTGGAAGAGAAAGTACTTCATGAGCGTGAACATCAGGTATGGTCGCTATTGTCAAAAATGATGGCACAGGAATAAGCCCTGAGCAATTACATATTGTGTTTTACTACGCAGCAAGAAGTTGAGCTTAGCAAGCTGCGGCATGAAGGAGACTTGAAGGAGAAGCATCGGCTGAGCAGGATGCTAGAAAATAAGGTAAGCAAACTTATGGGAGCGTCTTCTATTCAACCGTGATTATACATTACATGATTTACATCTACCTAACCGTGATCAAACAGTACGTCTATCCAACTGTGATTATACAGTACATTGGATTTTTTTTTCAATTTACCCTTTCTTTAAGTTTTTATTTCTAATCTACCCTCTCTTTTTCTTTATTTTCGATTCTACCCTACTTGAAGAAAACCGCAGTTGTGAACCGCGGTTTTTCCAAGGAAAACCGCAGTTTCGAACCGGTGATTTTATTACCGCGGATTGAAACTGCGGTTTTCTAGAAAAAACCACGGTTCACAACTGCAGTTTTTCTCAAGAAAACCGCAGTTTCAAACCGCGGTTTTGTTTTTAATAAAATCACCGGTTTAAAACTGCGGTTTTCTTCAAATGGGGTAGAATGGTAATTTTTAAAAAAGGTAGGGTAGAACAGATATGAAAAATTGTATAAAGGGTAATTTGAAAAAAAATCCATACATTGTTGTCCCCTTTTCAGGACTTGGTGGGGTTAAATTAGTTATTTGTTTTGCAGAACATATTCCAGGAACGGGTACTAAGTCGTCGCCAATCAGAATACAATCGAATGAGAGCAGAAGCAAGAGAGCAGCTGGAGCAATTAAAGAAGGCTCATAAAGAAGCCAGGGACGCCAAGCGGAAATTGTTGTATTACTTGAGGGGAGAAGAGGTAAGACAGAGAAGGGCACGCGAAGAAGAAGAAGCTCGGAAGCATGAAGGTAGAATAACGTCTGCTGCCTTACTTGGATAATTACTTCTGCTGCTTTTGTTATTTTTTAGCTTCTTCATGCTCTTTTATGAGGCTATCAGGCCTCGGTTGTATCTATTTTTTAATTTTACTTTCCTCATTTCCTGCTCTTCATTGTTCCTTTTCAATGATTCTTGGATTCACAGAGGAAGAGCGACGTAAAAAGGAAGAAGCTGAGCGCAGAGCTAAATTAGATGAGATAGCTGAGAAGCAAAGACAAAGGGAGAGGGAAATCGAAGAAAGAGCTAGACTTCAAAGGGAAGCATTGTTGGGGAAGGCCAGTGAGCCTAAGCACGTTGACTTTGGTGGTGCACGGCCTTCAGAGCCTCAGACAGCTGCTCCTGCAGCATCAGCAGCTGCTGCTGCAGCCCCAGCTCCCACACCTGGAAAGTATGTGCCCAAGTATCGTCGTACAGAAGGGTCATCTCAAGCTCCACCATCGGAGCCTGACAGATGGAGCTCAGGGAGAGCAGATGACCGTGGCGGAGACAGGTGGCGCAGTGATAGAGGTGGGGGTGCTAGACCAACAACATGGTCCTCATCCAGAACTCGCTGATCGTACAGGGGGATTTTTTAGGGTTTTTAAACTGTGGAAAAGGTCCTGTGGAAGTTTTGGTTTGTATGGGAGTTATTTTTCATTATATTTTTGTGGTAATGCAAAATGGTAAGCAGGAAACAACTCTATGCTTTTGTTTATGGGCATCATGGAAACCTTAACAAAATTCAGATTTGAGTTTTTCATCCGAATGCCCCCTATGGAATTTTTATTTAGCTATTTTCCGTACAAAATTTTTCCAAATGGCATCATTTTTAATAGTTTATATATGTTATTGACAATGCGTACAACAACGAGTTTGAAATCGGATTTGAATTAAGCCCAAAAATGGCGGAAGATGGCATAGTCTCTAAATCGAGTTTGAAATTGAGTTTGGATTAAGTACAAAAACTGTGGCTGAAGATGGCATAGCCTCTGAACCGAGTTTGAAATCAAGTTTGGTTTAAGCCCAAAAACTGTGGCTGAAGATGGCATAGCCTCTGAACAATTAAGCATAATCGAACCGCAGATTGAAGCCTCAGTTCAGCTCCAACCGCTTAAGCACAATCGAACCGCAGAATGAAACTTCAGTTCGGCTCCAACTGCTATTTGAAACAACGGTCATTGTTTTATGTTTTGTGAATTTTCGGTTTTATTTGAAGTTGTTTTACTCACCATTGTTTGAAAATTAGATCATTTTGTACAAAAACATTTGAAAGTAATAAATAAGAAACATTTGAATTCAGTAAGAAACAATTTAGTTGTAATAAACATTTGCAAAGTAACAATCTAGTATGACAATAAAAAAAGAATGTTTAAGTTGTAATATTTGGGAGTTTTTCAAGTCTCTAGTCACTACGTACGAGGAGTCAAAGTGCTCTTAGTAACTCTAACGTGCTTTGATTGACGTGGTGCTTGTTGGATATCTTCCTGCTACCTCTGATGGACCCAGACCCTGATCTCCATCATTATGGAACTCTGTGTTTGAATCAGTCTCTACAGACGGTGGTGACAAATCTAAAAATTGAAAATAAGAATGTTAATAGCATATATTTTGGTGTACAAACATGAATACTTATATAATTGATAAGTACCCACAGGTAGTCTGATTGTCTCTAGGTCGATCATCGTTGAGCAGCTTCATTAGCACCCTTCAACTCGCTATGGTAGGTGTGAAAAAAAGTGTACGATCCTCTTTACATGTCAGCTAGTATCACTAATGAAGACCTCTGTAGCAGCCTTACAGCTGTGCAGTAATGTTCAAACCTACAAATGCATGAAATAATAAAATTATGAATATATCACAAAAGTTAAAGAACAAGTTGATTGCATAATTATATTATTCACCTTTGTAGGTTTGTGCTTTGGGCATATATTCGTCTTCCGTCATGTACAAAAGAAGCACAAATTTTTGTTGAAGGTGTTCAACGCTTTTATGGTTGAGATTGACACCACTAGCAGATGATGATTGACTTTTGATGTGTTCTGATTTTAAGCTTAGATGTGATTGGAACTGATGTGCATAAGCTAAACAAAACCAGAAGTGTAAATGGACTTGTTGTGTAGGCACCGTTCGTGACTCACCGGTTTAAAAATTAAAAAAATTATATTTTCAAAAGAACTTAAGAATGAGTTTTTAGGTAGAAAATGCTTTCTGAAGTCTCACATAATAGCAAAAAATAATATAATCAACGGTGCTTGTGCACCAAAATCATCTTTAGTACCGTAAAAAGACGATGATTATTTATAAAAGCATCGTCTAAAGAATCAAAGTTATGAGTGTATTTTTGGATAAAAAGCATCGGTATTATGTACAACTTACGACGATATTTATTTACTAATAGCGCGGTCTATTATGAAACTCAAGACGTCGCGTTTTTAGTGCAAGTGTCGCTTAATGTTTGATTTTAAATGACGCATGTGACCCTTGACTTACTACAGCAGTAGATTAGACAACACTTTCAAAACGCCGTCATATGCATCAGATAAGCGCGGTCGTAATGTTCATCTGTAGCAGTGGGGGATTTAGCTTTAGACACAGTTGTTCCCCAACCCGATCTTTCTCCATCTCTCCGATGAGTATTCGATAATTTTTTGAGGAGGTGCGTTGTGAATCAACTGTGAGGGGGAGGACTGTGGCGGGGATTTGGGCTTGAATCGTCTCGGTCAATCGTCAATCGAGTGCAAGCCTCATGCTCAATAACATAATTGCAGTTGGATATATCATTTGATTTCCAATGGATGGATGTCACCTGAATATGTTCATGATTTTTTTATAGCAGGCCAATGATTCTGAAGCTGAAGGAATGGATTCCATCTTTCAAAATTTCTACAACCTTCGCAGAAAAAATCATTGTATGAGTTAAACTACCTAGGCTAGATCCCATGTTCTGGAATGAATAAGCTTTAACCTTTATTGGAAGCATAATCGGCAGACCCATATGCACATTTATGCTCTCAACTTAATAAGAGAAAAAAAAACTCAAACGGGGCTCTGAACTATCACCGCTTACTCAATTGTTGTCAGAACTATCACGATTTCTAAAAAAAATGCGATGCAAAAAGAATTGGACTGATTTTCTAAAATAAAATTTACCATTACATTTCTAAACTAATATTATTGTAAGACTTACATTTGTGTGCAAAAATTACGTCGTTTGGTTATCAAAATAAATCATATCGTTTTGTGCACATAAAGAAAACGACGTCTTTTGATAACCAAAAGACGTAATTTTCACACATAAATCTAAGTCTTATAATAATATTAATTTTGGAATGTAATAGTGAATATTATTTTAAAAATCAGTACAATTTTTTTTCATCGCACCCTTTTGAAAATCGTGGTAGTTCTGACCACAATTGAGTAAGCGGTGATAGTTCAGAGTTCCTTTTGTGTTTTTTTCCCTAAAAAGAAAAATTGAACTTTGCGAGACTATGTGTAGAAGTGTCCCCAAAGGCCGAATCAATCTCGTTGGTAGAAAAATTAGGATCTAACGACAAGATGTTTACATAATTTATCATAGTTCAAGTATGCGAGGACTACCAGATATTTGCGCATGGTAAATAAAATTGTCCAAAGAAACTAAAAGCTCATACAGAATGGAAACAAAAAAAAATGTGGATGCTAAAGAACAAAGGTGAAGATAAAAGAGAAGAAATCCATGGAGATCAAGTCGAGATGTTGCTGAAAATATTCTGAGGAAAGGGGGAGAAAAGGGCTGAAGAGAAGGTGCACACTTGCCAAGAGATAAGCATAGCCCCTCATATCTCCTCAAAAAAAATCTGGTGCAATGAGAAAATTGATACACCAGAAACACCAAAGAATATTGGGTCAGTATATATCACCCAAGGGGGGAGTTTGGCTGGCAAAACTAATAAGAGCTCGAGATATAAAATTAAGGAACAAAGCAGGCAGAAAAATTATAGAAAATGAAAATTTTGAGGCAGTCATACAGAGTTTATTCCAACCTCACATCTATGATTCCAGCAAAACATGCAGTGAACACATCAAAGCCTATAATAAAAAGAGTAGTCTACAGTCCTCCACCAAAAAGAGCACTCATCTTTAAATGTTTAAATTTATTTTTTAGAATGTTAGTGGGATGAATAACAAGGTATATATCAACAAAGGATAAAAAAAATTCATTAGTTTGCATGATTATTCTAGGAAAATTGCACATAACTTTCTCCTTACTCAAATGGTTATTCTATGAAAATTCTGAAGCCTGCTTGTGCATTAAAAATTGATTTAAGAAAGACTTATGATTTGGTGGATTAGAATTTTATTTTCAAATGGTTAATCTTGTTATAATCCCCTTTGAGGTTCATATATTAGGTTGAAATAATGATATCTTTTGATTTTTTTTATCTCTATAGAGATAAATGACAACCTATGTGTGACTTATTCCCTAGTGTGAGAGGGTTGAGATAAGGGGATCTCATCTCCCCTTATCTTTGTACAAGTCATGGAGTTCCTAAGTAGGCTACTACTCAAAATGAGAGCTAATAAAGACTTTGAGTTCCATTCTAAGGGCGAAAAACTAATAATTGGCTCGTGTTATGATGATGTCTGTTTTGCATAAGCGGATATATTATCTATGATCCAAATAAAAATTGTTCTGAAAAAGTTCTCTAACGCAATAATACTGTGCAAATTTTGAGAAATCTCAATTATTTATCGCAAGGGTATCGCAAGCCACCAAAGAGAGGTTAATTCATTGCTTTTATGAGCTTTCTCTGAGTGAGTATTACTTGTTACTTTCTAGATGTCCCCCTAACGTTCAAGAGATTTTAGGGGTCAAAGATTTCTAAGCATGTGACAAGTGCAATATTAAGTAGAATACAGTCTCATTGATATATACAGGAAGACTGATTTTAACTAAATCTGTATTATCTATCATGGCTAATTATAGAGAAAGAATATTTGTCTTTCCTAAAATTGTGACCAAGGAAATTGTGAAAATTTCAACAACAAAAAAAACCTTATAGCATGGGATAGAATTTTCCAATCAACAAAACAAGGGGGCTTGGAGATCAATGATTTTGTACTAAGCAATACAGCAATGCTCTTGAGTCTAGTATGAGACATTCTTCTTATGAAAGAATCACTTTGGATAAGGTAAATCACAAGAAAGCTAGTCAACTAAATTTAGAAAATTTCAGGTATCATTTCAATATCAAATTGTCTTTTATATTCAACCTCCTATTGCAAACCAGTAAAAAGATAAAGTTATATTTTGCAATAGAAAATTTATTCCAATAAAGATTTACATAATCAAATTGAGAAATGAGTTGGTTTTGTGCCAAAAAATGATATGTGGAGGTAGTAGGGAAAGATAAAAATTGAATCACTTATTCTTTGTTTGTCTTGTAACATGTGCACTCTTCATGTACTTAATGGGCATAGTGAGCAATCAAAGAGTTAGTGATTCACTGCCTATAGTGCTGAACTACTCTACATCCATCCTTGCAAAATTTTAAATTTTCTTTTGTTTTTTAGTCTTAGTTTCTTATTTAATTTGTAAATTAGTTAGTATATTTAATAATTACAATAAAATCGTTAAAAAACTATCTCATCTCAGCAATTTTTTTCTACTTTGTCCATAATGAAACAACTTACTAAGTTCAATGACATAAGACCAACTGAACTAATCTTATTTTACATGGGTTAAAGTTGAAATAGGCTTGACATATATTGAGGTAAAATTACCAATAAAGTATTGATCTAGTGGCTAAAGGTGTGTGCGACTTCCGAGTTTTTGTGGTACCGCATTTAAGTTTTAATACGTTGGAAAGTAAGAGCGTCACAATCAAAATGGAAGGGGTGTGCGGCCCCTGACCACCGCAAGAAAAATAAAGGTAAAATTGCATTCAATGCGAGTCAAGCTATGTTTAAAATGATGGAGGAATGTGATGAATATGGTAGTGTGGTGGTTATGTGATGAATTGTTATCCTCAAAAGCACATAATCAAATATTAGTGACAACACCTATTAAAAATGAAGGAATTGAACGTAGGTGGTGAAGTTTTTCATTTTGGTGGTATCAGGAGGTTTTGAAGACGAGGAAATTAATGATGATTGAGGAGTGGGAGATAGTTGCATTTTGATTTTCAATCCTACTCACTTCATTTTACGAAACCGGCCTAGAATAAAGTTAACAAAATGAACTTAGCAGCAATTCTAATTTTCCGTTCTGCTTATTGTGAGCATGTAAATTAGTTGTATTCATATTCAAAAATAAACTGATTAAATGAAGGAGTTCAATTATATTTGATGATCAATTTGGAACTTAAATTGGTGATAAATTTGAAGATGCGAGACAAAGTCAGTTGATATGCTCAACACCTCGCTCAGTTGCAAGAGTCTAGTTAATCTCGACAAGTGAGAGTTCATGCGAATCTAACTAGCTGATATGGACTTAAACCACTTGATTTGGCTCAATATTCTCTCAATTACGAGGACTTTGTTAATCTCAACAAGTGGCTAATTAGCCCATATGATTTACTCAACACATTCACTCGTGAGAGATTTGTTAATCTCAGTAAGTGGGGGCTCGAGCAGACCTAGTTAATCAAGTCACATATTCTATAGGTAGAATAAAAAACTGCTATGATATCATACAGATTTTACATTCAAAATTAATTTACAAAAAATTAAAAAAAAACAGCTATATTTAAAAATTAGCGTAGAATTCAAATCGGACACAGTGAAATTTAAACCATTTCACATGCTAAATAGAACATTCAGACGACCACAACATCACACAAGGCTATATGACACTAGTTGTTTGGTTCATTTTAGAATAGGACTTGTCCGATTTTATTTTAATTTGATTCAATAATCAAATCAACTAATTTGACTTGCTTTGTTTAAAATAGAAAAATAATTTTAGATTACAAAACATAAACAAAATAAAAAAAATGTACAATGAAATAATTTTGTTTAAGAAATGAATTACATTTTATAATTTTCAATCATAGATTTTATTTAAAAATTTAATAAATATACAAGAATAAAAAAAATTACATATTTAATTTCAGTTTCCCCCTAAAATATCCTAAAATTTAAAAAGGATAAAAACAAAAAGGAACCCTGAACTATCACGATTTCCAAATTTCAGTTAATTTTTTTTTCTATTGCATCTTTTTAAAAATTGTGATAGTTTGGATCGCAATTGAATAAGTGGTGATAATTTAGAACTTATTTCAAAAAAATTTTCCATTTAGAAAAAAATGTGAAGGGGATGAGCGATGAACCAGGAACCGTAGAATTCCAAATAATATATTGTTGAATGAATGATTCATTGTATTCCAACCCGACCCGGTGAAGCCGAAATGAGCCTAAAACCCTTGTTGTCCCCCATCACCAAATCAAACTGAAAAAATGAGCTGGGTTGCAGCCAGACTCGCTGCTCATCTCCGACTCGCTCCTCGAACGGGATTCGCCTCATCCACGGGTACTGCTACTCGTTTCCGGTCTCTTACTTTCATTCTCATCTTCAAATAAATTTGCTTTTAAAAAATTAGGGTTTAGCAGGTGTTGGAGGAGTTTATCAATCAATCAAGCAACCATCAGTTGCCAATTTTTGTTATTCAAACTTACTCTAAGATTTCGATTGAGGGTCTTGGAGATTTGAAGTTTTGATTTATTTGATAGTAGGTGTGCAGAGAATATTGAGTTCACACTACTCGACGCATGATTTTGATGGATGGAATGAGTCGGAAGCTAAGGAAAGTTTTGGAGAAGCACCGGTTGGGGATGATGATGATGCCGAAGATAATCTTTTCGGTGACAAGTCTGAAGTAGCACCCCAAAGCGTCGATCCCAGTCGGGGCTGGGGTCATCGGGGTGTGCACAGGGTATTTTCAGCACCAAATAACATTCTTAAACCACAAAAAGCATGCGATTCCGTTATTTTGTTTTTATTAATACTGGGGTATACTTTCGCTTGTTTATATGCAACTTCTGCACTGATGATTGAGGGGAAAAAGAAAGTGATGGAGGGCTGTGGTTTGATTTATTTTTCCAATGAATGTCATGAAATTGTTATGTTTCGGTTGTCGTTTAAATAATTTTTCCATTACATTTTTCACGGGAATAAAATCCTGTACTTTATTTTTATTTTTTTTTAATTTATTTCATCCCTCATAATTTCAAGACCTGAATGTGGCCTTAAGGCTGTGTTTTGTTCAGAGAAAATGGGAGGGAAATGAAAGTTAGAGGAAAAATTAAAGGAATTCTTGTTTGATCAACGATGAAATCTTGAGGGGAAAAATTGTATGGAAATAGGATGAAAAGTTGTGGTTCATCATCATATGAAACAACACTTTTCTTGATATTTTTCTGTTATAACCAAACGAGAAGAAAGTCATATGGAAATCGGAGAACTTATTTTCTCTCGTTTTCCTTTCCTCACCATTTTCCCCTAACCCAACTCAGTTAAAGTGGGAAAGACAAGGAAGATAAAACTGGTGTTTGAAAACATTATGGGTGGCTCATTGGACCTGTTGGCCTGACTGGTTCTTACCTGGATTGTTCTATCCTATTTTTAATTTTATATTTAGTTCATGATATTTTTTGCCAGACAGACATTGAAATACACTAAGTAGAATCGTTGGAAGTATTGATCTGCTGCATCTGTTTTTATTAATTATATTGATTTGGAAGAACGTCTTGAGTAGCAGATGCAAATTTGTTCTCACTAAAGTTAGCGTTATCTCATCACTTCTTTTCAGATCATGAATGTTATCATTTGTGTTAGGTCCACTGAATCTGTGCAATAGTTTTTAGATGAAGTCTGGTAAAAAGATTTAGTGATGAAAATTAAGTTTTCCACTCTTGGTTATATTGTACAGGCAATTATTTGTGGCAAGATTGGTCAAGCGCCTGTCCAGAAAATATTGCGAAATGGTCGAACAGTGACTATCTTTACTGTTGGGACTGGGGGCATGTTTGACCAAAGAACCTTAGGCAATAACGACTTGCCAAAACCAGCTCAATGGCATAGAATTGCAGTGCATAGCGATGCTCTTGGTAGCTACGCAGTTCAGAAGCTTGTTAAAAAGTAAGCACAATTGCAATCGGAGTTAACACTTTACACATCTATATATCAATGCAAAATTGAAAGTGCATGATGAACCGCTTAGAGTGCATGTTATTTAGACACAATCTGCTCACAGGATGTTGGTTTTAATGCAGCTCCTCAGTTTATGTAGAGGGTGATATTGAGGTCAGAGTGTACAATGACAGCATCAATGGCGAAGTTAAAAATATTCCAGAAATTTGTGTACGAAGAGATGGTATGTCACAATGTGTTGTTTCCCTTCATTAATTTGTCCCATTCTTAAATGTGGTTGTGATACGCCACATTGGAAAACGGAGATGATCTTGTCCGAGTTGATGAATCTTCTTAGTAGTACTATATTGGTAGAATATGTGTTTGCTTTATTTATATTGTCTCAGCCCTATGTTCAAGTTCAATAGCATATTCGACAAGTGGGGTCTGGTCTAGTCAGTCTCACGTGTAAATTGATAATCTCTTGCTGTCCTCTTCAGGGAGGATACGCCTCATAAAAACTGGAGAGAGCATCAGCAACTTTTCTTTCGATGAATTGAGTAAGTTCTTCCTGTCAACATGTTTTGCAATTAATATGCTAGCTGTAAGAATGTTTGAACGAAGGGAAAAGTATAGAAACAGGGTCTATATTAACACTAGTTGCCAATTAAAGGGCGTTACTTGCTCCAATTTGTAATTATGGAGAATTTCTCATTTAGTCTCACATATGCAATTATCTGATTAGTAATTTTACCCAAAATTAACTTTTGCAATTTTCAAACCTTCCCCAGTTCTAATTCCATTTGACTATCACTATGTTTAATTTAAAAAAAAATCTTTTATTAGCACATTCAAAAAAATATGTAATTACTTTTTTGAATGCCATAAAAAGTGCCATTGAGAAAGCCTATAGAGGTGTTTTATGGAACTTTTGAGTGCCGACAAAGTGATTATATGTTTTTTAGTATGCTAGTAACAGAAATTTTAATTTTAAAAATTGTGATGGCCAAATGTAATCAGGGCCGAAGGGCAGGTTTGTAGACTGAAAAAGTTAAATTTATTTAAACTACGAATCATGTGACTATACATGTGAGGCAAAATGAGAAATGTCCAAAATTACAGATTATAGCTAGTTACGCCCTCTTATTTGCAACTGATGGTACAGACCCTGTTTCAGTACTTTTCCCCTAAAATAATAGATTAACTAAGAATAATGTTTATTTTTTGGGTGACAGGAGAGGGCTTGGCATGACTGGTACACATGGCAACCCCAAGTGCATGACTACGGATGCTTGAAGACTTTTAGAAGAAGATGCTGTTCTGGACCTAAAGTTACAAGGCCTAGACAAGTGGAGTATTATCAGTTATTACTTAATGTGCCCAAAAAAACAACCAACTCTTATATGTTGAGTGAAGAATCATCTGAGGAGATTCAGAGTAAAATAACTTGCAATATGAATATCAAATGCCAAGCTGCGAAATATTGGATTCATGTTGAAATTATCCAATTAAAAAAGCTATCTGAATAATGAGGCTTAGGTATAGAGATGAATGAATACCCTAGCAGTCACATAAGAGCAACAAATGCAAAATAGAACACATCACATGTTCACTCACATGAATCCTTGTTTTCTGTACTTGCAGATTCAAGCTGTTAGGAATCCTGGTAGAACAAAAACACCTTAAACTATATATGCGGGCAAGTTTTCCACCTCTTTGTCAGTCAGTCCAACAGCCGAGCACAACTCATAGCTCCTCCATTTCTTAACCACATTTACCACCTCTCGTATGAGGTCCGGTGGGATTGGTAGCACTGCTAGGGGTAAAAAAAATTAAAATATCAGTATTTACTGCTATGTTACTGGATACTTGTGTATGTGCTCATTTAGCATTCTGACGTCTTTTGCCTTCCATGGCATCTCTCTTTTTCCTACAAACAGTGCAGAGAAAGGGGCCTTCTAGAGGCTGGGTGGCTGATGAGAAAAGGGGGTCTGAATTGATTGACAAATCATCACTGGGTTGTTCATCCGCTTGGCAGACTGCGCATCTCAAAGGTCCTCCTGAATTTGCATCCACTGGAGTATCTTTACCCAACCTAAAATACCAGTGAGGATGAGGATATACTTATCAATTAAAATACAAGCCAAAAGTAACAACAGAAGGTGTGTTATAAGTCACTAGTTTGGGCATTAAACAATAAAGATGACCAACAGCAGGAGGAAGCTACTGATTAAAATTTACCTTTCAGCGAGCATAGCAGATCCCTCCTCAAACAATTCCTCCACGGCTCCAACAGCAGATAGTTTGTTATTTGATTGGTTAATGGATTTATGTAATTTTTTTCCAAAGATCAATGAAGTGAGCTTGTTCTGCTTCCTCCTGGGCGTGGGAGGCAAGGCAGGATAATCAGAGGGGGTTATATCAACAACCAAGCAAGTTGTGTCATCCTTGAGACCCCTTGATCGCAACGCCTCCTGAATGGTAGAGCAAGTATGATATTAGAAGTGAGTACAAAAATGGCATATACAATTAGCAGTTATAAACTTATAATGATAATTAAGAAATAGAGGACATGGCTACCTACTTACCTTGACCACTAACTTTGCAGCGAGCTCAGCAGGCAAACCACGACAAGCCTTAGACGCCTGCTCAGATGATAGAGCATCCCATATTCCATCAGAGGCAATGATAAGTCGTCCTCCAGCACTTGAAAGCTAAACACAAATGAAATCATTAACGAACACATACAAAAACAGACAAACTCACAAAGGTTTAGGGAAGATTGCCTTCTTCCACTTACCTTTACTTGCTTAACATGAGGTATGGGCACTATGAACTCTCCCACATCAGTATCACCGATAGATCTCGACAAACACAACCCACCAGGCCAACAACGGAGGGGACCAACCTGAGATGCAGCATTAACACTCAACATCAGAGATACATAAGAACAAAATGATTATTTCTTTTGAAAAGCCCTTCAGAACATGATCACAGGTCTGACTAATACCTCATTCCCACCAAATACATTGAGCCTCCCTACTTCACCGCCACTTGCAGTGACACGCTCTCTTTCTTCAACGTTCTCTTCTAGTCTGTGATCAACTGTTAATAGAGAAACGACACCCCCTTGAGTCTCCAAAATACAGCGTGAGTCACCAACAGAAGCGACAGTTATAGTCCATCCATCTATTACAACAAATGTCACCGTTGTTCCAGAAGTTTCGCCTGCAATTCATTACTTCGATGATCAAGGCAACATCAAAGGAACTGGCAGTAAATTGGTAAATGTCTTATATTGTAGGTAGATGCGTGCCTTTCTGCTGAAACTCTATGTCAGTTTTGACAAAACCTGCAACCAGCGCTCGAGGGAGAGCTTGGAGCCATTTGTCTCTAGTGCACCCATTCGGAATCGCATTGACCACATTATTCAGTAGATTTTCTTTTGCGAAAATAGCAGCAGATATGCCATTGTGCCCATCAAAGATCTACAATAAAATGAAAAAAAGTTAAAAACCCATCAGTGACAGGATCTTCCCAAAGTCAGACCATGACAAGGGTAGTTCTTTAATCTCTCAAATCAGAAGATAGTCATGGGAGCATTAGCGACAGTCAGGTGAATGAGTACCGCAAATACAGAAAATGAGGATGATGGATCCCCCGGAACCCTTTCGCAATCGAGTTTCACCAGAAAGTAGTCCTCTCCCTTTTTAGCAAGTGCAGCATTCCCATACTTAATCAACGGCTTCTCAACGGTCTCCTTCCTAATCTCAAGGCCAATCAAAGTACCAAGTGGAACAAGAGGAGCCTTCATCCTTGATATGCCAGCTTGACTCATCTTAATCTTTGTTCCAACATCTTGATTGCTGTAGTAGAAAACAAACAAACTCATCAACTAAACAGACAAAAAAGTAATACCAACTCCAAAACATAGTACCAACAGCCAATCGAACAAAGGGAAAAAGTCAAGATACCTCAAGATTACCCCTTTGACAGACATCTCTACACACAAAGTCAATCATATGTCACATTCATTCAATTTCAGACATGTATGGATAAATCCGAATGGTGGATCTACGCAATAACTCACCCAATCAACAAAACCTCCAAGTCAAGCTTTCGACAGCTCAAGCCAGCTCACAGAGAGACAATAGTAATTTAAAATGCCTGAATACACGCTCAAAATCTTAATTCGCCAATTAAAAAAAATTAAACACGCACCGAATCCAACGACTGCAGCAGCCTAAAATACAACCAAAAAATCGAAAAAAAAAATAAAATTAAAAAGATAATCTCATACGAAATCTGAAGCAAGCTGCCGCAGTGAATTGAACAAATAGGAACGAGAAATACGGAAAACAAAAATCTGCAGCCCCAAGTCTTGCAGAATCGGAATTGAGGAGAAGGGTGCAGAAAAGCAGGAATCTGAGAAAAGCGGATGAGAGACTCACCGAGGAGCAGGCAATGGCAGTGCAAGAACAGATCGAGTGAGAGAATTGAAAGATGGAATTTGTGAGCTCGGATTTGCAGCGGAGGACTCGAAACCCTACGCAATGGCAGTGATCGAAGTGAACGATGTGATGAGAGAGAGGCGGAGAACGGAGAGCGGATACGAGGACGACGACGAGAGGAGCGAGATGAGATGGGAGTGAGTGGGTGAATAAGGAGACAAAGCTTCTTCCACCAATTGACCTTTCTACCCTTGACCCACTTTATACCTTTTTCTTCTTATTCTTTTTATTGAAAGGTTTCATAGATAGTATCGATCAAATTGGGACTTTTATTTTATTTTTTTAATTCAAGATTATCACATAGTAATTATCAATATATGAAGATGATGATAAAAATCAAAATACGTGTCAAAATATTCTATCTTGTTAATTACAAACTAAATTTTAAAATAAAATAAAAGTATTTCGATAGAAGTTCGGTAAATCATGTGAGAATTGAGAACTCAAGGTAAAATTGTGTCAACACACAAGATACAAGACACAAAACGCGTCTACAAAACACAGGACACAAGACACAGAACATCATTTTGCCTCGAATTCTCAGTCACTTTTCACATGATTTACGGTTCTTAGTGAAACCCCCAAAGTATTTCATCTCACTCATGATAGAAGTCCCCTTTTTGGATGTCTTCAAATCTGATTGTTAAAACGGAAGTTTTTAGTATTAATATATTTTTCATTTTCGATAAGGAGTACTTATTGCATTACAGCAATATGTTATGTTGTGATTTTTCAACTTCTTTAGCATTTAACTCCACTGATTCTTGATAATTCAATATTTATTACTTATGATTTTAATGGATTTTTGTATATTTTCTAACTATTTACTTAGGTTTTAAGGATAAAATATTATAAAAAAATAGTGAAAATGGTGAGGAAAAAAAAAGCAAGAATGGAGCAAGGGAGAAACTAAATAGTCTTGTTGTCCCGGTCAAAGAGTCAAGAAATGTTTGTAAGGGTATTTATTTTTTTTCATTTCTTGTATGTTACTTATGGCTATGAGAAGTAAAATCTTCTTATGACTCAAATTATTAAATTTTTGACAACACGGCATAAAGTTTGTTTTTAAGTAACGTTAATGTCATACATGTTTTTTTTCCTTATTTGTATGAATGACATCATCGAAGTATAACTTAAGAGGTTTAACGCATAGTTACATCACTTACCATATAAATAAAATCCTGGAACGTATGATTGTATCAACAAATATGTGTTTATATCATAGTTATTAGAACCGGACTGGAGGTCGAACCGGTCAGGATTCCGGTTTCTGATTTTTCGGTTAAACCGGTGGTTCAAACCGGTTGGACCGCCGGTCCATATAAATGCAATTATTACTAAATATCATATTTAGTCTGTTAGTTATCCTAAAAATAATAAAATATCTTGATGGTCTATTGGTTAGAACTTCTGCATGTAAGCCCAAAGGACTGGGTTCGAATCTCAACTCAAGCATTTAAATAAAATAAACTTTTGGCTATTAATGATATGTAATTAAACCTTAATTAAGCCATCAATTACACTCAATCGGTTCAACCGGACCGATCCTGTTCACCGATTTTATAAAAAATCGGCCGATTTATCCGGTTTTTTTCGGTTCAGTATGCACCCGATATTAATTTCAATCGGACCGGTACCAGGTTCGATTCCCGGTCTAACTGGTCGAACCGGCCGGTCCGGTCCGGTTCTGATAACTATGGTTTATATAGAATTGTATCACATGTAAAAGTGATTAGGATGACTCTAAAATTAGAACGATTGTTTATGCTCAGTCATTGATCTTGAACTATGAATGAAAAAAGACATATAATATCAATTGTACACCAATTAGAGAGGTTATGAGATGAGGGCGAGATGGTAATGCGCCATTACGAACTGTCCCGACCATTTTTATGAGTTTTTCTCGACCCAAGTTGTTGAGGAAAGTGTATTTTGTCGCAGTTTTTTTTCCCTTACAAACATAACCATCGTAGCACTAAAAGAAGAATTGGTTGAATTAGGTTGCTTAAAATTAGAAGGCCAGTTGTACATAGCTTGCAACAAAATATTTGCATTAAAAAGCAATCAATTAATTAAGACAGTTAAGGAAGTAGGTGTTAAAATATTTAAATGTAATTGCAGTGCTTATCTTAAATTTGTCGAACCACATTTTCCTTATTTTGATCGGGACCTCGAAGGCCTTGATCCATGGCCCCTCTGCAGAAGTGTGAGCGGGAAAACCTCATTGTTCAACTTTGGGTCAAACCTGAAATACAAATATAAAACAGTAATATCAAAACTTCAAACACTTATCACTATAAAAATCTTTTTAGTTTTCAATATTCTAATGTTATTACAAACTATTTACACTTATCTCTAAGACCATCATTTTTAAAATAATCTCATCATCAAATATGTTGTAGTCATTTAAGTCAGCACTTTGGTCAGTAATAAATTTTTTTGTGATTTATCGGTCACTTGATTCTCAACATCACATTTCTTAGGGACCTGATTTTTTTTCTTTTACATATTCATGCACCACGCCCCGTTTTTAAGTGTCTCGTTATCATAGTGGCAGTCTTCACTCTTCTCATATTGGTTATTTAAATTTTAGTGTTTTTTCCAGTAATCACACTTTTTGTGATTTATCTACTGCTGGATACTCGTCGTAACACTATTTGATGACATGAGGTGGGATTTTGTAGACATCATTTTCTTGATACCAAGAAAATGATGTTTACGGAAAAACACCTCAAGTCAGCAAACAATGTGCTAACGAGAATCCAATAGCAGCTAAATCATAAAGAAAATTATTATTGGGAAAAGACAATTAAACTTAAATAATCAGCATAAGGGGATGAAGACTGCCACAATGAAAATGAGACACTTAAAGAAAGGTATAGTTGACAAGGATGTAAATGAAAAAATGCCTTATCTATTATTGCTGAATACTTTTTACGGTGTTGTTAAGTTATAAACACTGTACATGCATTTAGGGTTTTTAAAATGAATTAGGCTGGACGTATACATCATTTTCAGATTATAAACGCCTTACATAGTTCGTTTTAAATATTTTATAGCCATTGTATTTTACGTTAAAAAATAAAAATTCAATGTGCAAAAAAAAACTTACCGTTACAATAAGTTTATTAAAATAAATTATTTGTAAAATTTTTATTTTTGTAACTATAAATACTCAAATAATTCACACACTTCACCTCATCTATTTTATTCTTTCTCAATCTTTCAATTTCTCAATATTTAACAAAGTGGTAATTAGTTTAATATATAGATGAAAGATTTATGAAAAAAATTTATGTAAATCTTAATGTGGCATGAAACAAATCATGACACAAATTTATTTTTCAAATGTTTGGGTTGGAGATGCCTTAAAAAACTACAATCCTATCATAGTTATTAAAACCGGACCAGACTGGTTGGTTCGATCAGAAACCCGACCAGGCACAAGTCTTTTATATATATTATCGGATTGCACCCATAGTTATCAAAACTAGATCAGAGATCGAACCAGTCACGGCCCCGGTTCCCGGTTTCCCCATTGAACCAGCATTTTAAATCAGTTCGAACACCGGTTCAATACATATAGTATTTACAATATTTGAAGTTTAAGATTTTAATTGTAAATAAAAGAATAACTTTCTTAGATAACTTGTTTGGTTAAAGATGCAACCTAAAACTCATAGTGCTGGAGTTTGAGCCCGAAAATCATTAACCAAACAAGTTATCTAAGAAAGTTGTTCTTTTATTTACAATTTTAGACTTTTAAATATTATATGTCATTGAACTGACGGTTGGACTGATGAACCATCAATTCAACTGAAAAATCAAAAATCGGAGCCTGATCGGTTTGATCTCCCATCCGGTTTTGATAATTATGAACCTTACAAACAATAAAAGTAAAAAGTAAAAGATGGGAAAATCATACTTCATTTGTTATTTTTACTTGTCACTTAAAATATCGTGCATAAATTTTTGAACGCAAATAACTTTAAATATAAATATTATAAAAATATTATAAAAATATGTTATCAAAGTAGAATTCAATACGAACATATTGATATATAATTATAATATTTATCATAAAAATTTACATACAAAACGGCAATTCAAATTCAAATTTATATAAGAAATGCTATAATTAAAAGAGTACGAATGAAGTATTTTCTAGCCATTTATATAAAAAGATTGAAAGGGATATGTTTTGAAAGAAGGTCGTCCGACGGAAAGCCAAAATCTATTTTCAGATTCCGGTGGGCGACAGAAAGTCATCCTGACTCTCACTCAGGTACTCACTTTATCATCGCTATCGTCATCAGCTTCAATCGTTTTCCGATTCAGAGAGGTTTTGTGATTTGTGAATCCTCAGCTGAAGTGAGGTTCCTGCGAATTTACTGAACTAGTCAAGCGCTCTGTGATGGTTTGATTCAACCGGTGCAGTTTTTGGTGTTCTGATCTTAATTTAGTTTACGATTCTGATCGACTTGGTAGATTTATGTGCTTTTCCAAGTGTTGAATGCGCTCAATTTATGCTGCGAATTGAAGGTTTTGTTTTAGAAATTTCAGATCTCAGTAGGGAATAGGAGTTTTGCATGTTGTAATTTCGACTGATTTAGAATCCGGATGTTCATTGCACCTCACTTGAATGAATCTGATCATCTGTGGCTTTTGTGTATACCCATTGGTCTAATGATATGTTTTTTTTACTTTCCGTTTATGGCAGTAGAGATTGGTGATTTGTTCTTATGGTTTCCCCTTTTTTGAGGTTGAAATTAATTGACGATTTGCTATTTGGTCATGTCTATGCGGTTGCCTTGACTTTATGTAGCTTTTTGAAGTTTTTGTTGTCTCTTTTAGTTTCTGAAAGATGAAGAAAATGGGGAAAGTTGCAGAGCTGAAGCGTGGCAGAAGTCGAAGGGGTTGGTCAAAAGACAACGATTCTGATGATTCGGATGAGGATTATATTGTGGAAGAGGATGAGGATTATATGGTTGAAGAAGAGGAAAATCTTTTATCTGATGACGAGGGAGATGAAGATGACGGGGAGCAGCATTGCGGTGATTCATACAATGATGATAAATTGGAAGATAAATTTGAAGATTTTGGAAAAGAAAAAAAAATGACTAAAGCTACTAGGTCGAAACGTAAGGGGAGTGACCTAGTACAAAAGAAATTTGGTACAAGGGCATCTAATAATTGGAAAAATACACAAAGATGGCACAAGGAATCTGGTAACGAGGATCAAACAGAGAATTTTGAAGTTTCTGAAGAAAAGGAGGTGAGTAAAGTTATTAGATCAAAGCGAAAGAGAAGTTGTTTGGATCGGAAGAAATTGCACACTAAAGCATCAAATAATAGAAGAAATGGATATCAAGAAACAGATGACGAGGATTACAATGTTGAAGAGGAGGAAGATGATGATGAGGATCAAACAGAGAAGTTCAACTTTTCTGAAGAACATGAAGGGATTAATGAAGTCAATAGTTCAAAACGAAGGAGGAGGTGTCTGTATCAAAAGAAATTACGCGCAAAAGCATCAAACAACAGAAGAAATGGACATGTAGAAATCGGTGAAGAGGATTACAATTCCGAAGAGGAGGAGGAAGATGATGAAGATGAGGACTTTACCCCGGATGAATCTGTCAGTGTTGAAGAAGAAGATGAAGAAGAAAACGAGGAGGAAGAAGATTTACTGTTGGTAGAAAAAGTTAAGCGGAAGAACAAGGTTACTAAGAGAACTTTGAGACAGAAGTCATCGGATTCTAAGAAAAAGAACAGTAGGAGGTTTAAAGCTACAACCTGCAAAGTTGTCAAGAGAAAAAAAAGGAAATTGGGCTCAGAGGATGATGAAGATGGTGCTGACTCTGAAGATGGGGTTTCTATTAATATAAATCGAGTAAGAAGTGGGAATATGAATAAGAAGCCAGGCCGTGGAAAAAGGAAATTTGCAGTTCGGTCGGATTCAGATTTTGTGGATTCCGGACCATCAGAGGCGGAGTTCACAATATCTGAGGAAGAAAGAGAACAAGTTAGAGAAGCCAATAATATTTGCAGAGACTACTCAACTGTTGAGTTGAGGAGTTCAGGCTCTAATAAGATTCAGGACAAAGAGGCATTTTCTCGGAGAAGAAAGCCCTTCCTTACAAAGGGTAAGGAGAAGGTCCAAGAGGTGAAGAATGAGATAGTGAAACAGGTCTGTGGGATTTGTTTCTCTGAGGAAGGAAAGAACATTGTGAGAGGGACATTGAATTGTTGCAGTCATTACTTTTGCTTCACATGCATTTTAGAGTGGTCAAAAGTGGAATCTCGTTGCCCATTATGTAAACAGAGGTTTCTTACAATTAGTAAGCCTGCCAAAGCGAATACAGGAGTTGATTTAGAGGATGTAGTGCTGCGGATCCCGGAGAGAGACCAGGTGCGGTTATGTATTCTTGTTTATTGCCTTACAGAAAAATAACCATGCCTTTTCATTTCTGTATTGAATTCTCTATGTTTTGTGCAATTTCTGACCAGTGTTTATTTTATATCTAGGTCTACCAACCAACAGAAGAAGAAATAAGGGCCTATCTTGACCCATATGAAAATGTGATATGTACCGAGTGCCATGAAGGTGGAGATGATGTGCTCATGTTGCTTTGCGACTTGTGTGATTCGCCGGCGCACACTTATTGCGTTGGTCTTGGATGGGACGTGCCTGAGGGTAATTGGTATTGTGATGGTTGTAAGCCTGTTTCTTTGGGATCATCGAATAGTCAAACTCAGAATTCCTTAACAGGACAAAGGAATTTATTTCACAGATTATCTTCTTTTGAGAGCATTCGAGATGATTTTGATGGTCCCTTGTCTACACCTTACACACCATTTCAACAAGGATTTTTTAGTTTTTCATTGCCTAGGCATTTTGATGGAGGGATTCAAGCTCATCCTCCTAGATCTGGGACAGGGACAGGGACAGGGACAGGGACAGGGACAGGGGTGGTAACTGTATCAGGACGACGTCAAATTCATCGTCAAATACAGTCTATGTTTTCTAATCACAGGACGAGGCAAGCAGCAGAGGTTCTCTTTGGTGTTTCAGCTAACAATTCTCATGTCAATCGAAGTCCCAGCAGGCAAAGGACATCCCTACCTGCAAGAACGCAGGAAATAGGTACGTCCTATTTTACTCAGTTGGATGAAGAATCTCAGGATCTACCCCGTCCACCAAGTATGCAGTTTTCACCTGTTAGTTCAAATCATTTGGAGAATCAGATGGTAGATGGTATAAGTCTACCTGGTGACAGCTATAACCAAGGAACGTATAGACAGTCAAACATTGCAACATTGCACAATGATCAGCTTTTTCATTTCAGCGATACGACGGATGTAGGATGTGATTACCATTTGTCCTCTTCAGCATTAGGAGGAGGCAGTTTTTTCCTAGAGGAACATGTGAAGTCTTTGGTTCAGAACTATTTGTCAAGCATGTCCGGCGCTTTACGTTTAGGTATGTGTGGCTTCTGCTTATTCTCTTAACTAAGATAATGCATTAAGTTATGAAAATAAAAAAGGAATCTTGTGAGGCTGAATATCCTTTCCGTAAAATTGTAAAATTGTGTTGTTGTAGTCGGCAGTGATTAATTGCTGCATTTCAGGTGCAGATAAATATCTGTTTTTTTTATCAACTAATGATATGTCCAAATTTTAAAGCGAGTGTTTTCAGTGATAGATTATAGTAAGATATAATGCATTTTGGACCAAAACAAGAATACTGATTATCCTTGTCTATCAAACATGGCAAGCCATCATCATGCATCTCTATAATTGTGTAAATGTTTGATATCTATTCATTCATGCAAGTTATATTGACTTGATCTCGCATTTTGATCCTCAGGCACGGACTTTCTTGAAGATGTTGAAAGAAAATCCATTCAAACTATTTTAGCTGCATGTGGGTTTCAGTTTCATCCAACTGAGGTATTCCCCATGCCTCCACAGTCTGTCTGCACCCACATTGAAGATTCATTGATGCACGACAGTCCAATAAAAGGTCACTGCAATTCATGCTTCAATAATTTTGCCAAGGAAGTTGTGAAGACAATAATGAATTCGGGGTTACCACCCTTCTTGCATGTGAGAAACTGAAGCCTCTGTCTTAACCGTCACAAAACTCTTTTGTGTAACATCGGCAAGTTTTGTGGCTTGTAGCTGTCCATTTACAGTGACATGTTATTGTGTGATATTGTCAAATAGTATAGTCAAATAGCAAGTTTTGTGAGCCATCATTCCTGGGATATTGTCAAAGTTACCTTTTACTAAACATAGGATAGTCAAATAGTATCTATGCTAATTAGTTAAACAGTCTGGCCTCCCTTTCAGAAAGAAGTATGACCTGGTTCTCGCCCCTCCCCTTTCAGAAAGAAGCTGGAGATGTTGAGCCATAATACTGGCAGGTAGACTGTTTTCACAGTTATTAAGCTACATTTAAATGACTATATAAGACAAACAGAAAGGATTTGGAGCAGTGTATGAGCTATACTTTCTGTCAGTGCAGAAAATCTTGAAGAAGATTTTCAGCAACTGAAAGCTTAGGGTTGCCGGGTCATACATGCAGCCTGCACATTTGCTCTACCCTCATGTAAGAGATGCAGATAAACCGTCTCAGGTTTCTATCTGGAGCATGGCATGATCACTGGCATTGTTTAGTCAGTTTGTTTTTATTCATGGTGATGATACAGTAATAGTTTTGAAAAAAGCTTCCAATATTTTTTCTTTCAAAAGTATGCTCCAGCCAGTTTTCGATTTTTTTTTCAACGAACCCTATCTTTAAGTTTTGTTATCTAATCTACCATTCATTTTTCTTTAATTTCGATTTTATCCCACTTGAAAAAAAACTGCAGTTGTGAACCGCGATTTTTATCAAGAAAACCATGGTTTCTTTAATGTGACTATTCTTTTTCATTATAAGATAAGGATACATCATCTCTAAGTTCACAGGCTAAATTATGCAGACAGATGACACTGAACAGGTTCGACCGCCCATTATTATCATCAGTTGTACTCATGATACATTTTAAGGTTGCAGTGGCAGTGGCAGTCTTCGCCCTCATAAGTTATCACTGATAATGGTTGACAACAACAGCCCCTGCACAAATTTGGATTTCCTGGCATGCTCTTCTTGGTCCTTCACTGATAAGGGACTTGATTTCACATTTAGGCCACCAAATCCCACAAGTCGACTGCAAAGACAACAACATATCTTTTTAAAACCGTGAGGGTGGAAACACTCGTGTAGAAAGAAAAATGAGAAGAAAAACTAGAGAATTCCCTAATTTGGTTTACATGAATAGGAAAGAGGGAATGGAAATGAAATCCATGAAGGACTTTGATCGCTTCCCATTTCCTTTACTCACCATTTTACATATCTTCCCTTTAAATTCTAGAAAAAAACCATTAAAACTGACGCATACTAACCATCCAGTCCTTGGAGGAGTCAGAAAATTAAGTTATCGGGGTAAATTTTTTTCATTGATAATAATATAAACACAATTTGATTGGATCAATGCTATTATGATTAACATTATGATAATGAATATTAATATTTTGGAAGATGGTTTGACTAACAGTTATTTACGTGAAATATTATGATTAACAGTATGATAATGAATATTAATATTTTCATATTAAATTCTACTTCAATAATATTTTTGTATCATAATTTTTGTCATCTATATTTTTTAGTAATTTGCATTCAAAACTTAATTGAATGAAAGTTTCTGAAGCTTAAATGATATATATTATACCAAAGGCGTCAAAACAAGAATAACACATTGAGAAATCCCAACAATCAAACTTTGAAAAAGCTAAGATGCAGATACAAGATAACTACTGTTACTACTAACCACGCTTTTTATTAAGCGGACACATTTAATGCACTACTGAAACCAGAACCAAAATTGAAATTCACAGCACAATTTTCCTGACTATTCTCAAATAAAGATCATGTTTGGTAGCATTTATTGGGAAAGTACAAATAAGGGCACATTTGGTAGCAGTCCGGGTATTAATAGTAATGGACTAACTAGTTCCTCCTATTTTGGAAGGATAACCCTGATTTTTAAAGCCAAAATCCATCCCTTGGGATTATTAATACTTATACTCTAAGTTGCACGAATTTCAAAATTTTAATACTTTTACTTGTTGATTGAGAAATTCATAAATAATTAGTTGTTATGAGCAAAATGGGATTATAGTTCTTATATACAGACATCCGTTAAAGATATATAAGTAAATTTTGGAGGTTTTTCAAACATACAATTAGTAATTTTAAAATGTTAAGTTATACGAGAAGTTTTTTCAAATTTCTGAATATCTGTTCTAGAAACAGGAACGACCCCCTCTCGGAGTTTCTATGCAACATAACTTATATTATGACACATTAAACTGCTGACACGCTGACGTGTCTGATTGGGAAGTGTGCAATTAGTAATTTATGAAGTGTCTGATTGGGAACATACCTTTCTGACACGCTGCTCTCAGCCTGCTTCTTGGCCGGCAGAGTTTCAGATGACCGTTGAGGCTCTATATTGAGGAGTTCATCGTTGGTGGGTAATATAAATGAAGATAATAATGGATCTGCTTGTGTACTGGCTGGGGATACTAAGAAGGAGGAGCCCCCAAAGAGAGAGTGCAGATTTCCTTCTCGCAGTTCTTTCCTCAGCATAGATAGAGTGGAATGAGACCCACTTTTTTGAGTTTTCCTCTTGCGATGCATGTTATCATCAGTCAAGGAAGCAAGACCAATAAATTTGGTTCTACTACGCCAGTTAGATTCAACAATATACATCAAACATACTAGCATTCATTCAAGGAATCGAACAAAAATGAGCGCAATTATTTAAAACCTAAAGATGCAATAAGACCAATAAGAAAAGTAATCGAACTAAAGGATATCTTGAAAGCATTCCCATGATGCAAGGTTATATGGTCCACCATATCCACTCCCACTCTCATTGCACAAACTGGACACACCTGAAAATGTCACAAACAGAGGCATCTTCCGAGATGAACCAGCATATAATAGACATCAATACAAAGAAGGCAACCAACAGAAAGCATTTATATAGTATTATCTTAAACACAACCTATACTTTCAACCATCCCCAGTATGCTAACTGAATCATTATGCGCTGAAGATGACCAGGATGCTTACACTAGTAACACAGTACATGATGTTCCTGGTTTCTATGAAAGCCTCCCAACATCAATATAAGGTGTCTCAACCAAGAATATGCATAGTTATTGAGTAATAGCTGAAGTTACCACGACTATGGGATAGCTGTAAGTGGAGCTCTATAAGTCTATATTGATAGTATCATATCCTGTATAATTTTCAACATTATGACTTCTTACTAATCATACGTAACATGCTACAAATTTATGAAACATTTCAAGGAGACGGAGCACCACTAGAAAAGCTGAATCCAGCTAGACCAATGATATAGTTCTGAAAAAGGCACAATACCCCATCCTTTGGTTCTACTGGGTGTTCCTCGTCTATGTGACAACATAATCCAACAATATCAAAGTAGCCTGAACAGAATGGGCACGGGTACTGAAATTCCTCCCTTATATCCTCTTCGTCAAATTCTTCGAAGGCAGCAAACATATCTACATAAAGGGGCAACAGTTAAACACATAAATCAAGTTTTGTTACAGAAACACAGTTATAACTATATTTTCCAACTTAAACCTGATAGAGCACAAATTATATGAATTGGAAGTAGGGTGGTGGTAATTTTTTCTGAGCTCTCTAATTTATTTCCCGTGATGGCCAGTTAACGCAGAAAATTAATGTAATCAAGCTCAGTAACCTAACTCAGCATGCTGCTTTGCCGAGATTCAACTATGTAAATGCAAAACCATATCAGGTAAGCCAAAATTAGCACTTCTATCATAAAAGATAAAATAAAAGGCAAGTTAACCAAGATGAATAAGTAGAACAATTTCAACTATCATTCGTACAAAGAATGATAACACTACTAGTTTCATTTGATCCACTTTTTTCAAACTCAGTGCATGCATATAACCTCGTAAATCAATGGCCGGCCTACATGACTCACTCTATACAACACTTTGCCGCCAGGATCAGAATAGTCTCACAATCAATAGCCACAGCAAACATGCTATATTCTCATATATCTCAAAAGTTAGGTTTTAAACTTCTCTCAACAGCTAGAGTTTTCAGCAGCTTTATATTCGCTTAAGAAGACACTACAACTTCAGAGATGACCAAATGAACCAATTTTGATTACACCTCCGTTTTCCATCACCATATCAATCATATCCTATAATCCCTAAATCCATCTTAGTTGACATTTCCTACATTATGAACTGACAGCTCCATTACCAGATTGACCAAATGAACCAATTTAGTTCACATCTCATCTCGAAATTACAAGTCTGCGCTACCCAACTTCCAAATTCATCACATTTACAACTCCTTGATTCCAATCAAGAGCGGAACTTTCACCAAACCCTTGGACAAAATGGTCACCCAAATTACAAGCCTAACCTAAACAATCAGAAATATCTTAAAAAAACCCCTAAAATTGATAACCAACCCACACCAACAACCAAATAAAAATGAAGATAACATCCAGAAGCTAACCGGATCTAGACTGCAGAGCCGATTGATACCGTCTTGACGCAGCTGACAAGCGAGCACTCCACGAGTCGCCGTCCATGTTGGGAAAATAAAACGCTTCTGACAGCGAATCGGCCACGAGATTCTCCGACGAGCTGAGGAACTCAGAAACGCAACGGAAGCTCGACGGAAGATGATAAAATTGATGAGGCTCGTAGAGGGCAGAAGGGTCGTGCTTGAAAGAGGAGTGAGAAGTGGAGAGATTTGGCCTTGTTTTGTTGGGTTTTTAATAGTGGCGGCCTTTAAATATATTAAGCATCGAGTGAACTAATCTTTTGATTTTTTATACTGAATGATTTTTGTTAAAGTGTGAATTATATCTCCTAAATTTTACTTCTTATTCATTCAGAGTACCTAATAATAAAAAAATCCCTTCATTCCCTTCAAGCTTCCCCGTCAACCTCATTCATCGGAAAATCCCCAAGGTTCTCTTCCTGAGTTTGGAGGGGAGGAAAAGGGAAGGGAAGGAGAGGAGGGGGAAGAGAATGAGTGGATTGAGTGTTACTGAGTTTATGGAGGATTTGGAGGGGATAGAGGAAAAATATAACATAATTATTAAATTATCCTTATATTTAAATAAATTAAGAAATAAATAAAGATAAAATCTTCATTTTTCTCATTTTATTTTCCATCCTCCCCCTCCCCTCTAATTTGGAACGAAATGAAATGAGTTTTTTATACCCTTCCCTTCCTCTCAAAACCCCTCATTAAAAAATATCAGTAACCCTCTTTTCCCTTCTCTTCTCTTCCCTCTCCCTCCCTTTCTCTCTTTAAATCAGGAACAATACCCAAATTCGACCAAACCTTAAAGCAGTTTCAGATTTCAGAATCTATATTCGAATTTAACAATCTGGCATCATCAATGGAAGATGAAGGAGTTATGAGAACAACAACATCAAGACTCGTCAGCATTAGAACCATCGTCGGCGGTATGAGAGGCGTGATCCGTAGATCAAAGTCGGCTCCAAAGCCGGAGCACCACATATTTACGGCTGCGCGTCGGAGCAAGTGGAGGAGGAGTACGAGGTATGGAAGAAGAACACGCCGTTTCTGTACGATCTGGTCATATCGAATCCGCAGGAATGGCCCTCGCTCACTGTCCAATGGCTGCTTTAGGCAACAGCCTCGGTTGGACCATTCACCGCCCACAAGTTGCTTCTCGGAACGCATACGGATGAAGACCCTAATTATCTGATGATCGGTGAAGTGTTTCTCCCTGCGGATGGATCCGTCGCCATTCCGATTCCGACATTTCCACGTGTGGAAGCTCCTCAACGATGCCCACAACCTCATCGTCACACTATATGAATATTATTATAATTTTATTTGTATATTTTAAATAATAATCTTAATTACAATTTTATAAATTATAATAAATTAAGATGTCGAAAAATGATTCATTTAGCAAGCAGACGTGATCTGAATATTCAAATTTTTATACAGCATTCAACTTTTAATTTTATAAAACGATATCTTAAAAAATGACAGGAGAAATGAAATGTTTAAGGAAGGAGGATTATGACATAACCATGAGGTTACTATTCATAGTAAATTAGGTAACTAGGCTGTCTGCTTACTTGTTTGTTGGGTAAAAAACCAAAATATGGCTTATGGTATTTTAAAACCGGTTTTTTCTTACCATTTCACCGGTTAGATAGGTTGGATAATTCGGTTTGATTACCAGTTCAATTAAGTATAATTCTTTTAATAAATTCTTATATTGTGATAAATAATAACTTCATTTGCTGGCCTAGAAGATTTCGGTGGCTATCAAAGTCATCTTGAGTTCGAATTGATAAGTTGTGAGTTTATTATTAATTTAGCATTTTTTAATTAATAGGTGATCAGTCATTAATTTATTACTTTTGGTGTCAAGAACCGTTTCGTATAAATCCGGCTGATTCGTTCAAATTTTTTTAAAACCAACTGATTGGGTCCGATTCAACCCTATTTGATGTGCAAAGCGATAAGTATATGTAAATCAGACCCAAAATAAGTATGATTCTCAGTCCAATCAATTGAACTAGTCCGTCCGGTCCGTTTTTAAAAACCATGATTACAAGTCTAGTTCTTATTGAAAAATCTACATGATTTCACAAATTAAATTTTCAGTTTATAATAGTTAAATCCAGAAATAAAAAAGAATTCATAGTTAAATCTCTAATGAGAACAAATCAATTGAATTTTATATTTAATCAAATCAATTAAAAATTTACATGAAAAGAAAATTGAACCAGAGATGAATTGGGTTCACCACTTCTTCAACTTTTTATTATTCAAGCTACACCAATCTCAATCGGCCACTCATTTTGTGTCTTATCATTGGCTAATCAAATTTTTTGAACTGTATTTATATTTGGTAATAAATCGGTTCAATCAAATGGAAGGGTCTGATTTTAAAATTATGGACGTGACCAACCTGTCTGGTTCAATTATGAAATTTATTGCCTTAATTTAGTTTGGTTTATAATTAGATTTTGGCCAAAATAAGAAAATAGTACAATAAAAATAAATAAATTAAAGTAATATAACGACATCCATTTTTATACGGATCTAATTATAATTTATAGTAATATATTTTAATTGTATATTTTCAAAAATTACACAATAGTACTAAAATGTCAATTCTTTTAAAATTAGACCGTGACAATCATAATTTTAAATGTGTGGTAGTACATATTTTCTATTTATAATTGTATTTTATTTGTTCCAATTCATTTTGACACGCATAAAAGTGATTAGTGGATTGATAATTACACTTTCTGTAATTAAAGTAAAGAAAATGTATCTATAGCACGTATGAAATGATATTGTTTTTAGGGAAAAACAGATATATTCTGACAGAATACACAAGTTGTATATTCCATCACATGAAATGATTTCGTATTGATTTTTTCTCTACAAAAGTTATATACTCATCAAATGAAACTATACCGTTTTGTTTTATTCTCTCTCCCGTTGTATTTTTCATCCCTTCCACCTTTCAATTAAAAAATCCAATCAGTCGTCATCAATCTACTGCTCTGTCATCATTTCCCTTCTCTTTCTGGTCTCTTTTGTTTCGTCATCAACCTACTGCTATCTCAGCGCGGCCCTAAATCGATCAACCACAGCGACTTTAGGAAGTGAGACGAAGAGAATTAAAGCTAAGAGAGTGAGCGGAGAGAATTGCGGCTGATCGGAGATGCGATTGTTAAAAAGTCAGGCGGTGAGGCTGCAGTAGATTGATGACATAGCAAAAGAGATCGAAAAATAGAAGAGAAGCGATGACTTAGCCGTAGGTTGATGATGGCTGATTGAATTTTTTCAATGGGATGAGCAGTATAATGGGAGAAAAAAAAATCAAAATCGCGTAGTTTCATTTGATGAATATACAACTTTTATAAATTAATACGATACCTTTTCATATGACGGGCTATATCCATTTTCCCCCATAAAATAATTTTGCATTTTTTTCAATTTTTACTACCATGTCAAAAGAGAGCCCCACCGACTAGTTAAATCTGAAACTAATGGAGTAAATTGCAATTATAACAAGAACTATTCAGCTCCTCAAGGTTTATTAATTGCGATTAAGCTTCGTCTCCCCCTCTCTTTCTCTCGTTACAATTCGTTTCTCGTCTTCGTCAATCACATCAACAACCAGAAATTTCCATCGGCGAAATCACGGTGAGATCTGCGCCGGGGAGACGTTAAAGACGTTATCGAATCCGGATCGACCGGAGTTCCGCTTCACTCGCAGCGGCTGCCGGGTATGGCGACCAGGAACCGGACGATTGTGTTCAAAAAGTACAGAGACGCGTTGAAGAGTGTCCGTGCTCCGACGAGCTCAGCACCGTCCACGAGCTCTGGCGGAGGACCTGTTATTGAACTTGTCAGTGCCTCGCTGTTGAATCAGAATCGATCTTATGCTCCGCTCAGCACTGATGATCCGTCCAGTTCCAGGTAAAAGCGTCGCTGTGTGTCGATCTGGGTTGTTTAACTTTTGGATTTATCTCTACCGTGAGATCTCTAAAAATATTGGTGAAAATTGAAATCACTGGTTTATGAACCGACTTCAGAATTTGTTGAGGAGGTGTTCTACTAAGGATGTAGGTAGAGAATTATAAACCTTAAGTGTAAGACTGAGAAGAAAAAACTTGACCGTTAGTTGTATCACAATCCGATTCTGTTACCATAGCTCGCTAAGTGAATAGGCTTGTTCTGCATTGCTGCATTGTTGGAAGCCATCTGTGTACTGACCACATTTTATTGGTTGAGTCAAAGACTTTTAGGGACTTGGCCACCATGTGCTATCTTGCGTATATCATAGTCTTGATGGTGCTGGAACGTTCTTCATCAGTGCTTGTGAAACTTAGATCCTAAATGCTCATTCTGATGAATGATTTGTTTGCTTTTCTTCTGAACAATGATTCTCTCATGAAATTGTGTATTGGAGTGTTTATGCTTTTAGCCAATTTGGTGTCTCCAATGCAAAAAAAACTGAATTGAAAAATGAAATATGATGTGAAACTTATATCTTTGTATTGCTTGTTTTGTGTCCCAGCCACTTTTCTGTATTTTGCATGTAACATTTTAAAGTATGACAAATTCGTCTGTTGTTGCAGTAGGGGTGCAGTTACTGTGGGTCTACCTCCAGCTTGGGTTGATACATCAGAAGAAATTGCAGCAAATATTCAACGGGCACGGACAAAGATGGCAGAGTTAATGAAGGCTCATGCGAAGGCTTTAATGCCATCATTTGGAGATGGTAAAGAAGACCAGAGGAAGATAGAAGCTCTTACCCATGAAATTACTGAGCTTTTCAAGAAGTCGGAGAAATTATTAAAGAAACTTTCTTCAGGAGGGCCTTCAGAGGATTCAAATATTCGGAAGAATGTACAGGTGAGGCTTGATGGAACTGTTTGATCATTTCATGAAATCATGTTTGAAGTTTAGTTAGTTGGAGTATTCCAATCCCCTGGTGCAAGTAAAATTTGTTGCAAGTGCTCTTGAATCTTAGTGACTTCAGATGGAGGTGAAACTTAGAATCTACTTATATCCCTTTTAAAATTTGATTAAGTGCATGACAAAGAGTATCTGTATGTGCTACCCAGCTTCTTGAATGAAGATTTTTTGCAGCTTAAATAATTATACTTCCGATATTTTTCCATCTCAAGGTTATTAGGAAATACCTAAAGCCAATCATCAATAACTTGATAATTGATGTAAGCATACATCTCAAGCTTCTTCCCTATCGTTGAAACTTCTATTCATCTTTCGTGAGACAATTTTAGTACATTGTTCTCATTCCCAGGAGGTGGGTCATGGTGTTAGGTGATTCAAATGCTCTGAAAAACTGACCATGACTCTGCTAAGTTGGTTTGCCTAAGAAATACAGTAAAGTCTGATTAGTTTCAAGCAGTTAATGCTTGATGCGTCTTCCCAAAAAGAGTAGTAGCAGGTCGTTCCGTCTTACATTAAATCAAATCTGCATGTGATCTTTTTCCACCTATGGTCCTAAAGTTACGTGTTAGTTTGCAGCGATCGCTTGCTACTGATCTTCAGAACTTGTCAATGGAGCTCCGCAAGAAGCAGTCGGCTTACTTAAAACGTCTTCGGCAACAAAAAGAGGTACTCTAGAAACGAACCAGTCAAATCAAAATATAGAGGGACTCTTCGCTGAAGGAGAAACAAACGTAACCACAGAGTAGTTTTAATTCCAAATATAACTGTTTAGTGAATAACACTTACGATTTATCATCTAATATTATAGGGACCTGATGGTATTGACTTAGAGATGAACATCAATGGGAAGTCACAAATAGATGAAGACGAATTTGATGATGTGGTGAGCTAGATTTCCATCTCAAATTACTCATGCCAATCTTTTACTGCATAAAACATTCGAGTGTCTCTCTCTCTATATATATGCTTCATTAGCTTAGTGAAGCCTGGTACTTAAGTCATCAGTACCTCGTTGCATGAAACAGGACTCTCAGTATATTGGTACCTAAGTTTTGAAGTTGGTTGAGTTTAGTCGTAACCATGTGTGTCTGCCCACTTACCATCATTAGTTTGTTGACGGACTTGCTATAGATGTTGCGCTTCTGGATTGTTATGATTGTTATTTAATATGTTGGTTTTAATTTGAAACATGCATTTCAGGGATTCAGTGAGCATCAAATGTCTAAACTTAAAAAGAGTGAAGCTCTCACAGCAGAAAGGGAGAAAGAAATTCAACAGGTTAGTGAAAGTCCTTACTTTTACTGTTCATGGGTCAATGGCGACATCAGGTGAAGACATTATGTTTATTTTTAGGTGGTCGAATCAGTAAATGAACTTGCCCAGATTATGAAGGACTTGTCAGTTCTTGTAATTGACCAGGTTAGTAAAAAGAGTTAATTATTCCAATTTTGACAAGTTAAGCATCTTTTTTTTTGTCTTATCAATAATGGATTTTCTTTCATCCGAGCAGGGCACAATAGTGGACCGAATAGACTACAACATTCAGAATGTCGCAGCATCAGTCGAAGAGGGTTTTAAACAACTAGAGAAGGTTCTATTTCTTATTTTCATCATATATGTATTCAGGGCTTGCAATATTTTGTCTACTTATACATTGAGCTCTCAATTTTCACCTCGGGGCTGCTCAATGTGATCTTAATTCTGTGTAGGCGGAGAGAAATCAGAAAAAAGGGGGAATGGTGATGTGCGCCACGGTGCTTGTTATAATGTGCTTTGTCATGTTGGTTCTCCTAATCCTCAAGACGATACTGTTCTAAACCCGAAATTCAAATTATTCTCTGATTTTTACGTGAATTGTAGCTATCACGGTAGTGCACTATTGCACAGCTTGTCATTCTTACAGCTGGCCATCCTGTCCTGTGCTCTAAAAGAGGAAATTTTGAATTGACTCACCTGCTGACGTTCACTTCATGTTTTACCAATGTGCGCCGTGTGGGAAGATTTGGGAGGGCATACTGCCCCATAGGAGATGTAAACAATGTAGTGATGAGACTTGTAATCTGATTGTACTGATCCATTTTTTCTTAATGTATTATAGAGGCATAGGCATTTCACTCCATTATATGCAATCTGAAGGTATGAAGCTGCTCCTCTTCTTCCCCTAAGCAGGCAAGTAGCGGGGTTGTGGTCAGAGAATTGTCATTGAGAAGAAGGTTCCACTGCCATGGACGTGTTGGATACTTGGATAGTATCTTTTCTTTTCATTGTGTTTTATAAGCACGTAAAAAATGCGAGATGTTTATTTTTCTGGTAGCTCTGGAGTTGTTGAGCCTAGCTTTGGTAAAGAACAGTAGAATAGCCAGATGTAGTAGTAGCATCAAGTTTCAAACCCAAACTAAACTGGGCACTGTTGACCAAAATGGGAAACTAAGAAAATGCCACTGGAATGATGTTAATATCGCAATACCAAAAAAGTGGGGGATCAGATAATTTGTAATGCTTTTTTGTTAGAGAAAAGATTGAAACTTTTTGGGACATGTAAAAATGTTAAGGTTGAAAATCAGTCTAAGTATTGAGTATCAGCATATTTCTTATTGTAGCTAATAGAATGAAGAAATCCAATGAATGATGTGTATGGAGCTTTTGTGGAGGGGGTAGCAGATCAACTGGTCACATAACACTGCAAAAATAATGGGATGAAGAATATTCTGCTAGTTTTTCCAACCAAACAAATCGGAGTTTCCAAGGATATCTTGACAGAAAAAAGGCATGAGAAGGCCGATATCAACTTATTTATTTGTATTAACTACTGAGTTCTTTTCATGTATAATAAAGGGTGTGTAGCTGAACAAACACTAATTTTGTCCAACTTTTAAACAAGCTGGTATATCATATGTTCACAGATGGTTAGATGGACTGTTTAAAGTCACATTTTTTTCGGTGTGCCAATAAACACCAATCTAGATGAGTGGTATCGTTTGAAAATGAAGTCGCTCTAAGATAATTAGTTCAATAAGCCAAGGTCAGCCCAATATGAATAGTAAAAAAATTAAAAAATTGGACAAAATCAAAAATTGAAAAAATATTATTTTGTTCAGAATATTTTAAATACAAAATAAAATTAATAAATTAAAAAAAAATATGTTTTTTAGTTATACATTTTTATTCACTAGATGTCAATGAATTTTCACTTTTTGTGCACTTATATTCATGACACAAGTAGGATTATTCATCACATAAGCATTAATGTTCACCAAATAACTTATTATATTTATTTCATCATTTTATACAGAAAAATATAAAAACATAGATATTAATCAGATAAGATAATATGTTTATTAGATGAGATACTGATGTAAATATATGTTTATCAGATGGATATCTATATTCATATTCATATGCTTTTTTCAGAACTTCATATTGATTGTTTCCAACACTATTTTGCCGAAGACGATGCCCATAGTGTCCCTTGTTGGATTCTTTTGACAATGAAGATTGAAATGTTGCTACGACATCATAGTAAAGAAGAGTTCTCAGATGAACACTTATGTGATGTAGTTAGGAAAGCTTTATGATTACTTGATTGCAAGTGTTCATCACATGAACAATAGATGAAGCTCAAGCACAACTCGTGACATTACCTATGGGACAACTCATATATATAGAAGATTAGGACATAACAAGTTCTACAACGTTGTTTGCCTAAGAGTGAGATCCGGTCTTTCTTGCATTATGTCGTGTCCATGCTTGTGGAGGTCACTTTAGGTCACAACAGACATGCAAGAATGTTTTAGAATCTGATTTTTTACTAGCCCACTTTATTTAAATATGCTTATGAGTTTTTCCAGGCTTACGATAGGTGCCAGCACGGAGGGAATATTTCTACTAGGAGTGGCATACCTTAGAAACTTGTTTTCATCGTCAAAATATTCAATATATGGGGTATCGACTTCATGGAACTGCTCCTGTCATCCAACGACATGTTACATATCTTGCCGATGATGGATTATGACTCTAAATGGTTGAAGGTTAAAGCTGCAAAAGCTGATTGATTCTTTAGTTGTTAATGCCTTTTACGGTCTAATATATTTTGTAGGTATGAAGTACTGAAAGCACTTATCAAGACAGAAGAATATATTTTTTCAAACGCGCAAAGGAGGTACTATTGAATACATATGACGTCTACCACGAGATGTCAATACCCTGCCATCCTCACACTAATACTAATAGACAAGCTGAAATTTCCAACCGAGAGCTAACTTCTTTTCTTGAGATGATAATTGACCTAACATCTGAGGTTTCGAGAAGTCGCGTAGATGATGCACTATGGGTTTATCAGATAGTATATAAAACTCAAAATTAATGGCAGTTCCAAAATTTTGTATTTGAGGTACAAAATTTAAATAATCAAAATTCGGGTTGAGTTAGGAGGGGCGTTAAAATTTAGTCAAAATTATGAATATAAATTATTTTTTTACTGTGGTTAGAGGTATTTTGAATTGAATTCGAAGAAGGGACTGTCCCCAGTGCTTCCGCCAATGTTTGGAATGTCACCATATCATATTTTCTATGTGAAAACATACCATCTTCTAGTTCGGATTGAAGACATGTCGTCTTCAAATTCGGATTGAAGACATGAAGCGTATTCGGAAATACAAAAGTGTGAATTAGCTTATAATGAGGGAGAAGAAAAACACAAGTTATAGTTACATGAGTTGAAGAACTTGAGTTGTGATGCATACGATACGATAGAGCTAAAGGCTATAAGGTGCGGACTCAGTTCTTTCATGACAAGCATATTGTGAAGAAGTCTTTTACTCCAGAAGATATGGTGCTGCTATATGCATCTCAGATGAGACTCATTCCAGGGATGTTACAATCTCAAATGGACAGGACCATATATGTTAACACAAGTGTTGTATTGCGGTGCCATTGAGCTTGAACATGCGAAGGATGAGACAATATTCATAGTTAATGGTGACTTGTTGAAGAAATATAATACTGGCGTCGCTACCGCAATTGAAGACTTTAAAGAGTACGGTTTTTATGAGGAAGACCAGCCACCTTATTTACATTGAGGTATCATCGAGTAAACGACATAAAATGAAGGCACATGTTAAGAGGCAACTCAAATTTACTTTTGTGTTATATCATATTTATTATCTTTTGTAGCCACCAGCACTATTCATCAATTATTATGTTGAGTCGTAGTGTGAATTTTGTAGGGTCGCATCAAAAAATGAAAATTTTAAGAAATCGGCTACACGTAGTTTGGAAGCTGCCGCACGAGCGGGTAAGCCCGACAACTCACATAGACACACTTTTGAGAGCCGTACAGAAGAAAGAAGTTATGCGCGTGCGATCAAGTTGGTTATTAGCGCACTATTTAAGAGCCCTCATTTTGAGTAGAAATGACTTTTACATATTCTTTCTTTTTCTACAATCTTTTTCTTTCATTACTTTTGAACTTTGAGGATACCGTTGTTTTTTATTGTCGGTAGGAGGTAAAAAAATTATTGTTAATAGATTGAGCCATTATTTATTTTGATGCATTTTAGTTTTAGTTTTGTCACATATCACAACATAATAAATATGATTTTTTTAAAAAAAAATAGTTTTACTAATTTTTCTCTATTTCATTATAATTCCATGCAGATTTAAATGAATTTATATGGTTTACTGAGAAGATTCATTTTGAGATTTTAGAGAGTTTCAAAAAGTCCTTCGAGACTATTTAAGTCATGGTTGAGTACTACCTACGAGTTTATGCCCGTTATAAATTGTATTCACATATATGATGTTATACGGGTAACTAGTGTCTCTTATTGACATGACTATTTTAAAAAAATAAAAAATTTGTCAACCTCTCAAAAAGTTTAAAAAATTAGAGAGAAGAAAAAAAAAAGATGTTTCAAAAAATAAAAAGAGAATATAGTCTGTATAAGAGAGTCGTAGGAAATCAAGAATGCTCACACATATGATAAAAAAACTATTATGTCAAATTCCTCTGAATATGAGCTTGTGTCATAAACCCTCGATTGTTGTCTCATTGACGTGGAGCTAAATCAGTGTTAATGAGACTAATTATTAAGTTTATTTTATACTTAACTCAAATGATTCTTGTTCGTTAAAGAGTCAAATTAATGATTTCAGCTAATTTTCAAATTTCATGGCGATTCAAGATTTTAATATAAAAATATGCTAAAAATGAGTTTTTAGAAAAAAAGACGAACAAAATTGGATCGAATGACAAAAATCACAATCTGGCCGAGCACATAACCATGCACACGGTGACATGACGAGGAGTAGGCATTTGTCACAAATAAGAAGAAGACAAGAATGCTGACTAGGCAAAGACCGCGCGCATTATCGAGCGCGCCGTGGATCATTAGTGGCGCATGACGCGCTAATGTTTCCTAAAATTGGATCATCAGAACTTGGCAACTTTTAATTGTCAAAATTTCACACAAGATGTCCGATTTTGATGATTCAAATGGTTACATAAAGAAATAATAAAGATCTATACTTTTATAAGGGGAGTCAAAGTCTAATTTTGTGAAGGATTTGTGCAAGAAGAGCCAATTCTGATCTTCCAGATGATTCCTAAGAGATTTACATCAAGTACACTTGAAAATACGTTCAAGGACTTTCCAAAAAGGCGAGTCTGCCAAAATCAAGCTATATAAGGAGGTCGTCGTCCCTCTTTCAAGTGTGCTAAATTGCAATACAACACCAAAACAGTCTATTCAAAAATTCTCTCACGGTTTCAACCCAAAGGGCACCGGTGGAGGACAACAATAAAAATGGTTAATAGAGGAGCAAATTTAGTGTGTAAGGATTATTCTTACTTATATTATTATGTGTCTTTTCATGATCATTCGTGGCTAGATTTCCTTGTGTGGTTTAGGTGTAATAACTTGTGAACTGGTGTTGGGATATTAGTTTTTTAATAAAATTCATATTTTGTACATTATGTTTATTGAGCTTCAATTAGATGATTATTTTATTGCATGACAAACTTAATGAATGATTGTGTTGTTATATGATTTCCACCACTGATTTAATTGTGAAGCTTTAAGCCAATATCAGTTAGTCGAGTCGCAAATAAACACATGTCGCGTGTGTTTTTCATCTTATTTTCTATCTAACTTTCCATTTAGTTTTCCATCCCTAATTTTCTCTAAGCCAAACAAATGATTCCTTCTAATTTTCTATCAACTTTTTCTTTTCACCAAATTTTTCCTAAATCAAACACAGCCTAAGTGTTTTTAGATTTATTTCAGTAAAAATTACAACAGACATGAACTATCATACTTTCTGAAATCGTGAGTGCAACTATTAAATTATGCAATTCAAAAAAAATATAAATTATTCTCTAATAACATAAACTAACACAATATATCTTGTTTTTAATTATATTATGTTAATTTATGTTATTAAAAATCCAACTATAATTATTTTAAAATTTATTACGCTCATAATTTCAAAAAGTGTGATAATTCATATTAAATTATTTTTTTTATAATTTACCCTTTATTTTAATGAAGAGACGCCCCAACCATTGGTATTTATTGGAAGCAAGGTTCAGACCATTCAATTGGTGACGAAATAATTCAAAGCTCAAACAGAGAAGTCTGAGGTTGTCTTGCGATTGAGAATCCAAGGTACGGAAAAAAATTGACGACTGTTAGTTATTTCATCATCATCCAAGATACTCTTCCTGTCTCGTTTTACACATCATTTAATTGAATTTTTTTGTTCATTTCTATTTGTCATTTAAAAATATTAAATGTGTATTTAATATCAATAACTATCTTAAAATATCAAACATTAATCACTTTATTATCAAAATTAATAAAAAATACATTCCTCACTAATAATTTTACTTTTTGTATGAACTTTTTGAAAAAATTATTAATCACCTACTCAATAAATTTGTTCAACTGCTAGCATTTACTTCACATTAATCTACTCAAATTAACCTTAAACGACATGTATTAGAGGCGGAGACAGTAATTTATTTACATCCTGGCACCACAGACACACAGTCTCTAATAATGCCTGGTAGAAAAATAACCAAAACCCTAAGCCCAGCCTCCTCCTCTACTCTACTCTTAAGTCTTAACACGGCGCAACGAATGAATGATCACACAGCTATTTCCTCCATCTGACTAGCTAGGCAAACACACAGCCACATGATAACAACATGAGCAGCATAGCGGCCTCTTCTTCCTCGCTCCTCTGCCTCCTCAGTGACCTCTGCAACGGCGCCAAATCCTTCAGTGACTGCCGTAAATTGGCCGAAGAGGACTTTTCTAATCTGGGTTTCCACTTTGAAGATGACTGCGTGGACGCTGCTGATGCTGCTGCTGGGTTGGTGACAGAATCGCTCTGCCTGATCTTCTTGTCTCTCTCTTTTTTGCACATTAGGGATTTTCTCTTCCTGTGCTTGATTCCACAGGCGTTACAGAGAGACTGCGTAAATTGAAACCAACAACAACAAACATTGTCAGCAACTCAAGTCCCAGCATAATAAGCACGACATCAACTGTAAACAATTTCTAAATTAAGATTGTTTCACGTTGTCTGAAAGCGACAGCAAGACAGATTCAAATTTGTAAGACCATATGAAAAAGTGGGAAGCAGAAAAGCAGCCAGCCGAGTGGTGTGACCTTGGGGCCGGCAGGGCCGCTTCTCCAGAGCGGCGTCTTGGCGGTTCCGCACATGGCGCAGCACTTTTTCGACTCTGTATCAACCACCATAATAGTCTCCTGTTTCACCAACAAAACCAGTAGGAGGAATCAACTGAAAAGGTGAGCAGCTAGAGCGGCCTGATCAGGGATCGTAGCGGGAAACCCACCTGCTGATGACTCAGATCCATCACCCCCAGCACAGCACAGACTGAGAACCAGAAGCTTGTTCGGACAGGTGTGATCCAAGGAACTCGGAAACCCTAGAGCGGAGCTAAGATCACGGATTTGGAAGATAGCGAAGATAATAGAATGGAGTTGGGGGATGTGTGAAGCGTAGAGAGGCGAACCGACATCAAAAACGGCCCGCACCGATTCAGAAGATGATGACCGCAATGCGCCTCCACCCACACAAAAAAAAAAAAAAAACCTTAAAATGTTGTCGTAATAAATATTAAATAGAGTACTACTTCTACTGGCCATGAGTGAGTGAGGGATTTGGCTGCCATATTATTTACTAAGAAACTGCAACACTCCTTCTGAATTGCGTTGTCGTTTTGAATTCAAATTTATGGAGCCAATTCGCGTTGCTGCGCAGTTAATTGTTGCGAACACAAAAATTACGTTGTTTTTATAATTGCAAATATCTCTCACGTGTTAGTTTTTTCCCAATTTGTTGTTCATGGTCGCAATAGAAAGGCCATAACCAGACAACAATGATTCTCAAATCAGAAAACAAAACAGACAGCAATGGTTGTCATAAACATATGAATTGATAAATTGAAAAAAATATAGCTAGAAATTGGAAAAAGAAATTGGGGTACAGAAAGGTGGAGTTTTTGAGAAAAGAATGGAAGAAATCCATTGTCATTCACGCCACCCCATCCACTTTGTTCGGCCAAACACCTTCCTGCTGGAGCCAATTCGCGCACCTGCTCGGGGAGGAATTGGAGGATTTGGTCGGTGATGGGTCGGCCGATCGGAGGGAGATGGAAGAGGAGAGGATATAGGATTTTGTCGGTGGGAGCAAACACGTGAGAGATATTTACAATTATGAAAACGATATAGTTTTTGTGCTCGCACCATTTGGCTGCGCAGCACTGGATCCCAATCCCGCGTTTTCACCCCGCCAGGAAACAGAATGAGAATTTGTTACGCATAGCGATCATTGACACGTATGAGACATTTTTATCCGTTCACTCTTTATGTAAATTCAACAGAGAGTATATATTTCAAAAATCTTCATAAACACTACTAAATGTTTTCTGTATGTGCCGGCGCAACGGCGGGACTTAAGGCAGACCAAGCACAATATATAATGGGAGAGGTCGAGGTGGGTAATTGGCAAAAGTGCGTTGGACTCGAATAAAATGATGAAAATTGAAAAAAATACATGTTTCATTCCTGAAGCCCCCGGCTTGCAAGAGCAAACAGTTCTCCAGAAAGGCAAGCAATCGCTTCACTGCGATTGGAAGCAGACTCACAAAACTTCTTCACCTCTATTTGTGTATCATCTTTCTGTGGCCGACACAAACAACAAGACTGACTTACTGAGTGACCATTAGCCACCACTCCCAATTGTTGTTGACTTGAAGGTTTCACCCACCTCTCAAATGCTGAACCAACCAAAGTAAAACATAACACCAGCCGAACCACAAATGGAATACACCCATGCTAATTGACATGACTCATTATCCCAGGACAACCGCATGGATGAATGCCTTCAACTGAAGTGGAAACCATTACCGGGAGTAAGGTTGTTTGCCCCACCGAAGCTAAACCCTGGTTGTGACACATCGCCTGGAGGCATCACCTCTTCCTCATCTTCTTCCAACCAGTATGTCTCTAGTATCTTCACAGATTTCTCATAGATCTCAGTGTTGTCATGACTCTGCAGATTCTCAATTTTGTCCAGTCCTTCAGCCTCATCAATCATTTGTGCGTACCGATTCACACCACCAGTACCTCCCTGCTCTTTATCAGCTTCCCCTACCTTTAAGATATTCTCCAGCCCCTCTAAACAAACTGTCACAATCCTTGCATCTGGGCAGATGAGAAGCTCACAAAGAGGCTTGATGCATCCTTGACTGACCAAAAATCTGATGAAAAACCCAAGTCAGGATACAAATAGTCAAAGATGCAGCTAGGCAGCTGAATTTTCTAAAGACCAACGATACCTGATTTGCTCAGCAGTGCCACCAGATGTCGCATTAGAGATGGCCCAAGCAGCCTCTTTCTTGATCTCAAACTCAGCAGATTGTAGCAAATGAATAAGGGGCCCAAATATGCCAGCCTCTATAACAGCCTGATTATGAGATGAAGCATAGGGGCATATGCACCGGAAATGGGAAAACCATTAAAACTAAAAATAAAAAGGCAGAACAAAAAGGATGCTTTTATGTTCATGTTTGAAGGAAACCTGGATCTGATCCTTGTTGCCAGCAGTAATATTAGAAATAGTCCAACAAGCTTCTTTTTTAATGCTCTTCTTATAGCTGCCAGTCAGCAAGGACAGGAGGCATCCAAGTGCTTGATGATCAATAACAAACTGGAGCAAAACCAAATAATAATTTATGAGCAGATAAATATCAGAAGTAATATTACCCACTGCAATGTACATAATGAGAAAAAATAAAGCTCAAAAATTAAACTCGCTTGCATGTTTACTGTATGCGAATCATTCAAAGCTGTCTAATCATTGCACAGAAATTATGTTCTTTCCATGTAAGTAGCATAAAAGCATCTATCTTTGAGGTGGTTAGGAAGAAGTACAAATGTGGAAGTATAGCACAACAGACGCATACTCCCTCTACTCGAACCTGAGTTTGAAGATCATCTCCAGTGACCAGATTTCCAACGGTGCGGAGAGCTGGAATAAGGACAGTTGGCGCCGGGTGTCTACAAAATAAAACAAACATTCAAAATATTATATAGACTAACTATTAATGTTAATTATGACTTAAGAATCCAAATTGTACTCACAGTAAAAGCTCTATCAGACGAGGGACTACTCCGGACTCAATAACAGCTTGAATTTTGTCATTTGTACCATCAGAAAGATATGACAATGCCCAGCATGCATCAGTTAAGACCTCTTCATCATTTGAATGAATGAGCCTCTCAAGGGCAGGGAGTGCAGGCTTTACCTGAAGAAATAGACATATAAGAGTTGGTAAATGAACTTCTCCAAGTGTAATTTGAATAAAATATGAAGGGGCTGAATACTTTTTTTAGAAATATATAATCTTGCATTCATTCAACCTGAATCAAGATGGCTAACAGTAGTAAATGAAGCATATTAAAAGACAACTTAAAGCAGGCACCAGCACAAGCAGCAGGGGTGTGAAATGTGAATGGCTCAAAAGTAAAATTGATCAGTGATTAATGGCGTAAAAGTTACCTGGTCAAAAGGAGGTTGTGGCTTGCCCCTGCAAAAATTCGAGAGTGTCCAGGTTGCATTTCGCAGCATGGAAAGTTTCGCATGCTCGTTCAGCTGTGCCAACAGAGGATGCAATGCCCCATTTCCAAGAACGAGATCCCGACATCTGGGGGAATCACCCGCCACATTTCCAAGAGCCCACACAGCCTACACATTTAGAACTAGTCATTTCCTCTACTTGTATTACGACCTGTACTCAAACAAATCGATACTCAAAGAACATTCGATACTATTTACTAACTATATCTTATATCTTACCTGCTCTCTAACATCATCACTTGAAGATCCAAGAAGCTTCACAAAAATAGGGACAGCACCATGGTCAATAACCACTTTAGTATGCTCAGATGTCCCAGAGGCAATGTTTGTGAGAGCCCAAGCAGCCTCAAACTAAAATGATGAGCACAGAAAACGATAAATATTGTGTTACTAACAAATTATGCAAATATATGAAAATCAGTTTCACAGGAATCCTACCTGTAACTGTGTATAGTCCTCCCTCACAAGAAACTGAACAAAGCGAGGAACAACACCGGCTTGGATAACCTCTTCAATTGGAGGCATTCGCTCTTCAGTTGACAAAGAATGGATAACAATTAGCTAAGCAATTGTAATAACAAATATAAGAAAACCAACTTAGACACTCCAGTTATATATTCCAAACCTATTGAGAGCAACTTTCTGAATTGGGTAGTGGCCTCCAGCTGCAGATTCCTATCATCACTCCACAGATTGGCAACCATGGTTGGCAAATTTTCCAGCTATAATTCATAACAAGAGACATTAGAATTTGAAGCAGCTCTACCCAGCAAGCAGGTGACTGAATCTTCAACTAGAAGTTACAGCGCCTCATCACATCCTCGTTTCAAATTAAACTAGCAATTAAACTCAAACAATACGTATGCCTCTCAAATCAATTCAAACACCTACCATTCAATTCGATCAAATCAATTCAATCTGAAAATACAAAAGAAGAAATCAAGATTTGGGGTCCATGAAACCTTGACGGCAGCGGCGGCGGCAGCGAGCGTCTGCAAGGGCTGAGACTGCATACCCTCGCGCCTCTTCTTCATCAAGCTCTCCTCCCTCTTATTCTTCCGGATCTCGACCATGTTATCCTCCCTCCGTCTCCGCCCCTCATCCGCATCTACGGCGACCTTGTAACGGTTGCGGCGCGCCTCAGTCCTCTCGTTGGGCCTCAGAGACGACATGATCCGAACCGCAAGCAGAATCCGACCACAATCTGGGTGACTCCGAGAGCGTGAATTTCAACGACGAAATTCAAAAATCGGGGGATGAACAGAGATAAACCCTAGGAGGCGCTGGTGGTCGAGTCGAGAGAAGTCAGTGAAGCGATTTTTGTGTCCTACAGTTTGAAAAGACAGGTTAAAAAGAGGGAGTGAAGGGTATGAACTTTAACTAAACGGGCATTGATGTTCGACTATTTACGAGAATTTGCCATTGTGATGTGAAATTTGGACCATAATGGACCGTTGCTTCCGACGGCACCGTTATGTGTCGTTTTGGTGTGACGGACGGGGTAAGCTTCGCAGGAGTAGTGCAGTATGCAATGGTTTTATATTTAGTGCATATTTGGTAGAAAATAAAGTATTGAAATAATTAGAACGCAACATTTTAAAAGAAAAAAATATATAATAATAAATAGTATTATTAATAATTTGATGAGAGGTGAGTTAAATAATATATTTCCTATTAACACTGAAATAAATAATATGTTCTATCAAAATTCATTTACAGTATCTAAATAGGTTTTGAATTTGTTGGGCAAATTTTTGGGTGCTCTCATCGGTATTTACTGTAACAACCACCGACCCCTTACTGTCGATATTGTCCCACACTCTCTCGCCCCGTGCGGCGGTGGGTTTTGCGTTGGTGTGCTGCCTGCACCCAAAAGGCCTCGACACTAAGTAAGGAGTCTTAGCCTCTCATAAGGAAGCTAAGGATCCCCCACCCAGCCGATGTGGGATGTAACATTTACTTAGATATATTATATTTTGAGCAAATATAAAAATGAACCTGTATTTGTTTTAAAGTTAATAATTAACTACTCATACTAGCATCGGGCTTTTATTTTTATTTTAGTTTTTTGCATCATTTATTTTGTTTTGTAAATTATATTTAAGTAAATATTTTATTTAGTATGTATTTTTATATTAAAATCAATTTATGTAAACATAATTAAAATTTAAGTGAATAAAAAATAAAATTTTACAATAAAAATATAAAAATAACCAAATATTCAAAACCTTTATAACAAAGGTTTGTGAATTTGAACTTTATAAAATAAAGTCAAATCATTGAGGTAGGGTGTTCATTTAACAGGAAGTTAAAACTATCTTCATCATTTTTGTAAAAATAAATTTTAAGATAAGCAAAATACTATTTAAACAAATGCGTAAAATAAATGGTATATCTTTTCCATTTTAATTTTCTTCTGTATAGTGGCTTAAACTTCATTATAGTTTTTTCATTGTGTAAAATGATATACACTTATTTTAAGGCTCTATTTCTTACTGATTTGAATCGTTTATGAACTATTTTACCTTTGTTTCTATGATTTGACTGCTCATTCAGGAAAACAGTCTCAAAATTGATGGATGAAGGGAAAATGAATCTATTTGGGGCAGAAATGATGGAGCAAATAGTGAAGAAAGGAAAACAAATTAGCATCTACTCGGACGGGTAGACTTCCAACAGCTGACAAGAAGAACTCTAAAGTCCTACTCGACTCGAGGTAAAGTATGAAGAAAATACCACTCGGTCAGATAAGGGTCGTTTATGACCCTTCACTCGGCCAATTGAGAATTTTTATCTTGGTTTCACTCGGTCCGAGCAACTTCATTTGGCCGGTAAAGACATCCTTCCTGATCTACTCGGTCCGAGTAAGTAGTGCCGGAAACATTGAATGGAGGATTCATGGTGGGAATTCTCCTATTCATTACTCCCTCCGTCCTCTATTACATGTCGTTTAAAGTTAATTTGAGTAAATTAAGGTGAAGTTAATGCTAGCGGTTGGACAAATTTAATGAGTAGGTGGTTGGTGTTTATTTGAAAAAGTTCATGCAAAAAGTAAAATTGATAGATGATTACTGGTGAGGAATGTATTTTTTATTGATTATGATGATAAAGTGATTAATGTTTGACATTTTAAGGTAGTTGTTGATATTAAATGCGCATTGAAAATTGTTAAGTAACAAGTAAAAGTGGACAAAAAAATTCGGTTAAGTGACATGTAAAAGGGGACAGAGGGAGTAGTCTTTCATTCCTTGATTTTTCTTCTATTCTACCACTATAAAATGAGCCTTCCACTGCAAATACAAGAGACATTCAAGCACCAAGGAAGCGAGTAAGGAATGAGCATCTATCTCTCTCTACAATTCTCCATAGTTTTTGTAGAAGAATTCATGTCTTCCATCAAAGGCGTGAGTGAGTAGTCCTCTCTTAAATCCAAAAAAATATCGATTGTAGGGTATTGTACTCTCACCTTCATCATATTTCAGTTATGAAGTTATTTTCTTATTACAATGGACATGTAGTCTCTTTGATTTACATGTCAGCATGTCTTGTCTTAGGATTAACATGCTAATATTATTGAACATTATATATGTCTAACAGAAGAATTTGGGATCTATCAGTCTCTATGGTCATGCTATTAGTGAACGAATGTGAGAATCTAAATTGGTTAAGAGTATGGCTCAGTTGTAGTCGATGGACTTGACAACCGATTGTGAGACTCGAAAATCAATAAGAAGTTGAGCGATAGTGTGAAGTCAGAATCATCTTGGCCTCGCTCCTATTGGCATCAAACCAACGAAGATAAGAATAAAAGTTCCCTCAATGTCTAGGATAGTTGTAGTCATCAAAGGTCGGTAACTGAAGGCGAGAATAAGAGGTTACCAAGAAGGGATGAGTATAAATCAGATATACACTTTTACAGATAGAGGGTGCGATGAAAAAAAATTGGACTGATTTCGGATTATGCTTAAGATCAATTTTTTTATTTATTAAATATAATTGATCTTATTAAATTTGTTGAGAATTATGAATGATTGAGTATGAAAAGACGTCATTTTGTTTATTGCGCAAAACGATATTATTTATTTTGATAACCAAACGACGCAATTTGCACACAATCTAAATCTTGTAATAATATTAGTTTAGCAGTGTAACGATAAATTTTATTTTAAAAAATCAGTCCAATTTTTTTATCACACATTTTTAAAAATTGTGATAGTTAAGACCGAAACTGAATAAGTGATGATAGTTCAAGATCTCTTTTAAGATTTTTCTTTAATTATTTTTTTATCAAAGTTCATTCATTACAACTTACTTAAACCCTCGTAATTAATACTCATGCTGAGCATGAGGAGAAAGCATTGGTTATATAAATAATACTATCTACAGCTGTCTTAAAGACTTCACTGCAAACATTGTTTGCCAATCGGCTGCTTGCTGTCAGAAGATGGTCTTCCATATTTGTAGCGCTTACACTCTCTATTATTAGTAAGGGCATCTACATTGAATATGTGTAGTAAGTTTCGTTTCAGACTTCGAAGCGCTTCGTTTCAATGTGGAAACAGTGGTTTTTTGACACCGAAACGCTTCATTTGCACAAAGCGGTTCGTAAAAAGATCAATTACTACACTTCAGAGATAAAAGCGTATATATATATATAGGGTGGATCACTTGAGAACCTCCTTAAATTGAGAACCGTTGTGGACAAACGCGGACCAATCATTATTTACATGAAACAACAATGTATTAATTATATGATTTCCTTTTTTGAGTTCATTTATTATTCTGTATTAATTATATGAGATTTGTTTTTTATTTATTATAAAACAGATTTACTTGCCATTTTGAGATTTCGTTTTGTATTTAATTTACCGGATTTTTTTCTAGATTTTTTTTCTAATTTACAAATTTTTGAGGAATATGAATATTGAACATTTTTCGGACTATATTTTTTTATATTTTTATAATTTTTTTGAGCAGTGAACCTCCATGTGGTGAACATATTGTAACAGTGAACCCAACTGGTGAACATATTGAATAGTGATTTAAGTAGTGAACCTCATGTTCACTATTTATACTCCTCAAAAATCTGTAAATTAAAAAAAATCTAGACAAAAAAAATCCGGTAAATTAAATACAGAACACAATCTCAAAATGGTAAGTATATCTGTTTCATAATAAATAAAAAATGAATCTCATATAATTAATAAAGAATAATAAATAAACTCAAAAAAGGAAACCATATAATTAATGCATTGTTGTTTCATGTAAATAATGATTGGTCCAGAATTATCCACAATGGTTCTCAACTTAAGGAGGTTCTCAACGGATCCCTCCCCTATATATATATCAAATATTCAGCATAACCTATTATCACGCTTCCTACTCAGAAGCGTGATAACAGACTTTCCGTTGCTAATGAAACATATCTTCTATAGACTCTATCCATTTACGTAATCCTTGTATGCGGTGGTCACATGAATTAAAATCTATATATAAAAATGTCAAAAAAATAATATAAATTAATAATTATATATAATTAAATATTCTTTAATGAAAATGTGTTAATGAAAATGTATATGACATATGGGTCTCATGTCCAGAGATTTGAAAGATTTGTTTCAATGTGGATGTAAGTTTATAAAAAATAAATTTATGAAAAAATTGAATTGACATGATACAAATCTGACATAACATGACACAAACCTCGTTTATTATTTGTTTTGATGGAGATGCCTGATTAGTTCAATGACCCAAATAGTGATCCTCTTATTGTACTCTTTCTAGAACCTCATCTTTGGTTTGAGGTTTGTGATTTACAAGGAATAAAAAATTACTAACGCAATATTTTAAATTTGCTTGAAATTATTAAGTACATAATTAATTTTTTGTATTTAAGAATAAAAAATACACCTAAAACTATTAAATAACAATATATAATTATAAGTGACCAACAATAAAAAAGGTGGTCGTGAAAGCGGTCGCATGAAGCGGTTGCTAATATGGCCAAGAGATGTGGTCGCCAGTTTGATCGAAAATGTGGTTGTGCGTGAGACTTGATCATGGATCAGGGGCGGAGTCACTATAGGGCAATAGGGGCGGCCATCTCCGAATTCCACATAAAACAACAATGTCTATGTAAAAAAAAAATTATATATAGAAAATAAATTTACATGCTTAATTTCAACTAAGTGTTTTATTTTGCCGCCTCAAATTCAATCAAAATTTTAATTATGTCATTTTACCTCATCGAAAAAAAAATTCTGAATCCGTCACTGTCATTAATTATGGTCAAAAAAAATAGTTGTAAAGTTGACAATCATTATTTTCTGGCTTCGAAGAGTGGTTGCTAATCTAACAAAGGTCACTTTGACAACCAACTTTTGCCAGAACCTTTTGGTTGTGAAAGTTGGCGCTAATCTAATTTATGATCACTTTTGCGACCAAAATGATTTGTAAATTTTGAATTTATTTTTTGTGATGGGTAAAACATTTTTCTTTAATTCAATACTTTACCCGGTGTAATTAAAAAATTTATATTGATTTATTACATGGCTGAGACGCAATTTCATTTCATATTTTTTGGTTGTCAATATGCTAGCATGAATAATTTTCGCACTCTTCCAGTAAAATCCGTCACATGTACTGTAACAAAGAATCAAACTCAAAATCTCGTGGGTGAATACTCTATCCAACCTCATTCCATTACTAACACATACAAATATATGAAGAGTAATAATGTATTGACAAATCTCAATAAATGGGTAGCCATAGTACGTAATAGGATATGATATGATCTCCTTATTAAATATCAACACAATATCAATCTAGAATTACATGAGATTTGTGTCCCTCGTTCCCATTTAAAAAATGTTGCTATCATTTTGATTTGATAATACAACATAAAAATTGATGAATATATGTATAAAACATGTAATGAAATATGGGGAGAGATTAGATGTATACACATTTTTATTATAAAAATGTACATGTCCTGACATATGATGTATGGTAAATCCAATAGTAAATAATTATATTATTTAAATTTGAGATATGATAAATTAAATATAATATATTCGTTTGAATTAATGAGGAGCAGAAATAATGCATATATTGCGTAATTAACTTGCGATAAATACAATTACAAAACTAAAAAATAGTTAACGCGCGTTCACTACTGGATCACTTTTCGATGCATTCACCATGAAGAATTTTTTTTTTTTACTAGTTGGTTGCGTCCACTGCAACTGCAGTGCATATTGCATAAATAAGGTAATGGATCCAATTAGATCTGTTTCACTTTAACATTACTTTTGAAAAAACGTTCACCATTTGAATTTTTTTTTGTTTTTTTGTTTTTCTTAAAGAGGATCAATAGTGGTTCCCACTTTCCCTCTAGGGGGTTAAGGGCCGCACACCCCCTCTACATTGATAGTGTGCGCGAGACTTGAATCCAAGATTTTAAAGTTGTTAGACAACACCTAATACCACTAGCCAACACCTTATTGGTTCACTATTTGAATTTAAAGATAAAACATGTTGAATCCTACTTTTTCAAAGTAAGTCGGCATACTTTTTGAAACATGAATGCATGGTGGTGTGTTGTATTGGATATGTCTGGTGCATGGATATACTAATTCACTAGTAAGACTGATATGTCAGCTTATGTTTGCTAGTGCTTTTTGGTGAACAAACGTTCACTAGTAAGATTAAAAAAATTACAATCCATACTGCTATATTAAATCGATTATAAATAAATAACAATGAAAAATCTTTGATGAATAATCTTCATTAGCAGAGATACATACATAAAAGAGAATTTCATCTATCGAATAAACTGTTCATCAATACTACATAAACTAATTGATCTAGTGAATAATCTGCGTAACTGTTACATCCTTCATCGACTGTGTGGGAGATTCTTGTCTTTCTTAATTAGGACTAAAATTTCTTACGTAGTGTCGAGGCTTTTTGGGTGCAGATTTACTGAATGAAGCAGCACACCAACGCAAAACCCACCGCCTCATGGGGCGAGAAAGTGTGTCGACAATATCGACAGTAAGGGGTCGGGACTGTTACATGGTATTAGAGCCGATCTGTAAGAGGTGGAATGTTACATCCTACATCGACTGAGTGGGTGATCTTTAGCTTCCTTAGGGCTAAAACTTCTTACTTAGTGTCGAGGCCTTTTGAGTGCAGATTCGTCGAATGAGGCAGCACACCAACTCAAAACCCACCACTGCACGGGGCGAGAAAGTGAGGGACAACATTAACAGTAAGGGGTCGGGGCTGTTACAATAACAGTGTTACGAAAACAATAAACAAATTGATGAATATGATGATATTCATTGAATAATATTACAGAATTGATGATAATTATTAAAAATCATAATTATTGTAGATGCAATTCACGTAACAATTTGAGACACGTGGTGATCGACACCACGTGGCTTAAGTGATCTTAAATCCAACCGGCTCTAAACAAAAGTACGATTCTCCCGTTCCAAGAAAAGAAAATATATTGAGCCTAAAATGGATGCTAATGAGGATAACAACATAAAAAATCGGGTCTATCAAGATCAGCCAAATCATGGATGTCGTTTTGCATGCACCTATCGTACTAAACTGCGGTAGAATATTCGAATTTTACCGAATACGAATAGATGGATGCAGTTCCGGGTCGGGGGACAGGCAGGTAAGAAGTAACAAAAGAAAAAAGCTTTTTTTATGGTAAAGCAAAGAGAAGACGACGTTCAATTGTTTCGTATTAACTCGCTCATCGTTCGTTGTCGGTCTCATCTCATTCTCTCATCCACCCACCGCCACCGAATCGATCTTCTCCTGACTTCTCATAACAGCGATTCCTGTTCGAATCTCATCCGATCTGCTTCCGAATGTTTAACGCTATGATGGATCCGGAGCTGCTCAGGCTCGCTCAGGAGCAAATGAGCCGCATGTCTCCGGCCGACCTTGCGAGGATCCAGCAACAGGTATTCAATTTCCTAAATTTTCAACCATACTCATGTTTTGTGTTGATATGACCTTTATTTATTTATCCTGAATTGTGACAACTCTCTACAATATTATAACCTTTGCTACTTGTTAAAATTACTTGGATTGACCTGATCCAGCATGATGATGATGATGATGATGCTGTTACATCCTTCCTTGTATCTAAATATTATATCTGAGTTACACTGGATGTGGGACAATCTGTCTTATTGGTTCTAATTTTGTTTGATACTTCTGAAACACGTTACCACTTCAACATGAAACCAATAAAACTTAGTCAGAATCACTTTCTATGTTATGCGGAATGATGAAGTAAAGGGTTCTTTTCATATTAAGCCATAGATTTACTGATTGTGTGCGTTAAAGAAGACATGATCTTATATTTCTTTATTTTCAAAACCCTTTAGACAGAGAGTAGAAGTTTTCAGAGGTTTGTTAGCATTTCTCAGATTAATTATAGAACATGTGAATAAGTAATCAGTACTTGAAAAAAAAGGTGGGAAAGTTTCCATCGGCGTCCGAAAACTGACTCTTTATATCTTAGTTTGTGATCTTTGTACTGTCAATCAAAAAATCGGGAATCGGTGATGCATAATAGATATATCAGATGTGAACCTTGGTTGGTGTCTTAATATTTCCTCGCTGACTTTGGTTTGCCTCAGTATATACTTTCTCTGATTAAATGTGACTGATGGTTGTAATTACAGATGATGTCAAACCCTGAACTGTTGAAAATGGCTACAGAGGGTATGCAAAACATGAGACCAGAAGATTTAAAATCAGCTGCAGAACAGTTGAAGCATACCCGTCCAGAGGAAATGGCCGAGATCGGTGATAAGATTGCTAGCGCATCACCTGAGGAACTTGCATCGATTCGTTCGCGTGGTGAGGCTTGGATAAATTACCAAATTAATGGAGCTATGATGTTGAAAAACCAGGTACTTCACCCTACTTGTCTCTGTTGTCTGAGTAATTACTATACCCTTCACCACAGTAAGAATTCTGGCTCGAAATGGTAGTCTACCTTGTATAGAATATTTATATGTTGCTCTTAGAAGTTAAAGGCTTATTATCATTTAGTTTTAGTGAGCATATATAGTGTTGGAGGGGAGGTACTCATCTCCTCATTTTTTTAGAGGTGGTCTAAGATTTGTTTAAGAGTATATAGAAATAATCGTGCTGACTATGTAAGACAGCTTAGGTGAGAGCGATGTAACTTAACATAAGGCTCATATGTTGGACTTTTCGTTCAGGAGGAGGATAGTCAATAAATCTGAAAACTAACCCACAGATCAGATGGTGGATGTTAAAAGGTTCTATTCAACTAACTTTTTTGGAAAAAGTTGAAAAAGATATTGATAAGGATTTTTGTATTGAAGCAAATATAATTTGGGAGAGGCTTTCTGGTGTAGGTGAAGGGTCGTCGTCATATTAAGCTCTGGCAGGGAAATATTTATTTGGATTGTGTGGCTTATAGATATAAATCAAATGATAATAACTGTCACAAGTTTTGACCACGCATTCAAAGCTATTTTAGTGGAATGAGAAGTTCTAGAGTTAGTGAAGTGTTAATTAAATTCCTTCAATGAGAATTTGAGTAAGAAGATTTGGGTAACCAGCCGTTAACAATGTAAGTTTGTTCGTAGTTTTGAGGGGATGCTAAGGAATCTATAAGTAACATGAAATTAGGTGGAGGGTTCACAAAATGATATACCCATAGAGGTATGTAGGTACCTTGAAGAGGTAGGCATTGCTTGGTGTAAAATGAGTGGTTATGTAAGTTTTTTGTGACTAATAGGACATAGAAAGAGTGGCATATAAGTAGGTTATTCTTTTGATATAGGTAAATGAAACTTAAAAGAAAACATATAAACTAATGTGGGACGGATTAGAGCTTATGAAAAGCACATGGATGGAAGTGATTTGAAAAGCTATTAACAGAAAGGAACTAAGTGCCAGAATGATGTGTATGATCAAAACTTTAAGCCGATGATCCTTCTAATTTTGTAATAGTTTATGAAGCTGATGGATTTTTTCTTTTTACTATACAGGAAGCTTCTGGTTAGATAAAAAAAAAAATCTAGAACACATTCCTTAGTTTACAAAGCAATCTTTTGAGCTATTAGTAAAGTTTCACTACTTGTTTTTAAAAATATTTTGCCAAACATTGTCATACCCCCCATTTGGATGTTTTATCCGGCATAGCTAATAGTTACCTGGTTGTGAATTATAGGGCATTTTTAAAATACTTGACTATTATATATAACATTAACAAATGTTATTTGTTTCAGGGTAATGAACTTCATAAGCTTGGGAAATACGATGAAGCCTTGCAGAAATACGTGCATGTAAGTACATTATTGGATGACTGGATGGTAACATCATTATACATGTACTAGAAGTATAGCCCTTCCAGAAAGAGTAATCTATCCCATGTCTTAAATTTGCTTTTTCAGGCTAAGAAAAATTTATCAGATATCCCATCAGCAAAAGGGAAAACTCTCATGCTAACATGCTCACTTAACATGATGTCATGTTACTTGAAAACCAAGAAGTATGATGACTGCATAAAGGAAGGGTCTGAGGTAATTGGGATCTATTTTCCATTTCGTAGTCAAATAAAAAGTCCCATTTATCAACATTATGTGATTTGAAAAAGGAGTATTTTTTTGTTCCCTCGTTCTATAAAATAGTGTTTTAATTTTTTCTATATGAAAAGGGGAGTGCATTGTATGAAGTATTTATCATGACATGTAAGCACACTTTTTGTAATAGTTAGGAGATCATTGTTCGTGTAGTAAAATAATTTAATTTGTGAATGATTAGGACAGCTGATTTCTAAGCTGTTAAATTTATTATCGAAAAATGAATAAAAGGGGTCGCCAAGGGAAAATCACTTTCAAATCTAGACAATGGATGGTCTATTAGGTGGGAGGCTCCTTAACTTAGGTATCAGTCTACAAGTTCTGTTGGATTCAAATTGGGATAGTATAGAACAGATACCTCTTGAAGACTGACATCCACTGGCTTTATGTACAGGGTCTATTATGAATAGGCTTCATCATAGCATCACTGACTTGGTGTAGTTCTCTTTGATATCACCCTCTTCTGGGTCAAATTCTCTATGGTGCCCAGGATTTTCATACAAGCTAATAATATAATCTACATTGTATAAGTGTAGTCTGTATCACAACATTAAAAAATGGTTGTAATGCCCATCTTCCATGAACCTGTTGAATAAATAATTTGTGAGTCCTTGAAAAAGTAATCATTTATCCTACATTATACACGTGATATTTTCTACATGTTTGTTTGCATCTGAACTGCCATATTATGTGGTTTTAGGTATTAAAGTATGACCGGAAAAATATCAAAGCTCTCTATAGAAGGGGGCAGGCTTACATGGAACTGGGGTTATTAGAGGTAAGCTTATACATTTGCTTGACTACAACAGCCGCTTTGATAATGTGAACTTCACCCATCTTGTTTCTCTTTGAGTGTAGGAAGCTGTTACCGATTTCAGTAAGGCCCACGAATTTTCTCCCGAAGATGAAACTATTGGAGATGTATTGAGGTGTAATGCTGTGTGACATTTATCCTTTTGCCTGGTCCTTTATTTTCCAATCTCGTCCCACTTTTAAAACTTAGAACATCGAGCACTTCTGATACCCAGAGTTTATTTTTAAAAAATACTCATGCCTGTATCTCAGGAAAACTAAGACCAAGTTGTTGGAAGCTGGGCCAGCATCCGGAAGTATGTTAATAATCCATTTATTATTTAAGTTGATCATATATTTCTTTTTGCGCCTCTTTCTGCACTTTTGCCTTTTGGACATACGTATAACTAGTATGTTCTTTTCTCTGATAACAGAGCTGGTGATTGAAGAGATAACTGAAGAAGCAGAGACTCCATTGCCTGAAAATCCTGAGAATTCATCTGGCAGAAACTCATCTGGACCGCCAGTAACTTCTAGCATTCTGAATGAAAAAAGTGAGACTCAAAGTGGAGATTCAGAAAAGTTGAGGTCTTTGCAATCTATGCAGGATGATCCAGAAGCTGTCAGGTAGACCCTTGCCAAATAATTATTCAGACTATATCATGAAGCTATGTTGCATGGAAACGGGGACAGGAACGTAAATGGTTAGAGGTACAGATATGGGAATCACGAATTTTAAAATTATTAGAAAACGGGTACGACATGGAAACAGTTACTAAATTCATTAAAAGCCCACTATTTTTAGTTATTAAAAAAATCGCAAATAATTAGTTGTTATGTTCAAAAATTGGGTAGAAGTATTATAGTTTGTTTATACAAACATCCAATAAATATATCTAAGCAAATTTCTAAGGCTTTGCAAACATACAATTAGTAATTTTAAGCCGATAAAATTATTAAAAAGTTTCTTAAAGTTCTGAAGTTGCCTTTATAGAAACGGGTACGGGGTATGTCATCCTCTCGGAGTTTTTGTGCAACATAGAATTGAAGTATATCTTCATCGGTCCGTGATTGACAATTTGAGTGAAAACCTGTCATGCAATGCCTTTTCCCATTTGGTAGATATCATATCCTCGGCAGCCTTGATTTGATCGACACAAACACAGATTTCAATTTCCCAAGGCCCTCTTCATACTGTGTTAATGTCCCTCAAAATTTTCCTTTTCTTTAATTAGAGCATGGAGTGATGATAAAAGTAATTAGTAAATAATCCTCTGCCGACCTGGTTTCATCTTCTTGCGCAGATCATTCCAGAGTTTCATTGCCAATGCTGATCCTGCAGTGTTGGCTAGTTTGAGTGGAGAAAATTCTGCAAATCTACCACCTGACATGTTAAAAACTGCTTCAAGCTTTATTAGCAAAATGTCCCCTGATGATCTTCAAAGAATGCTTCAGATCGCTGCATCTTTCCAAGGGGATAACAATAATGCAAACATTGGTGGATCTCTAAACCAGTCCAGCAGGCCCAGTTCAATGCCCTACAATATCGACCCCAGCATGCTTGCAAGTGCCAGTGATATGATGAGTAAGATGCCACCAGAAGAGCTTCAAAAGATGTTTGACATGGCGGCTTCAATAAATAAGAAACCATCCGTGTCGAGAACTTCACCTCGAGAGGCTGTAGATTCAGATGGTCCACCTAGATTTTCAGAATCACGGGAGAGACTGGGGGCCAGCAAAAATCATGGTGTAGATGAAAGTAGCTCTTCACATGGTTTATATTCTAGCTCAAGAAGTGATGTTCCTTCCCCCGACATTCAGACATCCACTGGCAATATGCAAGACCAAATAATGAACCAAATGAAAGACCCTGCTCTACGTCAGGTATAATGTTGCTCAGTGTTACACCTGTCAGAGTTGTGTTCACTTGATAAATAAAACAAAAACTGGCATTGGCTACTTTAAACGCTCCTTAGGTACTTAATCATTTGTATTGTAAAACTTGTCCATTTTATTATCCAATGACCTCTGCAGATGATGATGTCGATGATGAAAAATATGAACCCAGAGATGATGTCAAATATGAGTGAACAATTTGGCTTCAAACTTTCAAAGGAGGATGCTGAAAGAGCACAGCAGGCAATGGCATCCTTGAAGCCTGAAGACTTGGATCGCATGGTGAATGACATTCATATATCTCAGTCTCTGATTCTCACGTCTCATATTGCTTCCTTGAATACTCTGCGTAGATTCATTGGTTGTGTGTCCTTGAAATGATGCATCATCTGTGATAATTAGATCTTCTTGGCTTGTGATGGTCTTAGCATTCCGTGGCCAATACATCTCCATGATATAATAGTTATGACAAAGATGTCTATTCTTTTATTTTAAGAATGTCATGTCTGGTTTCTTTATTAAATTTATGACGCAAACATCCGACTCTGGGGATTCGGACACTGAATGTGAGGAATGCCACACCTCTGAACATATGGTTTTCCACATGTTTGATGTATGTTCCATCTCTTGACGCTACCACTTACACTTCTTCACCTCGACTTGCAGATGAAGTGGGCGGATAGGATCCAGCGAGGAACTGAAGGTATCAAGAAATCAAAGAACTGGCTACTTGGCAAAGGAGGCATGATCCTTGCTATATGCTTGCTCATACTAGCGATAATCCTGCATCGCCTAGGTTTCATCGGCAGCTAAATGAGAATCTTTGCAAGTAGAATGTACATTATGGGCGAAAGGTGCAACTATTGTGGGACTAAATGAGAAGCCCTCTAGAGTCAACCGAAAGCGGGTCATCACCATTAACAAAGCAGCAGTGCCAGAATGACTATTTCCAAATCAGAATTGTAATGTTCAGAATCATTGATAGATTGGGTCATAGTATTTCTTTCCCCATGATAGAGTCCCATTTCCGGCATATGCAGGCTAAATTAATTACGTATGTCCTTCTATGCTGCTGATGCTAAATTGCTGACTAAAATGTGTTTTTTGAATAGGCACCGAATTCATTAAAATCAAAAGGCTGCAAGTCAAAATATATGAAGCGGATTTATTTGTCTTTTTTGAAAACCGGAGAATCGTATTTCTGTGGGGCCGGACAAAATTCCGGGAGGATCGCACCGCCTCCCTTGATGGGCCGTCGGGTGCTAGCATCGAGCAGAAGTGAGTGTCCAGTTTCGAACTTGAGATTTTTTAGTTTAAGAGCTTCAGTGCCAGACACTCACTTCAACTCGACCAACCCTGAGAGGGCAATATATGAAACGGATTGATAGACTGACAGTAGGGTTTTTTAGCATCTCTATCATATTAAAATTCTACATACTTTTGTAAGATGTCATTTGTTTGTGTCATATGTATTTTTGTTTGACCTCAGCCATCAAAATAAATTTTTTAAACTCACGTGGCGCCACATTTTATTTAACCATCATCCTGTTTTATTCTTCTTATTTTTTTGTTGGAATTTATAAACAATCCAAAACATTTTTGTGTCAAATCTGTTCGAATCATCTAATCCACCAAAAGAAAATTCAGAATAAATGAGACAATATAATTGAGATCTGTTGGCAAACAAATTCGCACTGTAAAATCTATTTGATAATAAATGAGCCGAGCTTGAAAATTATATTAAAGCTTACTAAATGTTTTGTTTTCGAATTTGGAGAGAATGGAAAATAAACTATTTGGAAGTAAAAAAAAAAGGTAAGATTTATATGTGAAAAGAAAAATAAGTGTTATCGACTACTGAGTTTATGAGAGATTTAGAAGGATAAATTAAAAAGAGAACGAAGTTACCTAAATAATCTTACTGTATAAAAAAATGAAAGAATATAAATAAAAGGTGGGTAGAAGTGTCATTTTTTATAAAATCCCTCAATTTCCTCTCAATACACTCAAATTAGATGGAAACGAAAGGTGATAGCTTACTCCTCCCAACTCACTTCATAAAAAATCTAAAACATCATTTCCTCCAACTTCTTTTAGTTTCTCTCCAATATTACACTCGGAAATAGAATCTAAATAAGTGATCACAAGTAAGGTGAGGTTTAGATAGTTAAGAATGATGTTCATAATCAATTGAGAATTGGACAATTTGATGTCCCTTAGTCCTCAACATACACTATCAACTTGAGTACACACGGATTGAATAGTGCGCCTTTGATGCATAGAGTTCTTATGAGGATTTAAAAGTATTAAAATTTTCATTTCAGGTCCGTTTCTGAAAATAAGGTTTTCAAGTTTGTTATCATCTCATAAGTGTTCACAATCTCAAACTATTTCTCCAAGTATGAGTTCATAACCATCAACATGGGACAAGTTACATCATTAAAATCATCCTCGTGATTCTTATAACCTTTTTATCCTTACGAGGAGCACTCGAAAGAGGAGCATTTTTGAGATTGCATAACAACATCATGTTTCACAGGTCATTGATATTAGATACCAAACTAATAACATGGGCGCATACTAAGGAATATGTATTGAACCGATCCACTATTAAGATTACTGTAGAAATTTTGAGCTATTAGTATATTTTAGAGTATACGAGTATAGTCCTTAATCTGAGTTGGTCATATTTTCCTACTTGAAGAGCATCATGCTTTGTCATCAAACGCTTCCACTAATTCCCTTGATGATAAAGGTAGTTATTGGATATGTTATAAATCTTGAGGATGAATATAAACCAACAAGATAAATTTGTCACTCTCGTTTAATGAAAGAAATATCTTTAGCCCCTCAATGAGTTAAAACTGAGAAATGTATGACCGTGCTCAAACGGACTGAAAGTCAATCGTTTGATATGTCGGTCCTACTCAAAGATCGAGAAACACGAATGAGTTTGATAAGAAAAACACTTTATCATTCTTTATACTCATTCAAGATATTGCTGGAAAGAGACATTATTTGTAACTTGTTTATGTGCAAGTGAAAAATTGTTACTGTTTGCACATCAATCAAATTAATTGTCTCGTATTGATTAAGATTTGGTTACATCGAGAATCAATTATTTATAAGTAGGGATCAGAATTTGTTATTAGAGGTGGCTTTTAATCAATGGATTTCCCATAACTAATTGAGAATAAAATTATAGAGTCACACACAATCAAGTGATGGATATCGAGTTAAGTAGATTCGGTCCGATTACGATCCGTTTCAAACTGCACATGATTCGAATGAACCAAATAAATTAAATTCATGTGTTATCCATGTATAATACCGATTGAGTTTGGTTCCCGGGCCTAAATCTAATAACTTAGCTTTTATTTACTGTTAAGTCAAATATAAACTATGTACTACCGTTTTGACTGCATTTGACAAAGTAAGGATTCATTCGGGAGCTAGTCCCCTCAGAACGAGGGATCTGCTGTCGACTAAAGTGTAAAACTTAACTACTCCCTCTATCCTCTTTTACATGTCATTTAACCGATTTTTTTGTCTACTTTTACTTGTCACTTAACCATTTTCAATGCGTATTTAATATCAACAACTACCTTAAAACATCAAACATTAATCACTTCTTTATCATAATCAATAACAAAATCATTCATCACCAGTAATAATCTACCAATTTTACTTTTTGCATGAATTTGAAAAAAAAAACATCAACCACCCACTCATTAAATTTGTTCAACCGCTATCATTTACTTCACCTTAATCTACTCAAATCTATCTTAAACGACATGTATTAGAGGACGGAGGGAGTATGTTTCAATTCGCAATTCCCAACCAACTTTGATAGCTATAGCGGTTGAGTGAATTTAATAAATTAAGATTTAAAATATTTTTTTAAAATTTTAAAATAGAATTAATGAATTATTATTAGTGCATAATTATAGATATTAAATACGTTTTAAAAAATATTAATTGACACGTAAATTGAATAAAAAAATTTAATTAAATAAAATGCAAAAAGACAGAGGGAGTGGCTTTAAATAAAAAAATAATTCATAACATACAAAAAAAAAAGTTTAAAAATTTAAAATGAAGTAATTATAAGTATGTTTATTGAAGTGACCAAGAACATAACCTTGCTTGCTTGTCTTTCCATACGTCGTCTCTCCACCTCCCGCGGCTTCCTCGGACATCACTACCGATCCGATTCCAAACCGGCCGCCATGTCCGCCGCCTCCGTACCCCTCACTCCTCAGCTCCTCTCCAACCCTAACAATCTCCACGCGGCGATCGACATGGGCACCAACTCCTTCAAACTCCACATCATCCAAGCCGATCCCTCCACCGGCAAATTCCTCTCCCTCGACCGCTTTAAGGAGCCCGTCCTCCTCGGTCAATCTACCACCGGCTCCTCTTCCCTTCTAATATCCTCCCACGCCCAGGCCCGCGCCATCGCCGCCCTCCGCAACTTCTCCCGCCTTCTCAAGTCCAGCAGCATCGCCGACTGCCGCGTCGTTGCTACTTCCGCCGTGCGGGAGGCGGTCAACCGGAAGGAGTTTCTGGACAGGGTGGAGGAGGAGGTTGGGATGACCGTTGAAGTCCTCTCTGGCGAAGATGAAGGTAAGTATGTTTACATGGGCGTTCTTCAGTTCGTTCCTCATTGTCAGAAACTTGTTTTATGTATTGATATTGGTGGAGGTTCCACTGAGTTTGTGGTCGGGTGTGGTGGGAAGGTTCTGTATGCAGCTTCCTTGAGGTTGGGGCATGTGGTTTTGACTCAGGAGTTTCTGAGGAACGGGGAGCTACTGAAAATGAGAGAGCATGTTAGGAAGGTTATACAGGAATCCGGGTTGGTTGAGAAGGTGAGGGGTATTGGATTTGAGGTTGTGGTGGGGTCTTCTGGTACAATTCGTGCCATTGAGAAAGCCGTTCTTCGTGGATACGGCAGCGGCAGTCATCAGGTTGATGAGGACGTGTTACTTGGGGATAGTAGGACGGACTGGAGTTTTAGTAGGGAGGAGCTGAGCAATGTTGTGCAGAGGTTGGGTGGTGATGAATCCAAGACGTGGAGAGGAAAGCTCTTTAAAAGGAGATCTGAGTTTATATTTGCTGGTGCCGTGTTGTTGGAGGAGATAGTTGATATGTTGGGGATTGCTGGAATTGATGTTTCAGGGTATGCATTAGGGGAAGGTATCATCGCGGAAAAGCTAGCTAGGGTGTGTGAGCATTATGATCAGGAACTAAATGCAAGATGGAGATCAGTTATTCGACTGACTTCCAAGTTCAACAATAAAAAGGGGATGAAATCTGCTGCTCAATGTGCGGCAGTCTCCAAGGTCCCACTTATATGATATCTCTGTGTCAGTATTACCTTTAAAGACATGTTTACATACTTGAATTGTGAAATAAATGTAGTTTTATGGGTTCGTGAAAAGTCTAGTTCTGGTATCATACATTTACTACGAGCAGATTGTTAAAAAAAAAACTGGCAAACACTGATTCCCTCACAGTAGTATATGATGTTATCATTATAAATGAGTAACTCCTGAGACTCTTCCGGTTGTAAAAGAAGCCAGTCTAATGCAGCGCCTTTATGAAGCTATATGGAAATGCCACAGAATGTCCGTACATTCAAATAGCCTGGTGTCTTTTTGAATGAGAAAGACTTTGAGTATCTGGTAGCAGCCTGCTTGCTGCACAATATTGGAATCCTCACCGGTAAAAAGGAATACCATAAACAGAGCTACATCGTTATCATGGAAAAATCTGTCCGATGCCAAAAAATCACAAATAAAAATTTATAAATGAGATTAGCAATCTTTAATTAGCTTGATTTAACTGTACAGAGAGGGAAGCATCTTCAGGGATTTGATGCTCAGGAGGTCAAGGTACATATGTATGTTAGCTGTTTTTCTCAACTTGTTGGTTTTGTAATAATGTTGACAAGATTTATGGTTTTTACCCAGTTTCTAGTCCTTCTCGCTCGACATCACATAAAGAAATATCATAAGTTTGAGTAAGCTGCATTTGAAGAAATCCCTGCTGAGTCATGCCAATCATTATGTTAAAAGATGTGTCCCTGTCTTGCTGGTTGCATCATTCTTCTATCATATAGACTAATGCCTGCCGTTCTTCAGTTTCTTGTATGAAACAGATGAAGTTAAGATGTAGAATCTGTTGTGCTATTATTCGGATTTCTGTTATAATTCTGGAACATCAGAATTTGAGCGAGAAGGCATTGCGATTACTTGCTCAAATGTTTAATTGGTTAATTTCTGAACTTCAGTTTCCATATGTAATTCTTGTTGACTTGTTACAGCACTTGATTGTTGAAAGCAACTGTATATAGTTTTGTCTAACGAAGAAATTTCTACTCGGTCCTTGATAAGATAATATCAGTCATGTGATAACACCAAAACCTTACATGATGACTTAATGGCTTAACTGAAGCTGGAAGTGCCTAACTTCCAACTGGTAGTCACTCAAATCGAACTGTCTGGTCCATTTATTTTGGTCACTAAGTGTACATTGTAATTTATCAGAGTCGCCAATAGCATGTGTAATCAGTCATTTCATTACATTTCGTTTATATTTTATTAATTGAGGAACAAATGTACTATAACTCTTAAAAGTTAGGTTTCGCTGATCACTTTGTACTGCTCTGCAAGTCTTAAGTGCAAAAAATGTACGAGCTGTTTATATTTCATCTTGCTAGGTAGTTTGGTTATGTTTCAAAATTATACTATGAGCTGATTGTGAATGAGTCCCTTGTATCTTGCATAACAAATTTAGAAATTACCGAATGACTTACTTGGATTCAAATTGTAGCGGTTGATTGATTGACATGTCATTTCAATCCTGTTGGTAGTTGGTTAAAATTATATTGGTTTGAACCGGGTCTATTGTTACAAATTCTCACAGCCGTTGCTCATTTTTTGTCAATAACCCCCATATTTCAAAAGTCTAACAAATCTTTAGTTACTAATTTAAATTGCGGATATACACCGGACGTGGGTAATCAAATTGATTGATGCTTTTAAGAATTTCCATGCATTATTTTTGCTGATTATGAAAACAAATTTATGACTTTCCTTACTTTCAATAAATACAGCAAAGGATTTTGCTTCCTTTTTGTTGACATTACCTTCAGCTTCGTAGTATATATCATTCCTTCATACAGAAGATGAAGCTGGTTTGCTATCCATAGAGGTCAGCAATTTCGCTCCCCAAGTTCAAGGTACTTGCAGAAATTCAAGGTTATGTGTAACATATGTCATCGCTTATTTTTGGATGTTCCCTATCAAAATTCTTGTTTTAAATGAAATTTTAGTTGCCGACGAATAGATTGTCAAACGTGATTGATGCAAGTACACAATTTTTTTTATCAATCCTAAGAATTGTAACATGGTTCTAGAATCTTGACTTACAGGTTAAGATTAATAAGCATTTCCCAGTACTCGTAGAGGTTTACAGCCATCTTGATTGAATATGCTCGCTAGTTTCATTTCTGAATTTCGTTGTTATTTGTCTTTCTATGTGGTATTTCTCTCTGAAGGCTGTTTTTAATGGGTCATATGCTTTTAATCAATGTTTGTCTGTACATATTCATGGCAAGTATATAATAGAAGATTTTTCTAAATTTTTTTACTGTCTTGCACCTGTGAGGTGCTCATGTTCTTTCAAACATGTGGATTACTTTCTTGGAATATTGATTGGCATCAGATATTCAAATATATCACCCCAAATAGTATTATTGTGTATCATGCTACTGAATTTCTTGTTTGAAGCTTACGAACACATTCATTATTGATCCTTAATTTCTTTTTGTAAACAGCTTTTGGGTAGCAATACCATAAATTCATTGTAGCATTGATTGCATGTATGTGATATATTCAGTAATATGGTCCTATGGAGAGGCATGAAGACTTCTCTTAATGCTCTGTCCGCATGTTTCCTTACCGTATTTAATCTCTAGATTCTCTATGCTTGGGATCCTAATTGTTGCTATATATGATATAATCAGTATTTATGGCCCTATGAAGATGAGGACTTCCCTTAACGCACTCACGTCTCTATATTTATCTCCTCTTTTGTCAACAACATTTGATTTCACTTTCATTTTTCTAGCTTTCTAATCCTGTCAATGCCAAGGATCATTACTGTTAGCACCATGGACCAAGATGAATGGGCTCGTAAGCCACAGAATGGAAGTGATCTTTGCATCCATACCTTTTCAGATTTGTCTCATGTTTCACCTTTGGTATTTGTATACCTCTTGGTAAAATGTTACTTTCGTGGTGAGACATGATCTCTGATGTCTTATTATTGCACTTAATATCACTCCTTGACATTCTGTGCAAGTCCTTAAAATAAATTGGAACATTTGAATATATCAGGCTTGTAGAGATTCTTATATTAGAGTATGTGCTGGCTTAAAAAGGTATTACATTTCAGTGCATTGGAGGAGGTACATTTATAATGACTTGATGATTTAGAAATTGGATATGTTTGCTAATAATTTAACTAATAGTCTCACAAGTAGGATCCGACTTTGAATTTAAACATGGATGTTTTCAAATCAGCTTTGCACGAATAGCATTTTATCCTATTTATCAAAGGATCTGCCATCGTCAAACTTATTATTGCCATTTTAAAAACACTTCTTTTTGTTGTTTTTATTTCGATCATATTCATATAATATGACAGGCACACAAAGTGGTAAAAAGAAGTGCAAAGTGTTGCAAAGAGGAATTTTTGATGCATTACACAATTCTCCTCGTCCTGGACCAGCGACATTTGCAGTTCACTGCCTCCATGCACTATCTTACCTTGATAAAAATGAAGGCTTCTGCAGAATTGTGCTAGGTGCTCTTGATAGTTTTCTATCATCTGGGACAGTTCAGGCAGATATTTTGCAAGCAAACATTTTTGCTGCCTATTTATTTCTCGGTATTGTTCATGAACAAGTGAAACTCGGGTTCAGAGTTGCTGTTCAACTGCTTGAAGTAGTAGGTTTTAGGCTCAATGACGTCGAAAGAGTGATCTGTGGAATGAATGCTACAACTACTTTTGCACAGTGCATCCTACAGCTTGCAAGATCCAAGTTGAACTCCCTGCTAGTCGCCTTAGTGAAACACTTTTCTATGAGTAAATTTGGTATGTATATATTCCTTGAAATGATACAGGATAAAAAGCTATCCAAAGCTACTGAATGGGCTACATACCTTGGGGAAAGGTCTATGTTACACAGGCTTACTAATGAATACGTTAATCTGAATATGCTGAATGAAGCATGCAGCATTATTTTGAACAACAGTTTGATGCCAGATTTTCCGGACGTTTGTCATCTATCAGAAGAAAGGTACACCAAGAACTTTTTGTTCTATATCTGTACTTTGCTGATTTTGCTTCTATAAGAGATCACATAGCTGAGCACCATATCATCATAATTGCAGGTTAATTTTTGATTTAGCAAGCGAGGGACTGTGGAAGCTTGCAGAAGACAAAGCAAAGAGTGACAGCCACCTCATTAACTATCTGGTAAAGTACATTGTTATGACTTATGAATACACGGTGCAAGTAAACAGTCATATACAACTTCATTTAGCCTTCAGAATGGAGTGTCTCTTTTTTCTTTTTTTATACATGGAAATTGGTATGCTTGTTAGCATTGCTTAGCATGGTGAAGAGCATATTAATATATTGGTATGCCTAGGTCTATCTGGCCATGGAAGCTGGCCTCATTGAGAAGGTAGAGGAACTAAGCTACCGGTATTCCTTGGAGGGTTTTGAATCTTTCAGAGGTATTAGTAAACTAGGTATACTCGTTTAAGCTGTCAGTATTCGCTGACAACTTGACTGCTGGGTTTCACAGTCACAGTGGGCATGGTCTTACACCTTTTATTGCTTGCAGAACCAGTTACCATTTCTCAGAGCAGGGAGCATATATGTCTGGCTGACTTTGAAGTGTATGAGACTGTTTGGGTAGATAGCGTGGATGGTTTACATGATGCAACCTGTCAACTTGAGGCGTGTAAAATTGTAGCTGTTGATTCCGAGTGGAAAGAACTTAAAATGGGAAGGTCCAACGTAAGGGCTTCCTCTCTCTTAATTTGGTCTTTCGATCATGGTAATCAACAACTATGAATAATGTACGTGAATCTGCATTTTGCAGTCTTAGATCAATCTTATTTACATACTTTTCTGCACTTATCGCCACCTTAGGTCTGCTAGCATATTAGAATTTTCGATAGTGCAGTTCTCTTGTACATTTTGTCAACAGAAGCCTGAGTGTTCTAGTGGAGAATGTTATGGCAAATTTATGGGTCTAGATGGGGATAGCTGATTCAACTTTCTCCGTTTTGTCGAGGAAACATGTGAGGGACCTACACGGTTGAGAATGTCTTATAATTATTCTTTGGAGCACAGCTATTCCATCGTTGTTTCCTTCGCGTTTCTTTGTATAAAAACCGTAGTCTATTAAGTATGTTATAATTATATACATATTTGTTTTATGTATTTTATTAAATCATTTTTCATCACTTTGATGCAGGTCTGCATCCTCCAAATAGCTAGCATGGAGAAGGTTTTCATCTTTGACATGATGACGTTGCACAACAGCGCTCCCGATAAGCTAGACAGTTGCCTGAATCGCTTGTTATGTTCCCCTAGCATCTTGAAGCTTGGTATGACAATTAATTAGACATGAAATAGTTCTCAGTTTCACCTTTTCATTTCTGGTGCTTGATATTATATTAGCCAATTGGTTTCCAAGTTGACGGCACATATCCATTGCTTTTTTGAATTTTGTGGTGGGTCGCGGGCCTGCTTTGTAGGATATAACATCAAGCAAGACCTGCAGCAGCTCGCCTATTCATTTTGCCACTTCAGATGTTCAAAGCATTACCGGATGTTTCTTGACTTCCAATTGTTGTTCCCATGCGTCATTGGAGGATTGGCTGGGCTTACAAAGGTACTGCTATATGGTCTCATTGTTTGGCATTTATTATATACGGAATACTTTACTAGTGCAACCTTCTTTTACTCATGCACCTCTATTTCTCATTATACAGAAAACTCTGGGAGTTGATCTGCTCAAGAATGAGCAGGAATCTGACTGGAAGCAGCGGCCTTTGAGTTCAGACCAGGTATGTTAATTATTGATTGATCTTTATTCTGCAGATGCCGTAAGTTGTCACTGATATATTTAGCTGTGTAGTTTTAGAACGTAATTGATGCTTGTGTATATATCCGTGTGGGCATCTTACATAACTTAGTTTCAGCAAAAAATTTCCCTGCGTTATACATAATTGTTCAACATGACAACCAGATACTCCTTCAAAATAAAACATGGTGGTCGGGTGGAAAAGGGGGAAAGGTGATTCCTAATACTTCCCACATTTAGGATTTAAAATAAAATTTTCTTCACTCAGTTTATATGGTTGACAAAGTTTAGCACACCTGATGAATCAGGTGTACTCCATCTTTATGGGTTCTTGACAAGTTCAGATTTTTCGCGGGAAGAGAGTTTCTCTGCCGTGCTTTGGAGGCGGTAGACACTAATGCTTTAGCAGCATCTAAAATATAAAGATTTTTTTGGTGCAGATAGAATATGCTGCCCTTGATGTCCTAGTGCTGATGTATATATTTCGGTACATCTGCCTCAATCCGCAGAACCACTTTATCTCTAAGAAGGGGGTTGGAGCCATTAGGAAATTTGGAATAGTAAGTGTCACATCACTCCCGATTTTTTTATTCAAAAGGTGATCGCAATCGCACTGCATCATCCACTCTATTTCTATCCTATGTGTGTTTTGGCATAGAAGCTTTGGATACACGAAACTCTAATGTGACTGAACCCTTTGGTTTGTTAATAACAATGCAGATCGGATATTACAATGTGGTGGTGGAAGACCGCGAGATGCGGCAGCCGTGTAAAAAGTTTGACAGAGAGGTGCTTGAAGAGCTGATTCTTGAAGACTTGGCCAATGTCAGGGATCGGTGTTGACTAGGATTTAAACCTCTAGGATCGGATGGAGTGTTTAGGGTGGAAGTCAAATAGAGATGTATTTATTATCGGTCAAATGCAGTGAAGATGTATTTATTTGGCAATCAGATTTTGAATGATAACCTGTGAAGTATGTGCATAACAGTAAGCTGCAGATGGTGAGACATAAAAAATATCCAAATGGGGTGTTGGGAGAATCGAACTCCCGACCTCTCGCACCCGAAGCGAGAATCATACCACTAGACCAAACACCCACTCGTGCGTAATGCAAATTTTGTTTATATGTTTAATTCTATCCCACGTTAGAGATTGGGATGGTCAGTTGTAACATGTCATATGGGCATGGTAAAGTCAGTGTGACAGCCTCTCTTGAACCATAAACAAAGTTTTGCCATCCAACTTCTCCCACAGCGCTGCCCTGACGTTTAATTTGCCGTGTGGAGAGCAGTGTCTAGTGTACACCAACAGCAAAGAAGCTACGAAGTATAGGCTAAATTTTTCTTCGAATTTTCTCTCCCTCGATTTTCTCTAAACCAAACATTGAACCCCATCAAACTCTATCTTGCATTTTCATTTCCCGCTTACTGTTTCTAAACCAGACAAGCCTCTTGATTGAGGGAAGGAGAGAGCCGTTCTTGTATCTGTGCCTATTCAACATTAAAGTGAAAGGGCAATCAAAACTGATGAACAATAATGATAAATCAAGCAATCTAAGGGACGAAGGAAGCGGTCTGAAAATAATTTTGAGCCAGTATCGTCTTCTGCAGAGCTGATAAGTAGAAGTTGAGGCAGTGATGCATCATGTCCTCAACATGGTTTAACTTATCACAGGGTTCAGTATCAACTACAAGAATATATACATGCATGATTGGTATTGAAATGCTTCAAGAGTGTATTAATTGGCTCTCTTCTTCAACGACTTGGGTTCTCAGTTAGTGCATTACCCCATCAACTACTTTAGAATCCCACCCAAGAAGCAGTATAGGAACATGCGAGTCTTTAATTGAGAGAATGGAGATAAGAAAGTTAAGGAGATGGAAGAGTGCTAACCCATCAAAGGATATGATAGACAAGTTAATTAACCTTAAGTGAAGAGTTTATTGTTTTGTCTACCACGTATAATTATTACATATCTATACTAAAAATGCCAATATGCAAAAGAAGATAGTTTGTGTAGAAGATGGGGAACAGTGGCGCAGTCTTCCTCCAATATGCCAATATGCTCGATTGATAAGAATATGACATCATTGGCAAAATGGCGTTGGAACTTGCTAAGTAAAAATTTTGAGTCATATACGTGGGCATGCCTCACATTGTCTTTTACAAGTACTATTATGATCATAAATATATTTAGCAGTTTTCCTTGAAGTTTTAAAATTTGATAGTAATGTCCGTTATTTCCCAAAATAAAATATTACACATCCTGTTTTTATAACTTTCTCGTATGAAAATTCTCCTTTTTGAGGTCAGTAACATTATCTTGTTGTATTTCATGGAGCATTCCTGAAATGTCGTCATTCTCTTGCTCATCATCGTAATTATGATCTTCCCACCACAAAGGATAAACTATCGTGGTTTTATCTAGCATGGAATTCCTTGTCTTATCCAAGCAGTCCATGTTCCTGTGGCTTGGATGTCAAGTTCAAATAGCAGTTGAAAGTAGGCTGCCTCTGGCTCGGCTTCATATCAAACTCAGACACAACTTGTGTCCGGTGACCAAGACTCATTTATTCTTCAATAATCCCGCTAAATTTTTTTAATTTTTTTTCTAAAGCCTCTGTGTTCATAAAAATTAAAAAATATATATATATTTTGCGGCCTAAAATATTTTGGCCAAAAACTGACTGCAAACTTAGCCATAAATTTTCGACTAATTTCTGGCCAAATAACGGTTGAATCAATACTCTCTTATTAAAGTCCCTTGTAAATAAGCGATAGCTGAAAAATTGCCGTAAATGTCACCACATTACGGAAGAGGACCGGTGAAACAATACTCTGGGTTGAAGTGGGCGGGGCGCACCCTGGCACGAAGAATATAGTAAATGACTTTTTATGAGCTACTTTTGCATTTTATTTGTTTTTATTGAATTTACACTTTAAAAACTAACTATTCAAATTTTTTTTGTCAATGAAGAGGGACTCATTAGGGAAGGATCTCAATCCGTCCAAGGTCTATAAAGTGATAAAAATGGGGAAGCAGAAGAACAAGGACATTGTCGAACCTCAGATGGATCACTACTTGGTAAGTTTATATGCTTAGTGATTAGGAGACTAGAGTTATTTAAAGCCCAAACTTAATAGGTTGTTTTATGACTTAATTTTTTATTTTCAATCTACAAAGAAAGTTTATATGAATTCAAGATAGTTTCAGTAGTAAGGCTTTTATGTTGTTTGTTTTGGTTTCATTTTATAAACTACAAATTTATTTCATAGGCTATTTTAGACCAAAGTAATTATATAAAATACACAAACATAATTCTTGTGCTTTTTATGTTTTTAAAATTAAACTTATTTCAAATCCTAAAAAATCAAGTTCTAATGGTGTTTGAATTGATTTTAGCTCAAACTTAGGATATAAAATATACAAACATGATTTTTAGACTATTTTTTATTTTTAGAAACCAAACTTGTTTAAAAACCTCAAAAAACCAAATTCTAATATTGTTTGTGTTGATTATAGCCCACACTCAGGATATAAACTACACAAACATGATTCTTTGGTTATTTTAGATTTTTTAAAACCAAACTTGTGTCAAAAACTTGAAAACCAACTTCCACTGATGTTTGAGTTTATTTTATTCCAAACTTAGAATATAAAATACATAAACATGCTTTTATGGCTATTTTTGAGTTTTTGAAATCAAATATATTTGAAAATCTTGAAAACCAAATTTTAATGGTGTTTGAGTCCATTTTAGTCCAAACTTAGGATATAAACTACTCAAACATGATTCTTGTACCACTTTAAAATTTTTGAAACCAAACTAGTTTCAAAACCTTGAAAATTAACTTCTGATGTTTTTTGAGTCCATTTTAGCATAAGCTTAGGATATAAAATTGAAAAACATAATTCTTGAGTTTTTGTAACCAAACTTGTTTTAAAATCTCAAAAATTACGTTTTAATGGTGTTTAAGTCCATTTTACAACAAACTTTAGATATAAACTACGTAAACATAATTCTTTAGCTATTTTTGAGTTTTGAAACAAAACTGGTTTCAGAAGCTCAAAAACCAAGTTCAAATGGTATTTGAGTCCATTTTAGCCAAACTTAGGATATAAAACAAAAAAATGATTCTTATGCTATTTTTTAATTTTAGAAACAAACTTGTTTTTAAATCTCAAAAAATCAAATTCTAATGGTGTTTGCCTTGATTTTAGCCCAAACTTAGGATATAAAACACACAACATGATTCTTGTATTATTATTTTCGTGTTTTTGAAACAAAACTAGATTCAAAATCTTGAAAATCAACTTATGATGGTTTTTGAGTTCATTTTAACCCAAAATTATAATATAAACTACACAAACATGATTCTCGTGGGATATAGATTGTTTATATATGATATTTGTGTTACTTCTTATTTCCTTTTTAATTATAGTCGGATCTGGACATACATATTTCATACAAGAATGATGGAGACCCCTCATTTGCTTCACGGCCACGAGCAGTGAAGAAGTGAGGGTGTGGATGATGTCTTCAGGAAGTCTAGGAGCGTCTACCCGCTGTGTGGTCTGGACACACAGGATTTCAGTTCTGGTAGATAGCAGGGGTGTCCAGGGGTCCACTGTTGCATTTTTCATGCAATAGAGTTTCAAAATTGGAGGCAATGACCCAGACTAGAGGGATTGCATCGCTGAGGATATCTGTGCAGCGAGAGCTAAGGTAAGGGCAGCTAGAGAACGGGCTAATTTATCTGAGGCATAGATAGCAACCTTACAAGCTTAGTGGAGTCAACTAATGCAACAGCAGAACCAGATGGTGGAGGTAGTGATGGGTCTCCTGCCTGAGAAGTCACAACTTTTTGTAGTCCAGCTACCGAGAGATCCTCTCTAAACATCTATTATTTGTAGATACTTTTATGTATTACTAGTAAAATACTGTTATTTTGTATTATGAACTTTTTCTTTAAATCTTGTATTTTTGTAATGAACAGAGTCTAATAAGGAAACATAATTTTAAATTTTTAGAAAATGTAATTAATAATTTACCATAAAGTCACTAGAAATTGGCCAGAATGCATCAATAGAAACCTCATGATAAGTGGCAGAAATCTGGCTAGATATACTTAATGGAGGGAAAAACTGTCAAAAATTAAGCGAAAGCTGCAAATATGTGTGTTGCAAACAAGCCGCAATTTGTCCAAAATATTAAAACGGAAGTTGGTCGTAAACTTGCTTCAAACATTTGTAGGGGACGTCGTTCCAGCTGGTTTTGTTTTGGCTGAAAAATTAATCGGAAATTGTACAAAAATTCGTTTTCCGATAACGTTCCGGCCAAATTTCTTACCGGGAAACATCACGTTTTTTGGTAGTGGTTGTCTTTCACTATCTTCACTATTATCTTCCTGAAACTCAACGATTGCTTGATATCACATTCTTACTCTAAGAAATGCAATGGTCCTCTTCATTCATGGACTCTTTAACTAGAAGAATGAAGATGGACTGCTTATACAATACGAGCTTTTTCAGATGGAATTATAAGTCAACATCTTTTAATACTAGTTAGAGCATTAAGATAGATCTAATTGAGAATTTTTCTATGGATAATTTAGTATTTTGTTTGGAATCCTCTTTAAAACTGGGGATTTACCAGTTTAATAATTATTGAAACTCAAACCTATTATCAAGTCAGCAGACAATTATTGAAACATATAGAAATTTTACTTAGCTCGTTGCTGCAGCAAAGGGTTATCAGTAAACTGTTTGCTTTTCTTCTAGATGAAAAATGTCTACAAAACTATAGCTAATATAGTATTTGAATTCGAAACAAAAATAGAAATGGTCTCTTCTTGAGTAGATAGAGATCTAATATAATTGAGTGGATGATTTCTTGAGCAGTGCCGGATCCAAGCAGTCATCATTTTTAGCTTGCTCGGCTCCTTTCTCCAGTCCCACTCTTCTTCTAGAGCTCATCCTGTTTTTACCAAATACAGATCCAAATCAAGATTAACAATACAAAACTAAGAGGTCAACCCAAAACAAGAAATGTGTGACATTGAGTAAAAAAAAACACTTGTCTTACATGCTCATCATCTTCCTTCTCGTCCTCAGAGGCATCCTTGGTAACATCATCAGATTTAGATTCATCATCGGCATCATCACCGTCATCTTCATCTTCAGCCTGAATGAGACCCAGCACAGTAAGATTTTACTCATCAGGTATTGAACACGCAAATTTTAAGGCAATAATCTTACATCGGAGTCTACAGGATCTTCCTTGGCTTCCTGTTGCCAGAAAAGAGAGAGGAATAAGAAGATAGAAAGAGAGAGTCAGTACACTAATATTAGGCGGCATATGCTGCAGTAGATATAACTGCAAAAAGCAACTTCTTGATATGATCTAAACAAACATATAATTTGGCATGTTAAGTTAAAGATACCTCTTCCTCCCTCTTCTTCTCAGCTTCTTCAAATGCTGCCTTCTCAGCCTGCACCATAAATTAGTATTATTAGTATATTGAATTATCAGTAAATGGACTTTAAGAGATTACACTTAAATAAAATAAATATCCAGTATGGGGTGATTAGTGCTTACATCTTTCTGCTTGCCCCATGTTTCTTCAACAACCTTTTTAGCATAGTCGGGGTCATCAGTGATCAAAACATTGTCAAACAAGGTACCCGATTTCACCTGACAAATGGACAGTCTCATCAGACTCAGTGTAATAAAAGAGACATGATAAAATAATTTGTTCTGAGCAACCAACTCACCTGCCACAACTCAATTCCAACATACTTCAAATTGGGGAAGACATACAGATCAGGGTCATCCTTGAAGTCTGCAAAGCACACGATATCAATATCCAATCATAGGAAGTGTATAGGAAAATAGAGAAAGCTACAAGATACCTGGGTTGTCAATGAGTGGAGCCTTCCACTTTCCTTTGTAGTTGGGGTTTTTAATTTTCTGGAACAGCATGAAATTTAGCTAATTACAAATTTTCAAAATTCAAAATTTGCTTGAACTCAGTAGTAAGGAGTCAAAATTAAACCTTTTGGGTCCATGGTCCTTTGTACTCTGGGTTTGGAATTGTAGGAGGAGTCCATTCACCGTCTTCCTCATCATCCCAATCCTCAGGCTGTATTGTAAAACTAGAAGCATGAATTGCTATTCATAAAACAGTTGGAAAATAAATTTGTAGCCAGAAACAACCATAGCAAACCTTTTTAGCCTCAGCATCTGGGATTTCTTTTGGGATGTCATCATAGCCATCTGGCTTCTTGTCTTCTGGATCAGGAATGTACTCTTTGTCATCCCAGTCCTCAGGCTGTAACACAAAAAATAAAAATAAACATCAGTCCAAATGAGATAGAGAATAAGCAATTTGGTTCACATTAGGGAAAAAAAAAGAGTTGAATGACTTTACTTTCTTGGCCTCAGGATCTTTTATCTGCTTGGGAGGAAGCAAATCCCAGTCACTGTATAAACTACCGGTTTGTTTCTCAACATTGTCAATCAGGATGCTATACGTAGCATCAGGGCGAAGAATGAAGGTGTAAACATGAGTCAACTGGTCAGTCTCACAAGGTACATCCTTCTTGATCAGGTTGTTCTTGCCATTGTATGTAAGAATAGCATGGACTTTCTTAGTGCTGTAACCGCAGATATCAGGTCCGAACATGATGCTGCAACAAAAATAGGACAAGTTAATATGAGCATTAGTTGAACAGATATACCATCAGCCATAAACAGAACAGAATGGACACATAAGAAACCTGTACGGAGAGTCACCCCCAAACTTCTTCTGATCGATGTCCCCACTAAGCAATTTCATGTAGCCACCACCACAGTCAAGCTTCTGTTCATGCTTCACCGTGAACTGGAAAACCAGAGTCTTATCTTTGTTGCTGAATTCAGGATATTCAGCTGATATAGCAAAGAATCTGTAATCTTCACTGGTCTGGATACCTGCAGCAGGTAAAAGACTATTGGGTCAAACACACACACACACACACACACATAATTACAAATCATTCAAGTTAGCACATAAGTTGTAGCTGCCAGAAATCTCAAAGGCAACATGGAGTACCTTTGTCATTGGAATCCCCATTCCATTTACCAGAGGTGTAGTTCCACTCCCCAGCCATACCATCTTCTTTTTTCCAGTCTGATTTAACCCATCTGTTTTCCCATCCCTCTGCAGCATCAGGCACATTTAGTGAGTAGAAGTAGATAAGAATCAAACCAAGCTCAAAATTTGACAATGAAAACAGTCTACAAAAAATACCAGCACATGCTAATCCAAAGATATAATTGAATTGAAGGACATTATACCTCCTAGCATCACTTATTTTGATAAGATAGTTAGGAATTAAGGCAGATATTATCTAGCCACCAAAAGATTCTTAAAATTATGTAGACCCATCATGGCCAAATGAATAGGGAACCAAAACATTTCCTTGACAAGATTAGAGGTCGAGTAGGGTCACACTTCAGTAAAGAATATAATAAATTGACGACACCATAATCTGTGGAACAAACTCAACCCTTGTGACCAACTGCAACTCAACCAACCAAGTGAGTACCCATACCACAAAACCCAACACTGAAATTCATCAAGTCATCTAAACATGAATAAAATTTTTACCAAAAACATTCACAGTTCTCAACGATTCCCTACCCTAAACCCCAATCAGATCCACTTCACTCGCACGGTCTATATAATAAAAAGTGCAATGTACTGATCCAATCATCACCCATTTCCTTCTGGAGATCCAACAAATGCGACAGATTATCCAATTACGGACTTCAAAAACGTAACAAGCTACAATGCTATTCACACAAACGCGATCTGAATGTCAGAGCTTAAATTAAACGCGATATACAAAAAAAAGCACCAAAAGTGCTTCAATTGGAGCTAAGCAACTACGAGATCTACTGATCTAATGAACTGAAATGATCGAGTTGGGAGCAGAGAGTCATTACCATCGAATCGTTCCTCGAAGAAGACTTTGGCGGTTGCCATCGCACAAAGCGATAGCAGCGCCAGCGTGATCAGATTAGGGTTTCGAGTACCAATAGCCATAGCGACGAAACACTGAGCGAGCGAGCGAGCGAGTTCTCAATCTCAACCTCTGAGATTTTTATAGCAGAAATGGACTCGGGAGGGTTTGACCTAAATGATTGGAATCTGAGCTGGAGCTCTTTGAATACGTGGACGAATTAGAATTGAACATGTCATCAATTTCGAGTCATTTGTATGACGTGGCCTGCGCGCATTGGATATTGAGCAAACAACCAGAGTCATTCGTTTTTAGTTGCGGGGATTTTAAGAGTTTGTGATTGTAAATTAGGAAGGTAAGTGAGCTCGACGTGGATGGTATCCACGTGTCACCATGTCATTGATTAACTGTATAAATGTTGTGGATCATTACGCATATTTTAATCATTGATTGATATCCAAATTTTATAGTAAGTCTGAAATCTGAATTATACTTTGAAGAATATTCGAAATTCGTTTTGTATAAATGTTCTTAAAATCCCCAACCCTCTCTATTACTCCCTCTGTCCTTTTTATACATGTTACTTGATCGAATTTTTTTATTTATTTTTACTTTTCACTTAATAATTTTCAATGCGTATTTAATATCAACAATTATCTTAAAACGTCAAACATTAATCTCTTCTTTATCATACTCAATGAAAAACTCTTTCCTCACCAGTAATAATCTATCAATTTTATTTTTTGCATGAAATTTATTACAAAAATATTAACCGCATTTTTATTAAATTTGTTCAACCGCTAGCATTAACTTCACTTAAATCTACTCAAATTAACATGTAAAAGAGAACGAAGAGAGTAATTATTAAAAGTGGTTAAAAGTCATTTTGAATTGATTTTTTAATTTTTATTCACATTGAGATTCAACATCATAAATTAGGGCAAATTCTTAGACCGTGGTGGGTGTCATCATTCTAAACAAATGTCATTTTAAGTTGTAGTTCGTCTTCTTGAGTGTAGCTCAATTCAATATGAATAGTATAAAATGGGAAAATAAAATAACAAAAAAAATTTAAACTTACCTTTAACTCAAGAAATTCAAAGAAAAATAAAATTAATAAATTTTATATTTTATATTCATTAATTGTAAATTTTTATTCACAAATATTGATAAAAGTTCATTAGTTGTGAATTTATATTAATTTATATTCATTAAATAAGCATGAATGTTCAGCATATAAGTTATTGTAATTATTTAATCAATATCTATAAAAGAAACATAAATAGTCACCAGATAACTTGATATCCTCACGAGATAAACTCTTATTGTCATCAATTGAATTACTTGAATACTTGTTTATTAAATGAATAATTATATTCATCGAATGATTATTTATATTGATTAGATATGATCAACTTTTTAAGTATTTAAAACTTTTTATCATTATTGGATTTTTTTATTACTAGCACTCGTAGAAAGGGCATCATATCATAATGCTTATTGCACGTTACTCATACACACTCAAAAACAACAACAATAATAAATGTTTATCTGATAAAAATTTACATTTATGAAAGATTTATTCATCAGATGAAAATCAATATTCATCTAATAAATTTTATATTCAAGAGCATGTTCAACGCATTACAAATTATGACATTCACAATCTTGGTCATAAAATTCGAAATGAGTTGATAGTTTTGCGTGCTTCCTCCATTAGATTCGAAATCGTCAAAAAGGTAAGACAAGCAAAATATTTTTGTGTTATATTAGATTGTACTCCTAATGTTAGTCATCTAGAGCAAATGTCTAGGATATTGAGATATGTTGATTTATCTTATAGTTTTATTGTAATCGAGGAATCATTTTTGAGAGTTATAAATGTTGATGATACTATAAGTCAAGGAATTTTTTTATGTTTTATTATAAGAATTGAAGCTTCTTAATCTCAATGTAGACAACGTGCAAGGGCAGAGATATGACAATTGATCCAATATGAAAAGAAGACATAATGAATTTCAAATTTTTTTTAGATATTAACCATAGAGCTTTTCATACTCTTGTTGCTCAAAATGGTTTGAATCTTATGTTCTGTGACATGGCAAATACTTGTACTAAAGCTCAGGATTTCTTGGGAGCTATAGAACACATTTATACTCTATTTGCAAATTTGACTAAAAGAGAGAAAATTTTAAAAGATAATGTGAAGGTTTAACAACTAATCATTGTCATCTACTCAATGGAAGAGTCGTGTTGATAGTGTTAGAGCAATTATGTTTCAAATTGTGGAGGTAAGAGAAGTGACAGGACCGTCGTTGGGTTGTCCTATGCTAATACATTTTTATTTATATGCTCACTAGCTAGTCGTAAGTTCAGGGTCGAACCACAGAGACTGAGACACGTTAGTAACTAAACAAATTGATAATAAAAAAGACTTACATGATGGGGTTTTGGATTTTAAGACTGATATGCGCATAAAGTAAATATGTTAGTAAGATAAGCACGTAGTTCAGGCTGCTTACCTTGTAAGATTGTTGATCATTGATGCTAAAGATGAAATTTTATTTATGAGTTGAATTCAACAAGCGTATATGCACTTATTATCATGTGATTAGTCATATACAATTATGCATAATCTACATTCATCATACTCTTAAGCCAATTGTATGAATCTTATATGTCTAACATGTTTTAGTAGGTTGTCAGCCTAGCAACAAGACAGACGCAGTTTAAATACTGTGTTAGTAATTAGCTCACGCAAAATTTAGAATATGTTTACTCTATATGCTCTTATTTAATTGGTATTGGGTCACACCCTCATAATTAAATTAGCGCCCAGAGTTCATGCAACAACGTAATACATTCATTAGAGTTTCGTCACACGACAACGTGATTATTCAGTATAAGCGCAGTAAATATATCATCAGAAACAGAATTTATAAGCATAATTTATCTCACAACAATCATGACAAGTTTACTGTACTTGAACTACAAAAGAGATTTAGCCACTAAGGGCCACATAGGTAGACATAAGTAAAGATATAACAACCCTTACAATCTGCCTTGAATCAACTCTAGGACAAAATCCATTGTTGTTCTCCTCTTCTCCCTTGAAGATTGTCGCATGGTAGCTTAGAACTACTTCTTGATGTGTTGGTTATGTCATATATGTCTCTTTA